>JAAGEH010000137.1:2582117-2733548 GCA_011751065.1 Lasiurus cinereus | reverse complement strand
AAAATAAAAAGAAACAGGCTTCTGCTGGTAATAGGGATCAGACACCTTCTCTCGCGGAAAACAGCACCGAGGAATCCTGGTGCGGTGGCCTATTTGCCGCATGCAAATCGAACATGGGCAGAAGGCGCTCAGATCTGACCTAGAAATGTGAGACGTCGGCAGAGACACCGAACACCCCACGGGGGACTCCCAGGACAATTACCTCGAGTCTAGTGGGTGGAACACAACTCCGAAAGGAAACTGGGTGTTTTGAACGAAGAGTTAATGTATGTCGAGGCAAAGGCTTCGTGCCGGCCTCTGTTTATTGCAAGTCCTTCAAAGGTGTGTAGGGATTGAGGCCCTCCGGCGTATGGGAGGGCTTTGGAGACAAAGGGAAAGGAGCGAAGGATCTTGACGGCAAAATCCCGTGGTATCAGCTAGAACCGTATGAAATGGCTCAGACTCCCGAGATCTTGACCTGCAACCATGGCAATTTCATATGGTTTCGCCTAGTATACATTAGTTTTACCGTACGAATACTTGGACAATACTCGCAGTTTATTATTGTCTTGGGCTTGACTTTATCAGAGGTGGAAGGATATCATTCATTCTTAGAAAGGCTTTTTTAATAATAATTTATGATATACCCATCACTTATCAAACCAGCGGATTTTTAGCACCTCGGGGTGTAACTGGTTGGTATACAAAAACTGCACCTATTCGATTGCGTATACAATTTTATGAGTTTGGACATATGCATATACCCGTGAAACCATCACCACAGTCAAGGTAATAGACATACCCATCACCTCCAAAAGTTTCCATGTGCCTCTTTTTGTGTGATAAGAACACTTAACATGAGATCTGCCCGCTTACATTTTTAAGTGTATAATGCAGTATCATTCGTAGGCAGTACGTTGTGTAGCTGATCTCTAGAACTTACTCATCTTGCATACCTGAAATATTATACTTATTGAATGACAATTGCCCATTCCCCTCGCCAGTCCCTGGCAGCCACCAACCATTCTTCTCTCTGCTTCTGTGAGTTGGACTACTTTAGACACCTCATATACACTGCGTGGCCAGATTATTATATATATTAAAGGCCTGGTGCATGAATTCATGCATGGGTGGGGTCCGGCCAGCCTGGCCAGGGGGAAGGGACATGGACGGTTGGCCGGCCTGCCTGCTGGTCGAACTCCTGGTCGAGGGGACAATTTGCCTATTAGCCTTTTATTATACAGGATATACACTGAGTGGCCAGAATGTTGCGCCTTCAGAGATCCGCATCATCTGGCCACTCAGTGTCAGTGTAATCTTGGAGTATTTGCCCTTCTGTGACAGGCCTTTACATTTAGCATCATGTTCTCAAGGCTCATCCATGTTGTTGCAGATGGCGGGTTACATTTTTAAGGGCTGAAGAATATCCCATGGTGTGTGTGTGTGTGTGTGTGTGTGTGTGTGTGTGTGTGTGTATCATGTTTTATTCATTCATCTATCAATGGACATATGAGTTGTTTCCAGATCTTGCTGTTGTGAATATAGTGAATGTGAGGGCACAGATATCTTTTCAAGATCCTGACGTCAATTCTTTTGAATATATATTGCTTATCATTGATCATGTCAGTTCTGGTATATGTCTTTAGCAACTCCTTCATAGTTCAAACCTTTGAACGAGGTTTATAATTAATCTTTTGAGTTGGTATCTGCCCTTCCTTTACTGGGGTGCAAATGGAGAGAATGGGGATTGTGACTACAAAGAATAGGGATTCTAATATCGATGCTAATTAACTCCTCTTCAGGGAAGGTTTTAGGGGTGTGGGATGTGTTACTCTAACATTCTCATTAGCTAGCTAACTTCTTTTTTTAATGCTCACCTGAGGATATTTTTCTATTGACTTTTAGAGCGAGTGGAAGGGGGATAGAGAGAGAGAGAGAAAGAAACATAGATGTGAGAGACACATCGCTTGGTTTCCTCCTGCATGCCTCCCGTCAAACCTGCAACCCAGTTACATGCCCCTGACCAGAATCCAGCCCGAGAGACCCTTTGGTGCCCAGGCTGATGCTCGAACCACGGGCCAGGGCACCTACTTAACTTCGGATGGCAGGCGCCACTCACCTCTCGCTGCGGAGGGAGCCACAGCTGCGCTCTCCTGGCAGCTGGGGTGCCCTTTGCCCTCTGCAGAGCTGCTGTCACCATTGTCTTCTCTGGGAACAAGTGTCTGACCCGGTACGATCCTGTCATTAGCTAGAGTGCCCTCTTGGTGGAGCCCAGCAGTAGTGCCAGCTAGAGAGAATCCTTCAATCTCTAATGTGATTCACTGTGTGATAAAATCTTCATTCTGGCCAAGACCGGTGTGGCTCAGTGGATAGAGCGTCGGCCTGCAGACTGAAGGGTCCCAGGTTCGATTCTGGTCAAGGGCATGGATCTTGGTTGTGGGCACATCTGCACTGTGGGGCGTGCAGGAGGCGGCTGATCGATGTCTCTCTCTCATCGATGTTTCTGACTTTCTATCTCTCTCCCTTCCTCTCTGTAACAAATCAATGAAATATACATATATATATATATATTTTTTAAATCTTCATTCTATAGTCAATTCTATCAGTTAACTATTGCTATAAACCTAGCCACTTCGAGAGGTAAGGGCTCAAAATGGTAACTATTGCTTTAGTCCATTATCTGGCGAGTTGACCGTTTGAGCTTGGGGTCAGCTCGGTGGGTCTCCTGTTCTCAGCGGCCTCCCTCATGTCCGTGGGCATGGGGCCCTGGTGGGGGCAGGAGCCCCAGGCGCCCTCTCGCCCTGCGGCCCCGCACCATGTGAATGCCCCCTCCCCTCTACTACCGTCTCTCCCCCCCCCCCCGCGCCGGTGGCCGGCAAACGGCGGCTCTGCCCACTGCTGAGTGTGCCCACAGCTGCCCCAAGCGGGTCCCAGAGCAGGTCCGGATTCAGGGAGGGGAACAGTGCCCGTCACCTGGAAAGGCACGGGGGAGGCTGGGGGCCTTAGGGCCGTTTTTACTGCCACGCAAACAAAGCTCGCTCTTCTGGCCCCAGCCGGGGTTCTCAGCGCTTAGAGCGCTGGCCCAAAGGCCAAAGGATCACGGGTTCAATTCCCCGGCCAGGGCGTGTACCTCAGTTGCAGGTTGGATCCCTGGCCTGGGTCAGGTGCAAGTAGGAGGCAAAATATATGTATTTGTATATGTATATGTATATGTATATATGTATATGTATATGTATATATGTATGTGTGGTGTGTGTGTGTGTGTGTGTGTGTGTGTATATATATATATATATCCCTCCCTCCCTTCCTCTCTCCCATCCACTCTCTCTAAAGTCAATGGAAAAGTATCCTCGGGTGAGAATTTTTTTTTAAATATTTAAGATCCTTCTTCTGAAAGCCTTCAGTTAATCCTTTCACATCGACAGACTCATGCCTTCAGAGTTCAAGACTCATCAAGGTAAACGCCGATCAGAAACAAGTAGGAGAGTCTTAAAATGGTTCCTGAGTCCGGGCCTTGCTGCCAGTCCTTTTGGGAAGCTGCATTTGGGGGGGGGGCACTTGGATACTCTGATAAGGAAGGCACCTCCCACTGTAAGTCAGCCGTTAGTCCCAGGTCCTTGCTACTAAACGAGGCGAAGAACATAAAAGGCGGATTGGAATGCAGCTGCAGATTCTCCCGAGGGTGGAGGGCCGGGGTCCCCTTCCCCTTCCATCTGGATGCGCCTGTTGACTCCTTCCCCCCCCCAAATTGCGTACGTGACTCCTGAGGCTTCACCCTCCGTGCAGTGAGCTCCTGCATTGTTCGGGGGGGGGGCCCTGAGCCGCCCCATCAGAGGCCTGACTGCCCCGAGGCCTCCCGCGTGCGTTGCAGAGATAGGCTCCGCCGAGCCCCGTCATCCCCGGCCGGGGCGCCAGATAAACGGAGAAGCCTCGGACCCTTCCAGCGCTGCTTCCCAGCCGAGGGCCCGGCAGGCCGAGCCGACAGAGCCATCCCCGGCCGGGCTTTATCTGCGCGCCGGACCCCAAGAATCGGGGAGCTGATGACACGGCAGTTGGTCTGTGCCGCCGCGTTTCACAACGACGTGGCCCACCTCCGCTGACACCTAGAACCGCCTCAGTTCCTAGGCACGGCTTCTCCTAAGGGAACCGTGGAGCCGAGACCCGTGTGGCTCAGTGGGTAGAGCATCAGCCTGCCGACTGAAAGGTGCCAGGTTCGATTCCGGTCAAGGGCATGGACCTTGGTGGCGGGCACATCCCCAGTAGGGAGTGTGCAGGAGGCAGCGGATGGATGTCTCTCTCTCAGTGATGTTTCTAACTCTCTGCCCCTCTCCCTTCCTCCCTGTAAAAAATGATTAGAAAAAGAAAACCGTGGACACTGAAATAAGAATCGTTATGTCGCCGAGACCGGTGTGGCTCAGTGGATAGAGCGTCGGCCTGCGGACTGAAGGGTCCCAGGTTCGATTCCGGTCAGGGGCATGTACCTTGCTTGCGGGCACACCTCCAGTGTGGGGCGTGCAGGAGGCGGCTGATCGATGTCTCTCTCTCTCACCGATGTTTCTGACTTTCTATCCCTCTCCCTTCCTCTCTGTGAAAAATCAATAAAATATATTTTTTTTAAGTCTTTAAAAAAAAATTTACAAATTTGCATTAAAAAAATATTCTTAAAAAAAATCGTATGTCACTTTTACACGTCACAAAATATCACTTGGGCTTTTTTCAACCGGTTGAAAATAGAAAAGCCGATCTTCGCTCCTGAACTAGACCAAAGCCAAGCAGGGAGCCGGGTTGGGCCTACGGGGGCCATAGGTCGCCACCGCCTGCTTTAAAGAGCGTGTCGTAAACCGAAAGCCACAGGCTTCCAGTCAGGATGGCTCCGGTTTCCTGCTTTCAACTGACATCTTCTTCCTGAGCACCGTGATGACTGGTAACATGGAAAATCAGACATATCTTTGATCAAGAAAAAAAAACAAAAACAAAAAAAACCTCTGGACCAGAAACAGATCAACTAGTAAGAGGAGACGTTTAGTCACAGGCCTCCAGTTACTGACATGCTGGGAACTACTTCCAGAAAAAGGGCCCGCGTGGCTAGGACGTCTATTTCTGTGGGTAATGAGGGTCAGAACACTCAGTGAGGGGGGCCGTGATCCCTACCTGTGAAGTCAGGGGTCGCCCATGGGCAGACACAGGGGAAGAGATGATTCTGATTTGGAGGTGCAAGCAGGAGAGCAGAGTCTGGACCTCTCTCCCTGTGAGTGCGAGGAAGCAGCTCTCAGTGGATAGAGGGTAAACGAAGGAGGAAGAAAAGGAGTTTTCCCAAGGTTAGGCTGCAGACATTTCCAAATGGCGACAGTTGTCCAAATTAGCAAGCAGTGAATAAATTCACCCCAGAAACGAAGAGAATCATTTTAGAATGACTATTATTTTTTGTAAAGACATTTTTATTGAGTTCAGAGAGGAAGGGAGCGGGAGAGAGAAACATCCATGATGAGAGAAGATCATGGATCAGCTGCCTCCTGCCTGCCCCCCCCCCCTGGGGATGGAGCCCAAAACCCAGGCGTGTGCCCTGACCGGGACTCAAACCGTGACATCCTGGTTCATAGATGGATGCTGAACCACTGAGCCACACCATCTGGGCGTCTGTGTGTGGTACCAAGTGGGTACTGGCAATACCAGGGGGAACACCTTGTAAAGTATATGTTTTGTCTAACCAACAAGCTGGACACTTGACACTAACACCAAACAGTATTGAATAGAAACTGTAATTAATTTTATTTAAAAAAAGAATGAATTAGAGGAAGAAAATGCACGTCAATCTTAAAAAAGGAAGGAAGAGCCCTGGCCGGAGCAGCTGTCATGCTGTACACCATGACGGTGGTGGGTTCGATTCCCAGTCAGGGCACATACCCAAGTTGCAGGTTCAATCCCCAGTCGGGGTGCAGGCAAGAGGCAGCCGATTGATGTTTCTCTCTCACATCAATGTTCCTCTGTGTGTGTCTTCCTCTTCCTCTCTCTCTCTCTCTCCCCCTTCCTCCCTCTCTCCCCCTTCCTCTCTCTAATATCAATTTAAGATTTGTTAAAGGAAGTGAAAGAAAACAGAGGAAAATAAAAACGGCACACAAAGTATTTTTAAGAAGAAAACCATTTCTCCATTTAGAGCTGTCTAAGAATTAGAACCCTTTGCCTTGTTAGCTAATGAGCTTGCTCTCACTGTCAAGGTCGAGTTTAGATGTTCTGGTCAGTTGCGTCGAAAGATACGTCGGGGAGTGTCTTTGGGGGTTTGGGGGGGATTCGCGGCTGTTCCATTCTCAGCAGTTGGCCCCCAGTTGGAATCATTACAAACGAATGAGCTCTTCTGTGGAACTGACCTGCCTTGCCTGGCAGCTCTCCCCAGATTCATCAAATCAATGGGCCAAGTTAATTTATGCGCCTTTGATCTTGAAGGCTGACTTTAAACCGCAGGTCCTCGGATTTTTAAAAAAAAAACATACATTGAGGCTGAGCGTCCAGGAACGTTTTCATTGCTCTGACCGTCAACCCACGGTGTGGGCTCACGGGTATATTTCCGACAAGTAGCCACTTTCCACGCAAAACGACAGGTCTTTAAGGTTTTTGAGTTTCGTTTTCATCTGCCCCTCCACTTGTGTGAAGCACTGTTTCTTGGGAGAATGAAAACAAGCAGTGAGATGACGAGAGAAGTGGGTACAGAAGAAATCCCTGTTTTCTTGAATTCCCGTTCTCATAGGGATGCTTTCCATTACCGTAGAAGTTTGCTTTCCTCGCGCCAAGAGGAGATCATTCTTCCCATCGATGCCCTCTAGCCCTCATCTCGGAACTTCTAGCCATCCCTCCGGGTAGCCTGGCAAACAGCTCAGGTGCGACCCTCTGCTTTTGTCTCAGATGACTCGTCTGCATCCAAACCTGGGCGACTTAGGGCGTGAACAGGGCCAGTGACAGCGCTCAGCTAATTCTCAGAAAGCCACGTTTTACTCAGGACTTTCCCTCTCTCACCGCCGTGTCTTTTACAGAACTGACCCGCGCTGCGGCTCGTTCACGCGTTTCACTTCTCAAGGTGCACATCTCAGATCCTCGGCGTCCACCTTTGGGAAACGCTGATGCACAGTAACAGGACGATCATTCAGACAGGGCAACTAGAACATGCAAGCATACGAAAAAGCACTCTCCGCCCTCCCAGAAAAAGCAGGAGCACGGCCTACCCGGTGTGGCTCAGTGGGTAGAGCATCGGCCTGCGGACTGAAGGGTCCCAGGTTCGATTCCGGTCAAGGGCACGGACCTTGGTGGCGGGCACATCCCCAGTGGGAGGTGTGCAAAAGGCAGCTGATCGAGGTTTCTGTCACATCGATGTTTCTAACTCTCTATCCCTCTCCCTTCCTCTCTGTAAAAAAATCAATAAAAAATATATTTAAAAAAGAAAAAGCAGGAGCACTCTGTATGGTAATATTTATCTTTTAAGGAAAAATAGGTACCTTCTTGTTACCACCGACTCCCCTTCTAATGGCCCACAGACGGGGGGCAGCCTTCCAGTTCTCCCCGGGCCCGGGAGTTTTGCTCAGGTCTTAGCCTGTGCGTGCCCCCCGATCTGAGAGAAAGCCAGCGAACCTCTCACAAGTCCACGGGTTAATCCTTTTTCTTTCGCAATTTGACACGTTCCAGCGACGCTAGGAACATGACTTCAGTGCCCTTGGCATCATTTGCTTACTTTCTTGACAGCTAGTTCTTTTTGAAATCATTTTTTTGTTGTTGTTTTCAAGTAATACCTTTTGAGACGATAGGCATAACTTCAGCAAGGATTGCAGAAACAGTGCAGACCACACTTCCCGTTCCAGATAAGATAGAGTGGGCACATTTCACTCTGGGCCGGTTAAATGTAATGATATAAGCAACTTAAAAGTAAACGGGTGGGAAAAGATAAACCATGCACATCTCCAAAGAAAGTTGTAGTGGCTACATTAATGTCAGATAAGACATCAGAGCGAAGAGAATTATCGGGGACAGAGACATGATTCACAGGGTCAGTCCATCCAGAAGATACACCCATCTTGAATGTGTGTGCATCGAACAACAGAGCTTCAAAGTACCCACAATTATAGTTGTGAAACTTTAATGTTCCTTTCTTTTCTTTTTTTTAATATATTTTATTGATTTTTTTTTACAGAGAAGAAAGGAGAGGATAGAGAGTTAGAAACATTGATGAGAGAGAAACAACAATTGGCTGCCTTCTGCACATCCCCTGCTGGGGATGTGCCCACAACCAAGGTGCATGCCCTTGACCAGAATCGAACCCGGGACCCCTCAGTCCGCAGGCTGACGCTCTATCCGCTGAGCCAAACCAGTCAGGCTAATGCTCCTTTCTTAATAGTTGACAGAACCAGTAGATAGAAAATGAGCAAGGATATAGAAGAAATTCCACCACCAGTCAACTGATCTAATTGACGTAGAAAGTTTCAGTTGACAACATCATGATATATTTACTTTTCAAGTCCACATGTAACATTAACCAAGGTAGACTACATCCCAGGTCATAAAACAAACCCCAACAAATATAGAGACTTGAAATCATACAAAGCATATCATCTGATCATCATGAAATCAAATTAGAAATCAAAATCGGACTACAGGAAAGTCTCCAAACACTTGGAAACTAAACAGCACACTTCTCATTGATCCATGGATCAGGGAGGAAGTCTCGAGGGAAATAAAAAATACATTGAGCCCTGGCCAGTGTGGCTCAGTTGGTTGGAGCCTCGTCCTGTGTACCAGAAAGTCTCGGGTTTGATTACTGGTTAGGAGCACATACCTAGATTGTAGTTCCATCCCTGGTCAGGGTGTGGCGCACTCGGGAGGCAACCTATCAGTGTATCTCTCTCACATTGATGTTTCTCTCACCCCTCCCTCCCTCTCTCCCCCTTCCCCCCCTCTCTCTCCCCTCTCTTTTCCTCTCTCTCTCCCCTTTCCCTTCCTCTTTAAAATCAGTTTTAAAAAATACATTGAGCCAAAACCAGTTTGGCTCAGTGGATAGAGCATCGGCCTATAGAATGAAGGGTCCCAGGTTCGATTCTGGTCAAGGGCATGTATCTTGGTTGCGGGCATATCCCCAATAGGGGGCGTGCAGGAGGCAGCTGATCCATGTTTCTCTTTCACTGATGTTTCTGATTTTCTATTCCTCTCCCTTCCTCTCTGTAAAAAGTCAATAAAATATATTTTTTTTAAAAACACATTGACCAGTATGAAAATGAAAATACAGCATATCAAAACTTGTAGAATGTAGCTAAGTCAGTGCTGAATGGGCAGTGTTTTAAACTATGTTTTTCTTTATTTCAGAGAGGAGAGAATTATTAACCGGCTGCCTCCCGCACACCTCCAGCTGGGGATCAAGCCCGCTCTCGGGTATATGCCCTAACTGGGACTTGAACCGTGACCTCCTGGTTCGTAGGTCAATGCTCAACCACTGTGCCACACCGGCTAAGCCGGAATAGGAAAATGCAAAGCACTGCATGCTTCAATGAGGAATAAGTGGAAGGCCTCAAATGAATAATCTAGGCTTTTCCCTTAAGAAAGTAGAGGGGGAAAGCAAAACTCAAAGCAAGCTGGAGAAAAGAAAGAATAAAGAAGTTCATGTAGTTGAAAACAAAAGCAATAGAGGAAAACAATGAATCAAAAAGCTGGTTCTTCGACAAGAGAGATTCCGACTTCATTGGTAATGAGTGCGGTTTGAGCACTGGGGTTTTTACAAGCTCCCCGAGATTCGGCTGGGTCAGAGGGGCACAGAACCTCTGCTGGCGAGGCTGGGTACACTTTCTTGGGGTCTGACCGGTATGGGCATTGATGGCCTAGCGCCTTTCATGTTTCTTGGGGAAATTTTGTGGCCATTTCCTTTCCTCTCACTTTCTGTTGTGTCCTCAAAGTCAGTACCGACTCTTGCCCTTGAACGTCAGCTTGCCCTTGAACGTCAGCTTGCCCTTGAACGTCAGCTTGCCCTTGAACGTCAGCTTGCCCTTGAACGTTAGCTTGCCCTGGGCACTGCTCCGTCCCCCCCCCTCCTGTCCACATCCTCACCACCTTGATTGATTGTGGTACCGACCCTGAAACCCCCCTCTCTTGGCCTGCAACACCTCATTGGTCACCAGTTTTCGGCTGGGATCACCCAAGCCATAGTGACAGCGTGTCTCGTGCGCCTGGTCCTGTGGCCCTCACTCCGGGGGAGGGAGCCCCAGGAAGGGCTTGATTTCTCAGTTCTGGTCGCCAGTTCAGTGCCTTCGGTCTGCTAGCGCCGCATTCCCAGTTGGTGTGCGATGGATTTGAATTTGCTCAGTTAAGTTTGGGATCGTTGCTGTGTCTTGGGCCTTACATGTGCGGCTCACCTGCCTGTTATTGTTACTAAAACCTGGGGTAAAGCTTATGTTTTTTCTCTGAGTAAGTTCTGATGGTTATTTTTAAATCGGGTAGACATGTGAGTAAATATTTCGTGGTGGAAACAACTCCCAGCAGCAGGTAAATTCATTTCTGTTGGAAAAAAACCAACAGTAAACGTTCTTCTTGTTGATCTGCTTCATTCTTAAGAGGTCTTATTGGCAAATGGTATTTTATCTTAAAAGGATTTATGTTTGGTGAAATGTCTCTTTTTATTGACATGCCAAGCCTACTTATTTATCTGGATGGTTGAAATTGTTGAATATATATATAAGTAAATTACAAAGAAAATGTACTACTAATTTTTGATGCTTTTTTTAGTTTCAAGAAACATACTTGTTTTTCTTGTCAATTACAGTTTACTTTCAATATTACTTTGTGTTGGTTTCAGGTGTACAGCAGAGTGGCCAAAGTGGCACCCCTGAGATTTCCAGTACCCCGCCTGGCATCTGCATAGTTATTACAAAATTATTCACTCTGCTGTACCTTATATCCCCATGACTGCTTTCTGACTACCAGTGTGTACTTCTTACTCCCTTCACCTCTTTCCCCCAGTTCCCCAACTCCCCTCCCCTTTAGCAACCCCCATTCTGTTCTCTGTGACTTTATTTCTATTCTGCTTGTTCATTTATTTTGTTCTTTAGATTCTACATGTAAGAGAAATCATATGGTACTTGTCTTTCTCTGACTGACTTATTTCACTTATATACTGCTAAAAAAAATTTCACTTTTTTAAAATATATTTTATTGATTTTTTTTCACAGAGAGGAAGGGAAAGGAATAGAAAGCCAGAAACATCAATGAGAGAGAGACATCGATCAGCCGCCTCCTGCACGACCCCTACTGGGGATATGCCCACAACCAATGTACATGCCCTTGGAGGGAATCGAACCTGGGGCCTTTCAGTCCCCAGGCCGACGCTCTATCCACTGAGCCAAACCAGTTTTGGCACTGCTAAATTTTTTAAAGTTGTTGGAACTGGGGTCTTTTTCCTTAAAGACAGAGAACAGATTTTAATTTCGAAGGGACTAAGGCCGTTAGAATCTGTCCAGACAACATTACAGAATAGACCACCCAGGCTGAAACCTTCCAGAGAGGTCTGTATGAGTCACAGTGGGCTGAGAGATGAGGAAGGAAGGGGTAGTATTCAGAGTGATAATTCAATTGTATGCTTCCAATTTTCAATATTGTTTTTTTTTTTCATTCAAAGAAAGGTTTCTTGCCCAGCCAGCGTGGCTCAGTGGTTAAGCATTGACCTTGAACCAGGAGGTCACGGTTTGATTCCCGATGAGGGCACATGTCCAGGTTGTGGGCTCAGTCCCCAATCAATGATTCTCTCTCATTGATGTTGCTATCAACCTCTTCTACTCCCTTCCTCTCTGAAATCAATTAAAAAAAATTTTTTTTTTAAGTTTCTTACAGTTTAGACCAGCTATGGCCTATGAGTCAAATCTAGCCTGCCACCTATTTTTGTATGGTCTTCGAGCTAAGAATGGTTTTTACCTTTTTAAATGGTTGATAAATGAAAAGTAACATTTCATGACATGGAAAACATTTTTATGAAATTCAGATTTCAGTACAATGAAGTTTTATTGGGACATAGCCATGCTCATTTGTTTATGTACTACTTATGGCTGTTTTCGTGCCACAACAGCAGATATGAGTAATTGCAACAGAGACTGGACGGCCAACGGAACCAAAAGTATTTGCTACTGGTCTTTTAGAGAGAAGTTTGCCAAACCCTGATTTAAATTCATTTCCCAGCCTGATCTCCTCATGAAAGATGATTGCTCAGCAGAGGGTTTGAAATTCCCAAACAATTTGTTACCAAGTCTGTCTGTTAAAGGGGGTCAGCCTTTTCCTTGGCAACAGGCCTAACTGTGGACAACACAGAATACTGGTCAGTCCGAGTGGCAGGGGCCTACCTGGGTAAATTCTTATTTTCTTCTTTATTTTAATTTTTATTGATTTTTTTACAGAGAACGGGAGAGGCACAGAGAGCCAGAAACATCCATCAGCCGCCTCCTGCACGCCCCCCACTGGGGATGTGCCCGCAACCAAGGCACATGCCCCTGACCGGAATCGAACCTGGGGCCTTTCAGTCTGCAGGCCAACGCTCTATCCACTGAGCCACACCGGTCTTGGCTTCTTCTTTTTCTTAAATGCTCCTTGAGGACTTTTGGAAAAGAGTTAACCTCCATACTTACTTCGTCACAGGGGACTGATGAGTCACATAATGTATCTTAATTTTTAAAACAACCTGAAAATGACCGAGATGAAGGTGTTCTTTTAGGAAGTACAGAAAAGTGTATCTAGTCCAACTTCTGGAAGCTCTTCCTTTTTAAAGACAATAACCGGTTAGGGGTGAGGAAAAAGCAGTGAAATGGGTATGATACATCCTTTTTCTTCTGATGATTTTTTGCTTCCTCTGCCTCCAGGTAACTATGGCTGTAGTCACCGACTACTGACATGCGGTAGGGATGAAAGATATTTGAGACCAACCGTCTTGAAGGGAGGTTTTGGTTCTATGATATTGAAGCACATTGAATTATTCGACAGAGAGGGGTGCGTTCTGAATTAAAGCATAGATCGTGGACTGAAACGGTCTCGCTGTAGAGAGGGTTAGCGCTGTGTACCCCAAAGCAGAGGTGTACACATTTACAGCATGCATGATTCCTGGGGGGACTTTTGCCCACATGGCGGGAACTGACCTTTAGGAATGTAAGTGGGCTGCTCTGTGAATGGCTCTGAGGGAGATTTCCCCGAAATCCTCAGGGAGCCGGACTTAAAGGTACTTCTGTACTTAAGGATTACCGGCAAATACCATCCTGGATTTAACCTCCCGATGTTATCTCATTCCTCCCTCAACCTGTTTACATTTTCCTCCTGTTCCACTCCTGGAGCTGATGAGTTCTCTGCGTCCCCCCCCTCCTCAGCACTGCTCCAAGTCCTGCTTTCTCTTGGGATAAAATTGCCTTTGGGTTTTGGGGAGCGCCCCTTCGTTGCTCTGCCCTGGACTGGGTGAGTAAACTGAAGGCGTCATTTCTTAGCGATTTCTGCTTCTTTCATTTAGAGCAGTGGTTCTCCACCTTCCTAAGGCCGAGACCCTTGCAGACAGCTCCTCATGGGGTGGTGACCCCCAACCATGCAATTTTGCTACTGTGATGCCTCGTGATGTCAATATCTGCATTTTCCGAGGGTCTCAGGCGACCCCTGTGAAAGGGTCGTTCGACCCCCAAAGGGGTCTCGACCCCCAGGTTGAGAACCACTGGTTTAGAGCGAGGTTTCTCAAGCTCGGCAGAAGTCACATTTGGGGCCAGATGAGTGGGGCTCAGTAAGGGACTGTCCTGTGCCTTGTAGGATGTTTACCAGCCTTCTTGGCCTCTACCCCCTAGATGCCAGTAACACCTCCCTTCCCATTTGTGAGAACCGACAATGTCCCCAGATATTGTCACGTGTCTCCTGGGGGACAAAGTTCCTTCAGTTGGGAACCACTGCTTTAGATATTTGTCTCTTCCAAACTGCCGATGGTGTACTTTGGGGACTCTCTGTATCTGATTGCATTGTGCTTTTCTGGGTGTTTTTTTTTTTTTCCTCTGATGAATGCCCATCTTGAATGACAGTGACTGCGACTTTTCTAGCTTCCGTTTTTCAGGTCAGCTGGGGCGTTTGTGGGTGGCGAGGACAGATACCTCAGGATCGCAGGAGGATTTTTCTAAGGATAAACGTTCTGTATGTGTGCTATAAAAACGTGGAGAATGGGGGGAAAATGGAGACTGTTTTTATCCCCCAGAAATCCATCCCTTCAGCTTCTAATGTGACTGCTGTTAGTAAACTGACTTACGGCCTGCCTCTCTTTTCTACATATTTTATTTCAGAGAGGTGATGTCGCTAGAAAATCAATTTTTATGCTCTTTTACCCACTTAACGTCTTCACATAAACGTTTTCCTGCCTACCCTGTTTAAATGATTGAGCGAAATGCTATCATATTAATATACCTCAGTTATTTCTCTTTCGTTCGGTAGCTGGGTTTTATTGGTTCTTTTTATACAAGGCATTTGTGTTCCTAAGTTATTTTCTGGGCTCTGGGTTTATTTTCCAAGATGAATGTTGGGAGTAGACTCCGGGGTCAAAGGGCATATGTTTAAAGCGGAGGCTCAGATTATTTTGAAGCTGCTGCCTGGCCCGGTGGAGAGCAGTGAACGGGGGGCTTTTGCGCCGACGATGCTTTTCAGGACCGTCTCCTGGGCTTCTAGCAGGAAAGAAAAGGGCTGTGTTGGAGTTCATCACTTTTCCGTGCCTGCCTGCCCTTCTGTGGGAATATTAATGGAGAGGCAAGCAGCCACCAAAGCCCTGACTCAGATTCCAGATAGCCCATTGGGTTGAATTCCAGCTCCTTCAAAAGAGCGTTTCAGCCCTAGCCGGTGTGGCTCAGTGGGTAGAGTGTGGGCCTGTGGACTGAAAGGTCTAGAGTTTGATTCCGGTTATGAGCACATGCTCGGGTTGCGGGCTCCATCTCCAGTAGGGGGCGTGCAAGAGGCAATCGATGATTCCCTGTCATCATGGATGTTTCCATCTCTCTCCCCCTCTCCCTTCCTCTCTGAAATCAATAAAAAAAATGTATTTTTAAAAAAGAGAGTAAGAGTTACACCCAAGGAAGGCATCTGCTTTGTGCCTGTGTATTTTGCCTGGCTTACAATCAGTGTTCAAATCAGTCAGCCTGCTGTTAATCAACTTTGATTGAGATGACAGTGGCAACGAGATCTGAAAACTGCCATCAGATTACTGTCCCCAAGGCTGCAGAGTGAGGTCTGATGCACATTTCATTTCTGCCAAAACTCCTTTTGGGGGCTAAGGGAGAAAAGAATGCCTTTATTAACGTCTATACCCGGAACAGAGAACTAGAACATAAACAGCCGAATAGTATTATACATCCCGATGTAAGACATCAAGGCTCATCATGAAGTTACTCCAAGATGACCCTGTACTTACTTACAATTTTACACAACGGAAACTTTTATTCTGCTCGGAAAATGTGCCACTTTCTGAAGACTGGCATGTGGTCTTCAGGAGAGGGACAGCTGTGAGCCGTTGGCATCTAGCAGGTAGTAGCGGGGGGGGGGATGAGGCATATGCCTCCTGGGCAAGAGAGGAGGCGGGACACCACAGCGTCTATTACTCTTCCGCGTGCTTATTCTGCGTAGGACGCTGTAGCAAGACCTGGAGGTGTAAGAGATGAATGTGGCAGAGCCTCAGCTTTCCAGAAGTTTGTCATCTAGCGGCAGGGCTGACCCTGTAAAGAATGTTTGTAGTGCAAGTCGGTTACTTCGTACACAGTCAGATTTGGGGAGAAAGAGAAAGAGTGAATGACTGTGTGAGAGGGGCATCTGGGGAGCTTCATTGAGGAGGTTCCACCAATTGGTAGGACCAGATGGGGGAAGGGGAAGGGGCTGGCCAAGATACATAGGAAGGGACCTGTAGACAGAGTAGCCCTGTGCGAAGGCTGGCAAGTCGGAAACAAGATGACGTGTTCATGGAATCACATAGGGCAGAGCATGTGCAGGAGGCAGAAGAGCGACAACTGATGAGGCATGACACGATAGGAGCCAGAATTCTACAGTGGTACCTCGAGATACGAGTGCCCTAACATACGAGATTTTTGAGATACGAGCTGTCAAGCGAGCGATTTTTGCTTTGAAATACGAGCAACATTTGAGATAGGAGTCATCGCGCGGATCGGCCGGCTGCACACGACCCACCAGTTTACCGCGACTCGAGCGTCTCATAGTTTCCCACGCCTCAAGGTTACGGAACAAATTAAACTCGTATCTCGAGGTACCACTGTATAGGTCTGGAAGGTCATGCAGAGGAGGCTGGGCATAGAAGAGGCGACATTCCCACTGTTAAGCATCTTTGCCATCATTATTTTGAACTCTGTGTCTGATAAATTTCTTTTTTTTTATCTTTTTATTGATTTCAGAGAGGAAAGGAGAGGGAGAGAGAGAAACATCAATGATGAGAGAGAATCATTGATGGCTGCCTCCAGCACACTCCCACTGGGGATTGAGCCCACAACCCGGGCATGTACCCTGATCCAGAATGGAACTGTGACCTCCTGGGTTGATGCTCAACCACTGAGCCACGCCTGCCAAGCTCTGATAAATTTCTTATCTCTCTTTCATTTAGCTCCTCTTTTGGAGGATTCTCTTGTTCGTTCATTTGGGGCTTGTTTTGTATCTCCCCATTTTGGATGCTTATTTGGGTTTTGAGTCTGTGTGTTAGGTAGATCTGCTACGAATCCAAGTCTCTAGTGCAGGACAGTGTCAGACATTGTGACTGGCTCTGAATACCCTGCCTGGAGCTAGAAGTGATATACAGCTTGTGGCTCCCCCTTCTGGGCTGGTGCCTTCGGAAAAGACCAAGATGTGCACCAGGGTCTGCTTTTCCTAGCCCTGGGCCCCAGATTAGACCAGGCAAAGACTCAAAGCCTCCAGAAACCCGCCTCTGCCCGCAGTCCCATTGACTCTCAATTTTGATTAGCCTCAAGCTATGGACCACAGGATGGGGTGAGAGGTCTTCCAACAGGGTGGGGCAACTGCCTTCCTCCCTCCTCCCGCCCCCAGGGAAAAACTGCCTGCGTAGCAAAAGTTCACTGGAGAAAGATGTCCTCTGCAGTGTGAGGGAATGAGTCAGCACAGGAAACTGGGGTGGCTGCCTACCCAGCTCCAATGCCAGAGCCCCCAAGCTTCCTGGAAATGCACATTCATGTTTTTCAGTAAATTTGGGAATCTTTCAGCCATTACTTTTTCTGATTTTTCTCCTTTCCTTCTGTTACATATATGTTGGTGCACTTAATGGTGTTCCACATTTCTGTGAAGCTTTATCTTTCTTCATCTTTTTCCTCTCTGTTCTTTTGCTTGCATTATCTATACTGATGTATTTCAAGTTCACTAATTCTTCTACTAGTTCAGATCTACTGTTGAACCCCTTTAGTGATTTTTTTTATTTTAGTTATTTTACTTTTCAGTGTCAGAGTTACCATTTGTTTTTTTAAAATACTTTCTATCTATTGTATTCCTTTAAAAATAAATATATTTTTATTATTGATTTCAGAGAGAAAAGGAGAGGGAGAGAGAGATTTAAAAAAGGCATCAATAAATGAGAGATAATCATTGATCCTCCATGCCCCACACTGGGGATTGAGCCCACAACCCAGGCATGTGCCGTGATGGGGAATTGAACATGACCTCCTGATTCAGAGGTCGATGCTCAACCACTGAGTCACGCCAGCCGGGCTGATATTGTTACCTTCCTTTATTTCTTTTTTTTCTCCTTTATTTCTTTAATCATTTTTTTTGTGGTTCTCTGAACATATTTATATGATTAATTTGAAGTCTTTGCCTATTAAATCTGACATGCGTTTGCTCTCACAAGCATTTTCTGTCCCTTGCTTTTTGGCTAGTATATAGGTCATACTTTCCTATTTTCATATCTCATACTTTTTGTTGGAAACTGGACATTTTAGAGAATATAATGTAGTAACTCTGGATACTGGCACCACCACCCCCATGGGCTCTTTATTATTATTTCCTTCTTTCCTTCCGTGACTACCTGGATTATTTTTATTGAAGTCTGTTTCCTCCTCCCTTTTGCCCTGCAGTGTGAAGTCTTGGTGCTTCTTGAGAGTGCAGCCTTTGGTGTGCCCGCAGTTACCCTGCAATGAGAGTCTTTTTTTGTCTCTTGCCCTGACCACACCCAGCTATTAAGTTTTCACTAATTGCTGGCTGATGGTTCTGTTGTTTTTTAATAATGCCCGGGGGCATAAAGTGCTCCACAAACTGATCCATTCCAATTAGGGCCGCTTTGAAGGGCTAGTTCCCAAGATCAGTGTCTGAGATTTCCTCAGAACTCCGAAGGGTTCCCTCCAGCTCTGCGTTTCCCTGATTCTGTCCGGCAGGCTAGCCGACATAGGCATGATCAACGTTTCCACGCCCTGTTACACATGAAGTTCCTATCAGTGGGAGAAGATTTTAGAGCCCTCTATTCCAGTGGTTCTCCACCTTCCTAAGGCCGCGACCCTTGCATACAGTTCCTCATGGGGTGGTGACCCCCAGCCATGAAATGTTGCTCCTGTGATGCATCGTGATGTAAATATCTGCATTTTCCGATGGTCTTAGGCGACCCCTGTGAAAGGGTCGTTCGACCCCCAAAGGGGTCGCGACCCACAGGTTGAGAACCGCTGCCCTATTCCGTGACCCGCTTCTCCAACGAGGCAAAAATCTCTGAGCCACAGCTCCAGTACAGGGGGTTGGGGACAATGATGTATTTCCCTCTGAGTGGCATCCCCAAGACTCCTCGGTTTGCCTCTACTAATGTGGAACCCTCATTCCACCGTACCCAAGGCATAGCCTCCATGCCAGGGGTGGGGACCACCTGCAAGAAGACAGCCCTCACCTCTCAGCCCCACTTTTCTAGAACTTACCCTCCGCAACAGGTAGCTGGGGACAGGGTGAAACGCTGATGTCCTTTCCCCCCCCCAGGAAGAAAGCCTAGCAGCTGGGGGGGCTGGGGCAAAGAGAGCCCTGTGTCCCTAGCTGCACCCGTCTGGTGTGCCTGACGTCTGTGCTGGGATGGGGGGTTAAGGGAATGGGTCCAGGCCCAAATACGGCAGATTCTCACTGAGTTTTAGTGGGCGTCCTTTGATAAATGCTTCTTCGTTTGCTGTATGAGCTTAGATTGTAAATGGGGGGGGTGTTTCTTTTTAACATGATTTTCACCCATTTCACTGAGGAGGGGGTCCGTGTGGCTCTTCACATTGGCATGCCGGGAGCGGCACTCTGTCAGCGGGAAAACAGGCAGTTTTGTTTCCATCACCCCTGTCTGCTGACAGTGGCCTGGTGAGCAGTCTGTTCCCTTAGGAGGCGTGAGTGGCCCAAAGGCAGTAGCCGGGACCGTTAGCCCTTGTGGAATCATGATTGGCCTAGCGGCATTTTGCATACCGTGGCACCGACTAGAATGTCACTTACTGGCTATGTCACCATCCTTTCTAGTTTATACTTGGGGCACTCCCTTTGTGACTTGATATATCTGTGTTCTTCTTTCTTACATTCTAGTGCATGGAAAGATGGGGCCACTTTTTTACCCGCCATTGGCTACACACACAAGGAAAGACGCTTGTCCCAGTTGAAGCTTCAGTCAAAAGCATCATGTATTTGAACAACAGAGGAGCTTTCTGTACCATTCCTCGCAGTACATATGTGGATGTAATTTTAAGTGTGGCCAGTTGTTTTGGGGGATACGTGAGAAAGAGGGGGAGAAGGCAGGCAGAAGAACAGCGCAGCTGTGCTCTTCAAGAGGGGACATACCTCACTTGTTCTTTCTTCAGCCAATCATGTCTCGTGCCTTTCCACCTTGGCTCTTGACAGTTCGGCCTTTGCTACTGCTCTTCCCCTTTCTGCTGCTCCTGGTGGTGAGGGCCCCATGCCTGCCCCCTCTGTTTTTGGGTGGACATTGGTCCTGTGGCCACATGTGAAATTCCAGCCAGTCCTACGCTACTCATCCTCTGCGGCATGGACTTCTCCGAAGACTTATCTGGCCTCCCCCAGTCTTGGATACACACTGTGTTAGAGAACTCGGTGGTATTCTTCTCTCATCACTCTAGACCAGTGGTCGGCAAACCGCGGCTCTTTGGCCCCTTGAGTGTTCTAATGCCACTTCTTGAAAATAGACTCACTCAGGTCGAAAACCTACTTCTGCGCATGGGCCACGAAGGTTCAATCATGCGCCCGCACGTGGTATTTTGTGGAAGAGCCACACTCAAGGGGCCAAAGAGCCGCCTGTGGCTCACGAGCCGAGGTTTGCCGACCACTGCTCTAGATCATTTGAGATTATTCTTGACAAAAATCATTTGATTTGTCTGATTGGCCTGTTGCTGCTGCTTGGGATCCGAAGGAAAGTGTTGGTTGTCTTTGGGGTGTGTGTGTGTGTGTGTGTGTGTTGACTGTTTTATTCAGTGTTGTTCTCTTTCCCAGGATGCTACAAAATGAAGCGTCGTAGAACTTTCAGCACCAGTGACAGTTCAGATGGCAGTGAGTAGAACCAGCCCACAGCTGGTAACCCCTGTATCTATAGTCCTTAAGGATGTCTTTCTATAGTCTTTAAGGATTTCTTTCTATGGTCCTTAAGGATTTCTTCTTTGAGTTGAGGACTACCTGTTTCATCCTTCCTTCAGTGGATAAAAAAAAATCATGTTTGTAGGAAAGAAAGCTTGGGGTGCCATTTGTTTATTCATTTAAATTTCACTAGAAATTGATAAGTTAGGTGGGAAAATTGGTTTTGTATGGCATATAGCATTTGTTTCTTTCTTTTCACTAACATAAAGAAATGCCTAATCTAATCATGATTTAACAATGCTTTTCTAGAAAGGAAGAAAAGTACAAGAGCATACATTATAGGCCCTACAATTCTCATTATAGCTCAGGTACTAAATGTTTGACTGGATGAGTCATCATTTGTAAAAGGCAACAACCTTTTTTTTTTAAATATATATATATTTTTAATATATTTTATTGATTTTTCACAGACAGGAAGAGAGAGGGATAGAGAGTTAGAAACATCGATGAGAGAGAGACATCAATCAGCCGCCTCCTGCACGCCTCCGACTGGGGACGTGCCCGCAACCAAGGTACATGCCCTTGACCGGAATCGAGCCTGGGACCCCTCAGTTCGCAAGCCGACGCTCTTATCCACTGAGCCAAACCGGTTTCAGCGGCAACAACCTCATTAACAATAGCATTTGAGGAAGTGCTGAAGGATATGTACAGTACTTGTTCGACATTTTTAGTTTTGCCAGTTGTTTTTGCAGATACTTTTTCTCCAGATGGAACATGAGCCATGTTATTCCAAAATGTTATCATGTATGATTAGACCAAATCACCTCTCCTCAGCATTAGCATTGTTGAAGCTTTTGCACACTGGGATGTCACCTATAAAATGTCATTAAACTCCATTATGGGCCTTTTTTGGCCGTAATTGAACTTTCTTCAGTGTTATGAATGAGATGACTATGTTCTTCTCCATCCTATCTTTCAGATTCTCTTGGATGACACTTATAGGGCATTTAGTTCTATTAGCAGGTAATAAGTCTCAGTATTTTTTCTAATTATTTTTTGCAGGTCCTTCTACTTCTCTTACTGGCTCAAGGTATAGGAACAAGTCAAAAGTTCCAAATGAACACAAGAAATCTGCTGAGGTGAGATCAGATATATTCAATTTTTAGACTCAACAAATAGACAGCCGCCTTCTGCCTACATACCTACAATACCCAGCTCTTGGGGATGAAAGGACTCAACGATGTGCCAATGGATAGGCTTGTTTCTGATGAGTTTTCGTTTTGTTTTTCAAGAAAGATTCCATTTTCTTCTACCCTTTGGGAAAACAGTAATCACACTGTGACTTCATTGTGGCAGTGACAGCTAGATGCCTGACTTTACAATAGAAAGCCTTCTTCCCTCAGCCAAGAAGTCAAAGGGAGCTAGACTTGGGGAATTGGGAAGGACCCCAAGATCTGGCCTATGACTATAAGAAGCTAAGTTGGTAGAGAGGAGGCAGCGCAGGAAGAGATGGATGAAGAAGTTGTGAATGGAGAAGGGAAGGACTGACCAGGTTGGAGGTCTGGGCTGTGATGGGTCCTCACAGCCTTCCGAGCACTGACAGCCCAAGAAGAATGTGTCACTCCTGGTGAGATTGGTCATGTCCTGCCCCGAGGGCCGCAAAGTGCCAGAGCTGTACTTGGTAATGGTTTAGTGGATCCTGTAGGCTTTTTCCCTGTGATAATTCAATGAGAAATGACCTGCATTCTTCACTTCTACTACGAGGAGACTTCCTTGGCTACAAAGGAAAAGAGGGTGTGTTAGCTGGAACCGGTTTGGCTCAGTGGATAGAGCGTCAGCCTGTGGACTGAAAGGTCCCAGGTTCAATTCTGGTCAAGGGCGTGGACCTTGGTTCCGGGCACATCCCCAGTAGGGAGGGGAGGGGCATGCAGGAGGTGACTGACTGATGACTCTCATTGATGTTTCTATCTCTCTATCCCTCTCCCTTCCTCTCTGTAAAAAATCAATAAAATATATTTTTAAAATATATATTTTTAAAAATTATCACAAAACTAGTGGCTTAAAGCAGTACACATGTATTATCTCAGTGTCTGGGGGTCAGGAGTCAGTACAGTGTACCTAGGTTCTCTTTTCAAGGCTGTAGTCTGTGTGCTGGCTGGGCCGTGTTCTCATCTGGAGGTTTGACTGGGGAAGAATGTGCTTCCAATCTCTCTCACATGGTTCGGAGAACTAATCTCCTTGTAGCTGGAGGACTCATGTCTCCGGTTTAGTTTGTTGGCCTTTGGCAGCGGACTGCCCTCCATTCCTGGAGGCTGCTTATAGTCCCTTCCCTTGTGACCTTCTCCAGAGACCCTCTCACAACATGGCAGCTTGCTTTTTCAAAGCCAGCAAGGGCAAAGGTTTTGCCCCAGTCTGCTAAGACTGAGTCTTACATAACATAACATGATCATGGAGTGACTTCCCACCCCATTGGTTACAATCTGTTGATGAGAAGCAAGTCACAGGTTCTACCTGCCCCCCCCCATGAGGGAGTGGGGAACATTGCTTTAGGGTGTAAGCCAGAGTGAGCATTTCTCTCTCCCTTTCTCAGAGGTCACTTTCCACATTCATCTTTTGCCAGGGATTTTTCTAGGCTCAGTAGAATATCAGAGTGTGTTTCTAGGTGGCTGTGTCATACAGAAAAACTTATGAAAAAAAGGAGCAGAATCAATTTCCTATCTATTCAGAGGAGGCCTTGGCTACAGAATGGTGACAAAGAAACCTTGCTACTTTCCTACTTAGGACAGCCAGTCCTAAAACATAGAGTGGCTCAAGAGCTTTGGTGCTCATGACCTGTTGGCTCTAGGTCAATGAGAATAAGTCTTTTATTGCAAGGCATAAGGGGCATTGAGCACCTGGGAGGAAATCTTTTCATTTATATTTGACATGCTGTTATAAAACAGAGAACCAGATATTATAGAACACTATAGAAACTTTACCACCATTTAGGTTCATTTACACCCCCTGCCTTTATTATAAAATTGTTTTAAATATTTTCTCTACATACACTGAGAATTACAGTAGACAATGTTAGAATATTTGCTCCAACCATCAAAAATTACTTATAAAACTCAAGAAGAGGATAGTCTATTATTTTATTCCAACTTTCCTTTTGTTCATTTACCTTCTGTTGGAGTAATTTCTTTTAGCCACTCTTTTAAGGTAAGTCTTCCAGTGATAAATTATTTTTTTTTAAATATATCTTATTGATTTTTCACAGAGAGGAAGGGAAAGGGAGAGAAAGCCAGAAACATCGATGAGAGAGAGACATTGATCAGCCGCCTCCTGCACGCCCCCTATTGTGGATGGGCCCACATTCAATGTACATGCCCTTGACCGGAATCAAACCTGCGACCTTTCAGTCCCCAGGCTGACGCTCTGTCCACTGAGCCAAACTGGTTTCGGCGATAAATTCTTTTAATTTTCTTTTGTTTGAGAATGTCTAGGTTTCACCTACATTTCTGAAGGATATTTTTACTGATAGAGAATTCTGCTTCGACAACACTTTTCTTTCAGCATTCGAGAAGTCCGCTGTCTTTCAAATAGTTGCTCCCTTGCAGGTAATCAGTCCTGTCTTTTCCAGTTGCTTTCAAGATTTGTCTTTATCTTCTGTTTTCCAAAGTTAGATTGTTCTGTGCTTGGCCGTAGATTTGTTTTGGTTTATCCTGTTCGGTGTTTGATCAGCTTCTTAAGTCTAGGTTTATATCTTATGTAAAGTTTGGGAAATGTTCAGCCATTATTTCTTCAGCTATTCTTTTCAGTTCCACCTTCTTTCTCCTCCATTTCTGGGGCTTCAATTTCCTGAATGTTATCTCTTGTTATTTTCCCACAGGTCCCTCAGACTGTTCAGGATTTTTTTCAGTGTGTATTCTTTCTGTTGATCAGATTGGGTAATTCTTCCCTTATCCTTTATTCTGCTAATTCCATTCTTCTATTGAGCCTCTCCTGTGAGTTTGAGTTATTAAATTATTCATTTCAAATTCTGCGTTTGGTTATTCTTTATCTCCTCTATATCTTTGCTGAAACTTTCAACTTATTCCTTTCACAAGAGTGTTTGTAATGTCTCACGGAAGCTTTTTTTATGATGAATGCTTTAACAATTCTTGTCAGATAATCCTAACACCTGTGTCATCTTGCTGTTAGTGGCTATTGTCTCTTCTCAGGGCCACTTCTTAGTTTGATGAGTGACTTTCCATTGTATCCTGGACTTTTGTGGAGCTATGTTATCTGACACTAAGTCTCATCTAAACCTGTTTTATCGGGCCTCCGTCATAACCAGGCCAGTGGGGAAGAGGGGGGCTGACTCTTATCACCAGCTGCAGAATTGCTAGGCTGTTATCCCGTTCCGTTCTCTCTCTGGGAAAAGGGGGGGTGGTTTACTCATAACTTTCCTTACTCCGGTGGCCTACCTGACATTAGGGGTGATGGCGGAGGGAAGGGTACCACATGGCTGACGGGCTAGAGTGACAGTCAGGCTCTGTGCCCGGTCTCTGCCGACACCACATTGAGGAGGAGGGGCACCTTGTGATTGCTGGGTGGGAGTGCATGGCAGGGCCTCTCAGGTCATGTCCATGGACACCCCAACAATCTCCTTGAATAAAACATTTTAAACATCTTTTTTTAAATGTAATTCTCACACCATACAAATTATCCATGTAAAGTGTATAATTCAGTAGGTTTTAATGTGTTCACAGAGTTATATAACCATTGCCACAATCCAAGTTTAAACCTTTTCTTTTTTTTATATTTTATTGATTTTATTTATTTATTTATTTATTTTACAGAGAGGAAGGAAGAGAGATAGTCAGAAACATCAATGAGAGAGAGAGGGGAGAGAGACATCTATCAGCCGCCTCCTGCACACACCCCACTGGGGATGTGCCTGCAACCAATGCATGTGCCCTTGACCAGAATGGAACCTGGGACCTTCCAGTCCGCAGACCGATGCTCTATCCACTGAGCCAAACCGGTTTCGGCAAGTTTAAACCTTTTCATCACCCCAGAAAGAAAGCCTTACCCTTTAGTTCGAGATTCCCCAACGCCTACTCCGAGCCCCTGCCAACCACTAATCTAATTCCTGTCTATGGGTTTGCCTATTTCATTTAAATGGAATCATAATATACAGCCTTTCGTGTCTGGCTTCTTTCATTCAGGATAACATTTTTGGGTTTCATCCCTGTTTTAGCATGCATCAGTACTTCATCTTTTTATTATTGAATGATATTCCATTGTATGGATATATCGCATTTTGTTTATTCATTAGTTGATGAACAAACATGGATTGTCTCCATGTTTAGACTGTTAGGACTAATACCACCATGAGCATTCATGTACAAGTTTTTACGTGGACGTTGTGTTTTCAGTTGTCTTAAGTAACACCTCGGTGTGGAATATGGTAATGGGCTACATGGTAAATGTATTTAACCCTATGAGGGGGTGCCAGGTTTTTGCCGCAATAGGTGTCATCAGTTTACACTCCGATCAGCAGTAGCTGAGGAGGTTTGCAATTTGTTATTGCTATGGGTACCAGAGACTTTGAATTCCTCCAGTGACCTTGGCTTTGAGCCTCCCCTTGGTGCTGGTCCTCAGAGAGATGAACCGTAGCAGCTCTGCTAGCTGGAAACCAGTATTATCACTGGGGACATTGGCACGGTGAGCTAGAGCATGGCGGAGGGACATGTCCTCTGGCCTTTGGATGGCACAGTGGTCCTGCGTCTGGGGGTGAGGCGGCGGAGGTGGACCTAAGGGGGAGGGCATTCAGGATGCCCCCCCGTTTCCCCCTGCCTACCTGCCGCAGGCGCCTTCTGGTGTCCTCAGTCCATGTCCTTGAGGTCCTTCCTCCTATAAATGAAGGCTGGCTTCTCCCTTAGGGAGGATGCGTCTGCGTGCTGTTCCTTCCCCCGCCCAGCACTGATGGTTTCATCCCGTGCCCTCGCTCCGCATCCTCCTGAAGATGACGCCTTTGTTCCGTAAAGGAGCCAGGGGCCTAGACACCACCTCCAAGCGAGCGTTCTCCAGGTCCCCCCATCTTCCCTCAGAGCGGGGTTCGGTGTCTAGAGAAGGTCACCAAAGGGTGGAACGGAAACCTCCCAGGGGCACAGCCCCCCGGAATGTCATCCTCTCCCAGGTGGCCCCAGCAATTCACCACAGTTCCCGGTTTAATGTTCCTACCGTGGCTTCTGCCCTGAGTAATCCAATGTCCCTGTCCTTTGTCGCCCTGGAGGCCTGCCTGTCTCTCTCTGTGTCGGCCATTTGTCCTGTGAGTCCTCTCTCTAATGAGTTCACCAAAAATAAGGGTTCATTCGATGCCTGCCCTGCCTTCTTTTTCCTGGAAGGATGGGTTTCTTCTCTCTGACCCTCCCCAGGTCCAAGATGAAACCTGGTCTGTTTACTGGGTGTTAGGGATTGAAATGCAATATAAATGATTTTTCTTCCTGGGCCATAGCTGGCCGCGTTAATAGATACATACTGTCTTCCATGTTTAGTGCTTTGGTGAGATTCCTGTACATGCCTTGCCCTGATTTCTCCTGTAGGAAAGAGTTTCCTAGGGGGGTGTGAATCCCATGTAGGGTTCAGAAGCTTCAGTACCTTCTAGGAACTGCATGCATACTCTTAAGGGTATGTTTTTACCTGTAATTGTTTTTCAGACTAGCAATCTTCATGTGATTCTCAAATGGGCCCATGCTACCTGGCCGGTATGGCTCAGTGGTTGAGCATTGACCCATGAACCAGCAGGTTACGGTTTGATTCCTGGTCAGGGCACATGCCCGGTTTGTGGGTTCAATCTCCAGTAAGGGGTGCGCAGGAAGCAGATGATCAATGTTTCTGTCTCATCAATGTCTCTCTTTCTCTCTCTCTCTTCCCCCCATCCCTCCCTCCCTCTCCTTTTCTGTCTCTAAAAAAAATCATTAAGAAAACGTATTTTTAAAAAAGGGGGCCCATGCTATTAAAGATGTTTTTAAAAAGCTGGTTGCCCTAAAAAAAAAAAAAAAAGCACATAGTACTATAGGACCAATTTGACTTTATTAAGAAGTCTTCCGTACTTTCTCAGCGGCCAGGATATTTTCACCTATTGGTCTTGCTGGTCCATAAAACGCACGAACCTATCTCAGAGGATTAGCTGCATATCATCTGTAAGCTCAGCGTCTCGCTTCTTATGTCCCAGACTTTCAGAGCAGCGGAGCGAAGGCTCACGTATTTGAGCTCAGCAGAAAACACCGCAATACCCTCGGCCAGAGCTGTTTACATCGCTCTATCTGTTTCTCTAACAAGCTAGATTACTCTGTTTTCTGGCCTGCAGAAGATAAAGAGCACTAAGCGTGCAAACGCACACGTATTGCCCAAGAAGGGACAGTGAAGGGTGGGGGGAAAAACCTTGCAAAGCAAGCCTCATGTCATCTCTCGTGTGAAAACTGCCCAGATCTGCACGTCAGACTCGGTTGCTCCCTCTTCTCCACCAGCAGGATGCATTCCACTGGGTTTGGTACGGGCTAGGAGGAATAATCAAACCTACCAGCACCCCCAAAAGTACCATATTTTCCGGCATATAAGACGACTTTTGAACCCAGGAAAATCTTCTCAAAAGTCGGGGGTCGTCTTATACGCCGGGTGTCATCTTATAGGGCGAGTATATCCCAAACTCTATATTTTAACTGCAAAAGTTGAGGGTCGTCTTATATACCCAGTCGTCTTATACGCCGGAAAATATGGTACGTTGCTTGATGGCAGTTGATGTTCTAGTTAATGTCAGCCCATAGCTGTCAAAAAAAAAATGTCCCATTTATTTTTTTATAAGAAACTTGAGAATGAAACTATTTGAAAACCATTTCCATGAAAAAGCGTCGCATCATTGTTAAAGCTTGAAACTTCATGTGCTTTGCTTCGCTGGAAAAAAATCAGCGTGTGGCATAAGGGCTTGCCAATACCGGGTACCTTTGTTACCATCTAAGAATAAGCGTGTATTCTTCCTAGGTTTGCTCAGCGCTGAGCGACTGATTCTTCTAGATAACCTGAAAAATCTTGCCTGAAGATTGTATAAGTCTACGAAAATGGCTTCAGGTTAACTCTCTTTAGTTAAATACAGTTACCGTGTCTGCAGCTGGTTTTGTGTGTATGTGCGTGTGTGTGTGTGTGTGTGTGTGTGCGTGCACGCGCGCGTGCTCTGTGGATGACACATCTGTTCGTGGTCATTTATGTACAGTTTCAGATTGAAGTGGCTGTGCACCAAAACTGATCAATCTCTTTCTGATTCGTTCACAAGGCCCAGACAGTGTTCCTCTTTGTGTCATACAGGAAGTAAATGTTTGGCTTTTCCTCTGAGAAAAAAAAAAAAAGTCACAGAAATGTTCAGACGAGCTGCGCTGTAAGAAACTGCCCACTGAGAGATGGTAATGAGAGCAGTAAAAGGGCATTTTCATTTAGCGGCGCTAGCAGGTTAAGCATTGATATTCTAATTGAATTCATAGTGAGGCCTCCTTTGTTTCTGCAGGCATCTGAGAGGCCAAGATGTGCATGCACTGTTGGATCTGGCATAGTTTCTGGGCTGTATGTTAGCCTGTGAATCCCCTCTTTGACCATAAACGAGCAGTTATCTGCTAAGTATAAAGTCTTTTTGTCTCGGGAACTTTCGGGGAAACTACCAGTGCATATAAAACAGGCACCCAATTAAGAACGTGTACGACTTCCCAACTGCATTACCTAGGTCGCTGTCGGTTTCCAGGTCCCTCATTCTTAACCTTCAATTTAGCACCAGATGACTGTGTTTTTATTTTGGGACGTTTCTGCGTTAGGTTTGATCAAATCCTTGAACCGAGACCCCTCCCCTGGGAACTGACCTTGAGGCTACTTCACAACCAACATTCCCTCTCGCTGAGACCGCATTCCGCTTGCTGAGACCATTATCCCTCCCCTCCAGACCTTCCCGGGATCTGGACCCCTCCCAAGAATTCTCCACCCAGAAAAAGCCTGCCGAGACTCCTTTAAAGCCTCTGACTCCCCCTCCCTGAGTGCTGTGCCATTGGGGCGCCTTCTTAGCTGGTATCCAGATGACCTAATAAACGCATCATTTTTAACCCCTTTGGCCTCCTGTGTTCCTCCGTCAGTGGCCTAACGTTCTTCATTGCTTTATGGCCTAGAGAACGTTGGTGAAAATTCCTGATGGAGCTCTTACGTGGAAACGCTGTCTTTGGGAGCCAAACCATGCACGTTTTGGTTGACCTATGAACTCACATCTCCTTTATCCCATCAACATTTACTTTATGGACTGGATAGGAGAACTCAGCTGTGTGTGTGTGTGTGTGTATATATATTTGCTTTTAGAAGTAAAGCAAACACTATGATGATAATCAGATAACTGCAGCTAGATTTTCCTTAGCGGTAACCAGGAGCCCAGGGCCATGCCAAGCCATTTATGCAAATTCACCCATTTAATCCTTAATACCAATTCTTCTGAGATAAGTGTGATTATGATCTCCATTTTACAGAGGAGTAACAGAGGATTGAGATAACTTGCCCCAAACTATTAATTGGTAAACCCAGTAGACAAATTCAAGTAATCTGCCCTGGGACCCATTTTTTTTTATTTTTTAATATATTTTTATTGACTTCAGAGAGGAAGAGAGATGGGGAGAGAGATAGAAACATCAGTGATGAGAGAGAATCATGGATCAGCTGCCTCCTGCACACCCCACACTGGGGATCGAGCTCACAAGCCGGGCATGAGCCCTGACCGGGAATCAAACCGTGACCTCCTGGTTCATAGCTCGATGCTCAACTACTGAGCCATGCCAGCTGGGCCCATTCTCCTTTCTATAGAGATTTTTTTAAAATCCTCACTCAAGAATATGTTCTTCTGGTTTGAGAGAGAGAGAAAGGGGGAGAGAGAGAAACATTGGTGTAAAAGGGGAACATCGATCGGTTACTTCCTATATACATCCCGACCAGGGATCAAACTCACAACCTAGGTATGTGCCCTAACCTGCAATCAAACCTGCAACATTTTGGTGTATGCTATGACACTCCAGCCAACTGAGTCACCCAGCCATGTCCTTTGAAGATTTTTAATTTTATTTCTAACTACATTAAAACAGCTGCCTGGTTCAAACAGCAAACCGTGAAACAGAATACATTCAGAGAGATCTAGCTTTTGTCTCTCTCCTCCCTATTTTCCCCCTGCCCAGCCAGTTAACTTTGTTTTAAGTTCTAGGTTTATCTTTTTATATTTTCTTTTCTTTTATTGTCTAAAGTTTGACATATGTCTTCCCCTCCCCCTATTCAACCCCCACCCCGCCATTCCCACCCCAGGCAGTCCCCCACTGCCCCAGTGTCTGTGTCCACTGATCATGCTAATATGCATGCATGCAAGTCCTTTGGTTGCTGTCTGAAAATAATATACAAATTGTGTGTGTGTGTGTGTGTGTGTGTGTACGTGTACATGTGTACGCGCATGCATGCACCACTATATGTATATAAAACTCACACCTCACCTAGCCAGTGTTGCTCAGTGGTTAAGCATTGACCCATGAACCAGGAAGTCAGGGTTTGATTCCCTGTCAGGGCACATGCCGGGGTTGCAGGCTCAATCCCCAGTGTGGGGCGTGCAGGAGGCACCCGATCAGTGATTCTCATCATTAATGTTTCTCTCTCCCTTCTTCTCTGAAATCAATAAAAACACTAAACACACATACACACCACATACCTCTCACCAGGATACACTATAGCTATTTTATTTGTCTCTATTTTTAAATATATTTTTACTGATTTCAGAGAGAGGAAGGGAGAGAGATAGAAACATCAGTGATGAAAATCATTGATAGGTTGTCTCCTGCATGCCCCCTTCAGGGGGTTGAACCCACAACTTGGGCACGTGCCCCTACCCTTAATCAAACCGTGACCTCCTGGTTCACAGGTCAACACTCAACCACTGAGTGACACCAGCCAGGCTGTATTCATTTTAAAAACCTAAAAAATACCTTTTCTTGTCCGAAGCAGATTCATGGGGCCAGTCTAGCGAATACAGGATTGGGGCAAACGTAGTGTACAGTTGCGAGTACGCAAAACACAATTTATTCTTAAATTATTGCTTATTGCGTTATTTTATATAAGCAACTGTAAGCCTACTTTTGCCCCACCATGTATATTTCACATCACTTTGAAGATCTCTACCTGAGTTCTGAGCTCACATTCCTGTCTCCTCTTTAACATTTTATGTTCTGCGTCACGCTTGAGATATTTGACGTCTGTAGTAAGATAAGACAGACGCTGCCTTGTGTAAAGATGCATCTCTAGAAACCTTGGATCTGATGCTATTTAATCTGGTCAGCTTATGAAATTAAAATCGGGCTTATCAGTCTGCTTTTATCCCCTCTAAAGGCCGAAGGGAAAAAGTAAAATAGTCATTAGATTTAGTCTTCGTTTGCTTAAGAAAAAATAGGTCTAAAGAAATAGGTCTGCGTTGATTGGTGTTCTTACAGTCCCAGGTTTCCCAGACTTCACAGAGCGCCTGTTCCTGGAGGGTTGGGATTTCTGGAGTCGTGCAAAGGCCAGATTTCATTGGCCTCTGCTTTGCTGCCTCTCTGGCTGGAGTCTGCAGGCTGTTCTTCTGTTTGGTAAATACGTGGATTAGTTTCCTAGGGCTGCTATAGCGAATTCTCACAAACTGGGAGGCTTAAAACAACAGGAAATCCAGCAAAATGGCTGATGCTCTTTCTTCCAGTAGCCACCCAGAACACTGAGCTCCGCGCAAAACATGTTAAATGGCTATGTCTGTGATCTTCCCTTACCCCCTTATACAAAGCATTATGTATTAAATCACCAGTTTTCGTTTTCTGTAGACTTAATTTTCTCCCTGCAGATCACCCAATTAACTTTAATTGGCTAGGATTCTTCGGTAAGGAGGTCATCTTGTTGCCACCTGGCCACCAGTATGTTTAAGGTTGGTGTCCTTCTCTCCTTTGCTCGGGTCATATTGCTGATTCTAAATCACAAGTGGGAAACCTTTTATCTGCCGAGGGTCATTTGGATATTTATAACATCACTAGTGGCCCGGGGCATGGGTTCATGCAATTGAAAGGAAATTAATTAGAAGAAATATTTTAGTATCGCTGTTTGCTATTTCTCTATGATATTAGAGTGTCAACCAAATTCACGATCGACAATGACAGATTTAAACACATGCGTGTGATTGGCGCCAGCGAGAGCTTTATATGTATTACGTATGCATGAGTCAACTTAGCCTTTTATAGATATAGAATAAACTTGCTTAATTAGACCTGCTTTCTGATGCAGCTAAATTTTCTCCAGCCCAGTGAAGCACCCCAACTTCTCTTTCAGGTAATTGTCAGCAACACAGCAGTAAATGTCAACACGAAGCAGATTATTATTGTAGATCATGCAGGGAGAACAAAGGGTACAATATTTAACTGCAGCAGTGTTTGATTATATTCTGAGCAGTGAAAAAACTGAAGTCATTTTCAAGGTCCACCATTTCTTACTTCTTTTCATTCGGGTCAAGTTTCTAAGCTTTCTAAATCTGTTTTCTGGCTAATGAAAAAAAAAATAGGATTCTACCAAACCTCCTATCTACATACTCCAGGATTTCTGTGAGGATCAAATGAGCTGAGGCATGAGAAAAATCTTCACAGACATTTGGTTACAGTGTGAAATGTTTGGCTATAAAGCGAGCCATGTTCCTGGGCTGAAGAAACTGCAAGGAGGCTAGTCTCTAGGGAGAGGAAGCCGGGCGTTGCTATGTGGCGGCATTACCTGGCACCCACAGCAACCGTTGCTGGGCTGGGCTGGGCTGGTCGATGGGCCGCATTTTGCACCATGGAGTCTTGGCAGCGTTGGCTGCGATTTGGTGGGCTGTCACTCCAGGGTGGTGGCAGGGCCTGTGTCCCATGGCGGGGAAGCTGAGTGTTGCTCTGTGGGCGCCAGGGCCGTGGTGCCTTTTTTTTTTTTAAATGGCCAGTGCGCGTCCTGGCAGCTCCTGTGTTGAGCATCTGCCCCTGATAGTGGGCATCATGGCAACTGATCAGACTGTTAGACACTTAGCATTTTATATAGAGACTCGCAGGCCATAGAAATTATCAACTTAAAAATTAGCCTGCTATATTTCGTCAATCATTTCATTAATGCACCCCTAATGCCGTGGCAGGGCCAGATCAAATGATTTCAGGGGCCTTTTTATGGCTCCAGGGCCTGATGTAGGCGTTCTTCCCTAAGTGAAACCAATAAGCATTAGCGGAGCCATCCCTGGAAAGTAGCAAATGGAATGAGTCCTTATTCATTTAAGTGGCATCATTGGATTATGTGATAGTTCAGTCCTACACTCTGTGAAATGTCAGTTCGAATAGGGCTGTGCCAGCTGAGATTTAATTGCTTCATTGAAAGCGCTCTGTGCCTCTACTTTCACGTTACACACAGCCTGGACAGTGTTTCTCCGCGGAGACCCTTCATCAGCATTAAAGGCTAAAATGTTGGCTCAATAGCATCTCTTCCTTTGATCTTCTAGAAACGTGGGCGCATTTGTCTTCAGCCTGCAAGTCGTTTCTTTTCTATTCTTTTCTTTTCTTTCAGAATTAGAAATTAGTCGGTGAGGTATGGACCCGTGGATGCTTGCTTTCATGTGGAATTGTATTTCCTTGTTGCTTAGATGTTAACTGGGCTCATCACTGACATCAGTGCAGGACTAATGGCATACTTAAGGACTCGGGCCATACTCTTCTTTCTGTTGTTGAAAAGGCAAAAGCACCAAGTGCATGTGCCACCGCCACAGAAGTCATGTTTTTCCAGGCTGCTGAGCACATCTCTGTGCCCCTTGTCACCTGGGGGCCTTTTCAACTCGAGGATAATAGTACATCAAAGTGGAGATGGATCTCATCCCCTTATCATCAGTACCTAGTTGTGCTTAGGGTGCAGAAAATGAACTGTAGCGAATCTCTCTGTTTCCTCGATCCATTCATCAGAGAACATCGCACAAACCCAAATTGCAGGGACAGTCTATCAAATACATGACCAGTATTCTTCAAAAGCCAAGGTCAGGCCGAGACCGCTTTGGCTCAGTGGATAGAGCGTCGGCCTGCGGACTGGAGGGTCCCGGGTTCGATTCCGGTGGGGGGCATGTACCTTGCTTGTGGGCACATCTCCAGTAGGGGGCGTGCAGGAGGCGGCTGATCGATGTCTCTCTCTCATCGATGTTTCTGACTCTCTATCCCTCCCCCTTCCTCTCTGTAAAAAAATCAATAAAATATATTAAAAAAATAAAAAGCCAAGGTCAGGAAAAGACTGAGAAATTGTCACAAATTGGAGGATACTCAGGACACATAACAAGTGATTGAATTCTGGAACAGAAGAACATGGGGGCAGGGGGATTAGTAAAATTTTAATAAGGTCTGTAAATTAATAGTATTGTAACAACGTGAATTTTCTTGTTTAGGTAATTATATGCTTGTTATATATGATGTTAACATTAAAAGAGACTGTGTGAAGGGTGTATGGGAGCTTTGTACTATTTTTTGTAACTTTTCTGTAAGTCTAAAATTATTTCTGAGTAAATAATCAAAAAATAAGGTAATGGCTAAATAAAAACTTGTAAGTTATCAGAGGAATAATTGTTACTTAATTTTAGAGAGTTATGGTTTATTTATTTGTTAAATATATTTTATTGATTTTTTACAGAGAGGAAGGGAGAGGGATAGAGAATTAGAAACATCGATGAGAGAGAGACATCAATTAGCTGCCTCTTGCACACCCCCTACTGGGGATGTGCCCGCAACCAAGGTACATGCCCTTGACCAGAATCAAACCTGGAACCTTTCAGTCCGCAGACCGATGCTCTATCCACTGAGCCAAACCGGTTTCAGCAAAAAAAATATATTTTAGTGATTTTTTTACAGAGAGGAAGGGATTGGGATAGAAAGTTAGAAACATAGATGGGAAGGAAACATCAATCAGCTGCCGCCTGCACTCTCCCCACTGGGGATGTGCCTGCAACCAAGGTACATGCCCTTGACCGGAATCGAACCTGGGACCCTTCTGTCTGCAGGCCAAATGAGCCAAACCGGTAGTTTGTTCTATATAAACTGTTTTATTTAGATTCACCTGTATTGTTCATTTAAACTCAAGGAACCCAAGAAAATAATTCAGAAAGGAACCCTTTGTTTACTCTCTTCATTAAATCCAGAGCAAACTGGCTTCCCTGTCAATACTTCAAACCTCTCCGAATAGGAGTTGATCTGGCCACATAGGGAGTTAGAATTACCTCTCTTGTGGAAGCATAGGGTTGGTGGGTCTTTTTACAGTAACATTAACTATGGTTAGCTCATTCAGTCTGTGTGCAATGTCTTCCCAGGTGTTCCGGAAGGACCTCATCAGTGCCATGAAGCTGTCGGACTCTCACCACATTAATCCTGACAGCTATTACCTCTTCACTGACACGTGGAAAGAAGAATGGGAAAAGGGAGTGCAGGTACCAGCCAATCCAGACACACTTCCGCAGCCCACCCTCAGGTATCTGCATGCTTGCTTCTTTGATTTAGGGAATGAACGTTCTTATGTTTATCTGCGTGCTGTGTGGGGAGAGACTTGGAGTGGCTAATGATACATTGGTAATACAAAGTCACATACCATGTTCACCAGTTCACTCAGACCAGTGGCAGAGTACACCAGGCTGGGATAGGTTGGTAGCGGAAGTCAAGGTCATTTATTTACAGGTAAAATAGGTGCCCGTTTACAGGATAAAACTGATGTCCAATCCTGACATGTGATAAGGTTTTGGAGACCAGGATTTCCAGGTCTGATTCAACCATCAGTAGCATTTATTAGTCTTTATTAGAGCATTAATTACATAACCCCATAATAACCCCATTAATACATAACCCCATGATAACTTGTTTCATTATATAAGGACCTTATAGTGATAACATCTATAAATAGAAGGCCAAACACTTAGAGTTTGTAAAATGCATGAACACAAATGTAAGGGGATAGCTGTTGCAATTGGGTTGACTGTAAGCACATAACCTTCATTTGCAAAGACTTGAGAAGAAAGTTGAAGTAAAAGAGGATTTGGGTTTTGTGGAAAGGGGAGAGGGCTTTTCTGCCAGAGGAAGTAGTAAGTTCAACTCCTCAAGAGTAATACCTGGTTTGGGGAGAGCCACTTTTTCTTACTCGTCTTGGTGTTCCCAGCGCTTTGTAGAAAGGCTGGCATGAAACAAAACCTATACTTAACAATAGGGTAATACGTAAATTGGTCAGGATGCCATCACATAATGACCAATCAGCAGGAGGGCAGTATAGCGAACTACGTGCAGCCGAGAGCTACGAGCAGCGGAGAGCTATGAGCAGTGGAGAGCTACAGGAGGGCGGGGCAGAGAGCTACCAGGGACGGAGAGCTACAGGAGGGCGGGGCAGCAACTACGTGTGGTCAGCTGAGGCAAATGGCAGCAAGCTACTTGCCCATGGACTCCGGCGCAGAGCCACTAGTGCTTGGTATAAGTTTGAGTGAGTGAGTGAATGAGTGAGCAAGTGAGCCATGGAAGAGAGGGAAGGAAAGGAAAGAGATAGCCACAGATATGAGTCTGGATTCCCCAGAGTCTCACGTGGAACTGGAGTTCAGTGTAGTCGGGAGCTTTTATCTCCCTCCCACTTGAGGAAAGCCAGCCACGCACTCAGTTGCCCGTCCTCTCCATGTGTGCGTCTCAGTGCCCCAGCCTCCTGCAGCTCCTCTGAGTCTCAGTGTGCTTTTCTCTTTCCTTCCAGTTGTAGAATTTCCACTCAGCCAGCCTTCCTGTGGTTCTGAAAGATGTCTGCTTTGTCTTTTAGTTGTAGGTTTTGAAATTGTTGTGCGAGGCAACAGTTCAGGTGTTTACATATGCCTCCATCTTGGTTTCTCCTGAACCATCATTTTAAACACCTGCCTTCCCTACACTGAAAGTAAAAAGATTTTTTTCACTTGATTGAAAAAGTTCAGTGTAAGTAAACATATATTACAACTAACTAATGAGTGACATTGTAAATCAAAATAGAAAAGTAGTAGGTAGGAGCGCTTTGCTAAGTTCCAAGTTTGTCACATGACCACCATGGGCTTTTATAAATGTGCTGCTTGATTTTTTTAAAAAGGTTTTTCAAAAATGACATTTCTCAAAAATGTTTTGTCAAGATAGACTTCACAGACCATAAAATTCAATCTTTTAAATTGTATGGCGGTTTTCAGTATACTCACAGAGTTAGGAAGTTATCACCACTCTCTAATTCCAGTTTGGAGGCAAGAAGTCCAAGATCAAGTTGCCACCAGGGTTGGTGTCCATTTGAAGCCCCTCATCCTATTGTAGATAGCTGCCTTATCTCTGAATCCTCACATGGCCTTCCCCTTGTGTGCACACAGAGAGGGGGAAGTAGGGAAGAAGGGTGGCAGGGAAGGGAGGGAGGGATGGATACATCTGCTATCTCTTCTTTTTTTTTCCTCCTCTTATAAAGACAACAGCCCTATCAGATTAGGTCCCCACCCTTATAACCTCACTTAACCTTTGTCTCCTTATAGACCCCATGTCCAGATGCAGTCACACTGGGAGTTAGGACTTCAGCATATGAATTTGGGAAGGACACAATTTAGTTCATAACAACCACTTGTCCTATGGATTTGCATATTCTGGACATCTCATATAATGGAATCGTACAATCATCTGTGGCTTTTTGAGTCTGACTTCTATTTTAAAATACATTTTTATTGATTTTTAGAGAAGAAGGGAGAGGGATAGAGAGAGAGAAAAATCAATGAGAGAGAGAGACATAGGTCTACTGCAGGCCCCTTGCTAGAGATAGAGCCTGTAGCCACGAGGGATCTTTTGAAACTGAGTTCATCAAATAAAGATGGTGTTCACTCCCATTACATGTTTTTAGGTAGACTGGATGATTTCATTGTTAGTTAGTAAGAGACAAGCTTCAGGAAGTTTCTGTTAGGTTTTTATTTGTTTATTTAAACTAGTTCCTATTGCAGTAAGGTTCCAGTAGAAGGAAAACAGTGTTTCATGTTTGGTTGAAAGGAAGTATGCATCATAAGTTGTGTGACACACAAGTGGCTGATGATGTCTTTACCACGTATGTGTTTGTATGTTTTTAAAATTGGAGATGAATAATTGGCAATGTCAAAAGAAAAATAAGCATTAACTGTGTAGTATACTAGTCTATGCTTATACTGGTATACTCATACATATGCATATATAAATAAATGGGAACATTCTTAATTTTTTCCACTTAATAAATCAACATATACTTTGGAGTCATTAATGCTACTAAAAAGGGAATTATTAGATTTTCAGACAGGCCCCTATTTCTCCCTGAGATGTAAAAGCTGTACTAACTGAGTTATGGGCAGCTGTACTTTTTTCACTAAAACTCCAAACTCAAATATATAAGCACCAGTTCAACATTTCCACTTCAATGTCCAGTAGACATTTCAGACTTAAATATCCCAAACTGAACTACTGATCTTCCCAAACTAGTTCCACATTTAACAAAAGGTAGGTCCGTAATTTAAGAAAGACTGCTTTTTTAGTCTTTTGAGCTAAAATTCTTAGAGTCATCTTTGATTCTTCATTGCCGGATACCCCACATTCAGTATTAAAGGCAATGCTCTTGATTTACTTTCAAAAGATAATGTAGGTTTTATATAGTAAGTCAAGGGAAGAACCGCCCCTAGTCAAAAAGGAACGCAAGCCCACCTCCCATTGCTGTATTTCGTCATCATGCCTCTCTTCCCCTCACTCTCCTTGCCCCCCTCTTCCCACAGCTCCTTTCTCATTCCAGTTTAGGCAGCAGTCTACCATCTTGCTTTCCATTCTGAGAATGCAGTGCAGAGTACAGAGCACTTTTCATACACACATTTATCTTAAAGTTTAAAGCAGTCTTTTGGCAGTTTTTCCAGGACTATTGCTGTATAAATTGTCTTTCCAGTCACCGTTGCTCCCAAACTTGGCAGCATCAAGCAGTTATCTACACTCATAAAAGAGAAACATGCAAATTAACCGTACCTCTGCTGTGCCCATAAGCCAATCAGGAGTGAGTATGCAAATTAAACCAACCAAGATGGCAGTTGATTTGCATATCCAGGTGCAGAGTGCATACTGAAAACAGAGTAGAAGGAAGCCAAGTGCTGTAGAAGGGAGCGAAGCTGTGGAGAAGCAAGCAAGCGGGGTGATAGAGAAGGGAGGGGAGCAGGCAGGGCAGAGGAGAAGGGAGGGAAGCAGGCAGGGTGGTGGCGATCGCTGCAGAAAGCCCTATTCTTGCAGGAATCTTCCTGCAATGGGCCTCTGGTATTGTTATATTCATGGATTCCGTGGGTTGGGAATTCAGACAGGGGACAGGGGCATGGCTTATCTCTGCTCTACAATGTCTATGACCTCATCGTAGGAAGACTTAGTTTGAGGGTGACTTAGCAGCTGGGGACTGGAGTCATCTGCAGGCTTATTCGCTAGCATGTCCGTCACCTGGGTTGGCATGATGGAAAGATTGCACATGGCCTCTTCCTGTGGTTTGGCTTCCACACAGCATGACCGCCTCAGCACAGGCAGACTTTTTACAAGCTCGGGGCTCCACACACACGTTTGCCAGCAAGCAAGACGAAAGCCGTATTCCCTTTTAAGACCCAGCCTTGCGATTCTCGTAGCATCACTTCTGCCATATTGCGTTGGTGAAAACAGCCACAAGCCCTCCCGGATTCAGGGGGGGTGCAGGAGAAGGAACAGACTTTACCACTTGACGTGGAAGTGGTAAAGAATCACATTGTAGAAGGGCGCGTGAGATTTTGAAAACACAATCTGTCACGGGGGTTGTAATGAGTTGTCCTGTTTAATAGATGGAGCATGAAGTCTCGTAGAGAAGTAGGCAGCCCCGAGTGGCAAGATTAACAAGGGGCATCTTGGGAAACTACGAGGGATATTAATGCAAGGGGCTCCTATTCGCTTTTAAAACATGCGCTTCCCGGCTGTAAAACCAGGCATAAGATACCTGTGCAATATCTGTGCTGTTCGACAATTAATTCTAATTCGCTCATTAGGAAATGAAACATAGTCTCTACATGCAAAATACTTAGATCAGCTGAGGACTCACTGGACGTAAGACACCAGAAGAGACCGTATGGCAGTTTGAAATGATGGCAGCTTCCTTCTCTGGCCACCTCGGTGGCAGCGCAGTGTCATATGGGCCAGAGGTGGCGGGCAGCTGGCCCGTCCTGAGGAGCAGCAGGCAGTGGGCCTCCATCCTGGGGGGCTGAGCAGGTGGGGTTGTGGGTCCTTGCACCAAACATCAGTGATCAGGAAGGTGACTGCGACGTCCATTCACACCCAACGTCCATTCACAACGTCCTAATTGAGAACTGCACCTGCTACATCATTCTAGCAACACGGCTCAGACCTCTAGGCTTGTGCGCTTTCGCTGAGCTGGTCAGTGGGGGGCGGGTGGCCATTCAGAGTGCCTCTAGTGCCTAGGATATAGTAGCCAGAGAAGAAAATGCCCCCGGGATAATCCTGATATTTCTTCCAGCTATCGCAGTGTTACATGTACGTGATATTCAAGTTCCGTTTTTTAAATTCCAAACTAATATTTTTTCACTAGTTCTCATAGACGTTCCCCTCTCTCATTATAAATACAAGAATTCCTCTCCTTGTGACTGTGTATTAGCTTGACCCTTGGTGTTCCCTGGTTTGGTCTATAATCTTTTTATTGTCATATACTCCGTTCTCAGAGTCAGACCTTATTAGTTACAGATGAAAATACACATGAAAAGACGAGTGAGAGAACAGCAGTTGTGATCATTAGTGTAAATTTTGCATTGAAGTATAATATATACACAGAAAAGTAACCGAAGTGTAACTGTATAACTCAATGAATTTTCGTGACTTAAATACACTCATTTAACTGCCACCTAGATGAAGAAATAGAACAGTACCAACAGCCTAGAAGCCCTCCTTCTGCTCCTGCCCACTAACGGACCTCCGCACCTAGGTGATCATTTTGCCAGTTTTTGAACTTCATATTGGCCATCATCGTGCTTGTGAGATTCATCCATGCTGTTGCATGCAATCGATCATTAAGTTTCACTTCCGTGTCATGTTCCATTGTGTGACTCTCCCGCATTTTTTATGTTTCCATTCTGCTCTTGATGGATATTTTTGGGTTGCTCCCAGTTTTCGGCTATTGTGAAAAATGCTAATGTGGACATGTTCTTCCTTTTCGGTAGACAGATGTTTACTTTCTTGTTAAGGATATCCCTAGGAGTGGGTTTGCAAGGTCATAGGGCATATATATGTTCAGCTATTATGTCAGTCGCCAAATGTTTGCCCGAGTGTTGTCCCAAGTTCACACTCGCACCAGCAGTGTCTGAGAGATCTGGCTGCTCCACTGCCTGATGATCACAAAGTATTGTCAGTTTTTGATCAGTCTTCAAGTCTAGCCATTCTGGTAAGTCAGTGGTTCTCAACCTTCCTAAGGCCGCGACCCTTGCATACAGTTCCTCATGGGGTGGTGACCCCCAACCATGAAATGTTGCTACTGTGATGCATCGTGATGTAAACATCTGCATTTTCCCATGGTCTTAGGCGACCCCTGTGAAAGGGTCGTTCGACCCCCAAAGGGGTCGCGACCCACAGGTTGAGAACCATTGTGGTAAGTGATAGCAATTGATTCCAATGTACATTTTTTGTGATAACTAATGGGGTTGAGAGCCTTTATCTGTCAAGTATCTAATCAAGTTTTTTTTTGCCCAGTTTTTAATGGGGCTATCTGTCTTTTTTCTAGTTGAGCTGTAGAAGTTTGTTATATACAGGGTGGGACAAAAGTAGGTTTACAGTTTTGAGTACGCAAAGCACAAAGTTTATTCTTGTATTATTTGCTTCACCCTTAAGTTGATAAAAAGAGGTTTTCCAGTTTCTTCCTTTGTGGTCCATGGCTTTTGTCTTATTTAAAGTATCGTTGCCTATCCCAAAGTTAAAAAGATATTCCCCTGTGTTCTTCCGGAAGCTTAATAAACATAGTAGTTTAATTTTATTAAAACACATAATCTACCTCATTTCACATAAAATGTGAGACGATTGAGATGCATAGTTACCAAATATTCTGCCTCTTAAAAAAAAAAAGCTGAGTCCTGAGAAAAAATGAGATATTCTATAATTACCTCATATGCCATGCACCAAAAATGCACAGTATACTGAATCTCATGGCCTCTGGAGCATTCACATGCTTGTCTTGTCCTTTTCCGTTGGGCTGATTTCAGTTGGAAGCAGGCCTCAGACAGCAGTTTCCAAAATTTTAGCTTCAATTAATATTCTGAGGTTCTGCTTTTTCCTCAAATATTTGTTCCCTTTAGCTTCAATAACTCTATATGGTAGAAAAATTAACATATACAAATGTGTGTAGTTACCAACTTTATTCAACATATATTATTTGGAATCCTAGCTTTTGGAAGGTTGCTTAGGAGGAAATATTTACTCTGTATTTACAGAGTGGACTTGGCCTGTATGTATTTATATGTCTTCATATGAATACATTTACATTTAGGAATCTACCTACATATATAGTAACTCTAGAATAAAGAAACTAGCACCAGACAAACAGTTTTCATTATTTCATGATGACATACAAATCTTTTTCTCGCTTTTTTTTTAGATGCTTCACCTTTTTCTTTAAAATTGCCAGAGAATAGTCATTCAGATTTCCTCTTGGTTATATTTTCTGATGCTTCATGCATACCTAAGACATCAGCTGTAGAATAGGTCATTGGTATGAGAAACTTCTATTTGTTTCCTTGCTTGATTTACTTGTCTTGGGCTCTTAAGTGTGAGAAAGGGTAAAGGGAAATATGGATTTGCTCTGGCTACTGAAGAAGTTGATAGAAGAACAGGAATCTTGATTCCCATCAGATAGCCCTGGCTCAGACTTCTGGTCACTATCATTTATGGCTGAGAAATACCTTAAGTTTGTGTATGTCCACAGCCTCTTGACTTTAACGCATCTCCACAAATAGTGAAGAGAATAAATACAACAGCAATAACAATGACATTATTTTTATCTAATTTATTGGGGTGACATCGGTTAATAAAATTATATAGGTTTCTGGTATGCAATTCTGTAATGCATCATCTGAGGAGCATTGCGCTAACTGAAACAAGCCACTCAGAAAAGGACAAGAACCATATGATTTCACTCAGATGTGGAATCTAATGAACAAAAGAAACAAAATAGACTCAGACTCATAAACAGAGAGCAGACTGACAGCTGTCAGGGGGTAGGAGTGGAAAAGGTGAAGGGGTTAAAGAAAGAAATAAAAAAAATCATAGACAACAGTATGGAGAGGTAGAAGAGAGCATAGGGGGGATAAATGATGATGGAAGGAGACTTCACTTGGGGTGGTGAGCAATAACATTGAACATTTATTTTTTACTATACATTATATTAAGCACTTTATAGATTTTATTTCATATACCGTATTTTCCAGCGTATAAGACGACTTTTTAACCCAGGAAAATCTTCTCAAAAGTCGGGGGTCATCTTATACGCTGGGTGTCATCTTATAGGGCGACAATATCCCAAACTCTATATTTTAACTGGAAAAGTTGGGGGTCGTCTTATACGCTGGAAAATACGGTACTCACCATAAGAACCCTAAAAGTTGGATATTATTTTATCATAACTTATAATTAGCACCCTTATTTTTTAGCTAAGGAAATTGAACCGTGTAGAAATCAATTGCCCAAGATCACCATATAAGTGAGTGGCGGGAAGAATCATAACAGGCTTATGGGAACCTGTAGGCCGCACTCTTTCCCACCACCCAGAGTTGCCTGCAGGGCAGAAAAGCCCGAGCTTAACTATCTCTTTGGTATGGAATCTGGCTGTGCCCTGTGCAGATGCTGCTTCCTCAGTTTCCCCTTCTTGGTGGCCGTTGCACCAAGAACACAAAATGCAACCTTTTATCAGAGTGAATGGTGCTAGGGACCAGGGAGCCGTGAAGGATAAGTGAAGCATTTCATCAGCAGCCAGCGCTCAGAGATGAAAAAACAGGATCTGTAGGACCACGTGCTTTCTAGAAAGGGACCTGCCATTCCTCGCAGCGGGCAGAGTGGGAGGTTTCCAGGGGGTGGAAAGGCCGGGCATTGAGGCCACTCTCCGGCCTGAGTCCCTTTGTGCCCATCGCTCAGTGCCTGCCGTCTGTCATTGGCTGATCTTTATTAGTGTCTGTCTCTTGGTTCTCTAGGATTATCGCTGACAAGGTCAAGGATGTTCTGTTTACCCGCCCCCGGAAGTATATCCACTGCTCCAAGCCAGAGAACTCGGAGCTCGGCTATGTCAACATCAGGGAGCAGGCGGCGTCTGTGTGCCGGTACGACCTGGACGACATGGACATATTCTGGCTGCAGTCGCTCAATGAAGACCTCGCACAAATGGGTAAGTCGTTTTCTTACAGCCAAGTTGTCCCTGGATTCGGCGTGTGATTTGTTTTTTTCTTTAAGTTGTCAGAACCATTGGAATTCTCTCATCTCGTGGCTTCTTTCTTTTCTGGCCTTTTTGTTCGTTTTCGCCTTGATTTTTTGATCTTCACGAGGCATAACTAGAAATGTTAAGTATATTGCAATCGAGCGGGAACATTTAAATTGGACCCTTTCTTCCCTGACTCGTGGTGGATGGCGCAGATCAGGGATGGCATATTTCACAGGGCTGTTTCCCAACGCTGAGAGGGGCATGGCTGACTGGAGATGGGATTTCTGGTTAAGGAGTCTGAGACGGGGTCCTCACCCAGCCCTGAGAAGCACTCCCATCGCTGACCGGGGCTCGGATCGTGGCCCCTCGCCCGCCTCCTCCCGGCGGAGGGGAGCTCCAGCCTCAGCATGAGCACCGCTGCAACTGACCGTCTGTTGTGACCGGGACACCTTAATGCAGACCTTGTCATCTGGCTGCTCAGAATAAGAATGACAGGCCTAAGGCAAAGCATCCCCAAAACAGCCGTTCGCTACCTCCCGTGAGTTCTAGAATTCGCAGGCAATTCTCAAAAATAAAATGAAGCGAAAACAAAACTTGGGAGTGAGCGTGAAAATAATTTTAGGGAGACTGTCCACCATACTGTGCCATACCGGCAATTCCAGGAAACCTAGGCTGAAAGGACACGCGCTCATACTCACATACAGCAATTCCTGACCCTTTTCACCTGTCTTCAGTCCCAGCAGTGTTTAAGGTCCGTGGAACTGGGGGTGCCTTTTCCTTCCTCCATGTGAGATAAGCGAAGGGTACATTTGATGTCATTTTTGTTCGCATCACGTTTGTTCATTTTCTTCCCTCCATCCTCCTTTCTACCTTCCTTCCTACCATCCTTCCTTCCTTTCCTTCCTTCCTTCTTTCCTTTGTTCCTTCCTTTCTTCCTTTCCTTATTTCCTTCTTCCCTTCTTTCCTTCTTTCCTTCTTCCTTCTCTCCCTTCCTTCCTTCCTGTTCTTCTTTCCTTCTTTCCTTCCTTCTCTCCTTCCTTTCTTTCCTTCCTCCCTTCCCTTCCTTCCTCTCTCCCTCCCTTCCTTCCTTCCTTTCTTCTTCCTTTCCTTCCTTCCTTCCTTCCTTTTCTTCCCTCTTTCCTTCCTTCCTTCCTTCCTTCCTTCCTTCCTTCCTTTTCTTCCCTCTTTCCTTCCTTCCTTCCTTCCTTTCCTTCCTTCCCTCCCTCTCTTCCTTCCTTCTTTCCTTCCTTCCTTCTTTCCTTCATTCCTTCCTTTCCTCCCTTCCTTCCTTTGTTCCTTCCTTCCTTCTTTCCTTCTTTCCTTCATTTCTTTCATCCTTTCCCTCTTTCCTTCCTTTCTACCTTCCTTCAGTTTGGCATAATGGTGTTACTTATTCTACCAGTAACCAGTACTTACTCCTTGCTTCTTAAAACTCCCCATTTTATGTCTGTTATTACTCTGCCTTCTGAGAGGAGGGGAGGGTAACTTAGGGTGAAGACCATGCAGAGAAGAGAAGAGAAGAGAAGAGAAGAGAAGAGAAGAGAAGAGAAGAGAAGAGAAGAGAAGAGAAGAGAAGAGAAGACAGACAGGGAAAATCAGAGTGCAAGGTGTCATCCACTGGATGGACGGCTCGATGTGCGGTGTTTGTGAACCATGTAACATCCATGTCCATTCCAGCCGTTACATGCTGCCTTCAGCCGTGACATCGCCCTAGAACAGGGTCCCTTGGGGATTGTGCACTTAGTTCCCTTTGGATGAGTTTGTTTAAAAAAGCTTTTTACTGACATACAGTCTTTTTGGTGTTTTTTTTAATATATTTTTTATTGATTTTTCACAGAGAGGAAGGGAGAGAGATAGAAAGCCAGAAACATCGATGAGAGAGAGAGACATTGATCAGCCGCCTCCTGCACGCCCCCTACTGGGGATGTGCCCGCAACCAAGGTACATGCCCTTGACCGGAATCGAATCTGGGACCTTTCAGTCCGCAGGCTGACGCTCTATCCACTGAGCCAAACAGGTTTCGGCTGACATACAGTTTTAGATTTACAGAAAGGTTGTACATCTAATACAGAGACTGTGTACCCTCACGCAGTTTCCGTTCCCCCTAATGTTCACATCTCACTCTACCAGGACCCATCCCATCCAGATACCACACTGTCAGGAGGCTTGGATAGTTTGAAAGAACTGCCTCATCTCAGGCATTCCCTCGGGGTGAACGATACTGCAGTGAGGCAAATAAAAGCTTAAAACAAACTTTTGAAAACAACAGGAAGTTCAGCATTTTGGGGCTCAGGTTAAGGAATTTAAAAAATTGAGCGCTTACTACAGACCACCAGGCATTATATACACTACTAAGCAGGGTATTAGTATTACTGCATCTCAGCCTCACAAGAAATCAGTGGGTCTGGCATAATCTTTATGCCACAGATAAGAAAACTAAGCCCTCCAGAGGATGCATGACTTGTCAGAGTTTATGTAAGCAATATGAGGTCAAGTTGGAATTGGAATTCAAGTGCTCTTATAACCAAACACTATAACTCTTTCACTCTAGAAAAGAAAAAAAAAAGCGTAATTTGTCTTGGCTGAAAAAAAAATGAAGTACCTGGGTAGGTTTTTTATAAGTAGTTACAACATTAAAAGGCAGTTTATGTGGAATGTCAGAGTTTTTCGGGTATTTTCTATTACAGATGAAGTGCAATACTTTGGTAAATTTGTTTGGATCGTTTTGAGAATCATTACTAGTATAATCACATGTACAGTACCTAGGATTTTCTTTTATGACTTACTACCTTTTTCTGAAAATGTCCTTATCGAGTCATTAGATGTGCTCATGGGGACCAATTTGCTGGTGCTGATTTATATCTAAATAGCTATGTGATTCTCATTATTTTCTTATGCTACAAGTTCACGTGTTCAAAATTACAAAGCTCAGTGAAAGTTCTCCCTCACTGGAATAAGAGAAAAACGCAGAGATTTAGGAAGAGATGGCTAGGATTTCAATAGAACATTTAGAAGGGTCAGTAATATTTCTTACAGGGAATTCAGTGAAACTCTATTTCTCCTTCGTGTGTTAAACGCGAATGTGTGAAGAGAGGTCAGCATTAGAGTAGCTCTGATCAGTGATTCTTTGACATCCCCTCACCCCTGCCCCGGAGCTCATAGTAGGTGCTTTGGGAACGACAGCTGGCTGACGAGTTGGTTGATCGCCTGTGTTTCTGTGCAGGTTGTGAGCCAATTGATGAAAATCTCATGGAAAAGGCGGTGGAAGTCCTGGAGCGCCAGTGCCATGAAAACATGAAGCACGCGATTGCGACAGAGGAAGGGCTGGGCATAGAGTATGACGAGGACGTGATCTGTGATGTGTGCCGGTCTCCGGACAGTGAGGACGGCAATGACATGGTGTTCTGCGATAAGTGTAACATCTGCGTGCACCAGGTCAGTGCCAGCGGGGGCCGCCGCCTCCCCGCCCGCGGGCAGCTTGTTGGAGCTCAGTCCTCCGCTCCAGCACCCTCCTCTGGGGAGCAGCTTGCATTTCAGGGCGAAGATAAACCCTCGGCCTCGCCATTCATTCCCCAGCACTCCCTTTAGAAACAATGCTGCTTCTGATCCCAAGGTGACTTAAAAGTTTGACCCCAGGGGTTCAAACCCGGCTCATGAGCCGCCATTTGCCGACCCCTGGCCTAGCATATAGGTACGCAGCCCCATCCGTGGACCATGCACCAGGACGGGGCTGCCTACTGAAGACACAGTCATCATCTTGATTATGTCGCTTCATGCCCACGCCGTTGAGATTGCCTTGTTCCATCCTTTCCCCGGCGGAGTCTTCCTGCTGACCGCCTGGACTCTCCTCGGCCTTCAGATCCCTCCTGTGTCCCCAGGTGACCCCAGGGTCAGGAAGCTTGGTGGGGGTCACACTCCCTGCAGTTGGAAATCAGACTCCTTATCCTGGAAGCCAGAGGCCTCCCCCCTCTCCCAGAGAGGCCACTCCCAGGAAGCCAGGTCCACTCCGCTTTCCTTTTTTAAAATATATTTTTATTGCTTTCAGAGAGGAAGGGAGAAGGAGAGAGAGAGAGAGAAACATCAGTCATGAGAGAGAATGATCGGCTGCCTCCTGCGCGGCCCCCACTGGGGATCCAGCCTGCAATCCAGGCCTGTGCCCTTGACCGGAATCGAACCTGGGACTCTTCAGTCCGCAGGCCGACGCTCTATCCACTGAGCCAAGCCAGCTAGGGCGATCCACGCCGCTTTTAAGATCGTAGAATCTAAGGCATCAAGACTGTCCACTCCTCAATTTGACCAGTAACACCAGGAGAGGAAGAGGCTTTACCCCCGCTCTCATAGCCACGTACTTGCCATTCTTTCTCCCGCACTGCCTGTGCCGGTCATCGTGATGATGACATTGACGTCCTTTTCAGCTTTTCCCTTTGCTTCCTCCACAAGCCCTGCGCTCCAGCGAAAGAAGGTGACGGAGGAGAGTACCTCATTCCTGACCCTGTCCAGTCTCCATGTTCCGGCCACACCCCAGTTTAAAACACCTTCTCCCACTTCCAGCTGGCAAAGAAATCTACCATCTCCCCCAAGATCTAGTTCAAATTCTTTCTTCAACTCCTCTATCCTGAGTGATCTTTCATTCTTGTGTGTTTCATTCATTTGTCTAGCACCGTGGTCAGCAAACTGCGGCTCTGTTGACCAATGAGTTTGCCGACCCCTGACCTACACTCTCGATTCCAATCATTACAGGCTGTTGTCGTTCCTTGTGATGAAGCCCCTATCCCAGTGGTCGGCAAACTCATTAGTCAACAGAGCGGCAAATCTCAGCTCATGAGCCGCATGCGGCTCGCAAGCCGCAGTTTGCTGACCCCTGGTCTAGCATATAGGTACACAGCACCATCCATGTACCGGGACTGGGCTGCATACTGAAGATACAATCAGCCCAGCCGGTGTGGCTCAGTGGTTGAGCATTGACCCATGAACTAGGAGGTCACCGTTCGATTCCCGGTCAGGGCACATGCCCGGGTTGGGGGCTCGATTCCCAGTAAGGAAATGTGAAAGGGGCAGCTGACCAGTATTTCTCTCTCTTCATTGATGTTTCTCTCCTTCAGAAAAATCAATAAAAACATTTCAAAAACACTCAGTGCCGAAACCGGTGTGGCTCAGTGGATAGAGTGTCGGCCTGCGGACTGAAAAGTCCCGGGTTCGATTCTGGTCAAGGGCATGTGCCTTAGTTGTGGGCACTTCCCCACTAGGGGGCGTGCAGGAGGCAGCTGATCGATGTCTCTCTCTCATCGATGTTCCTAACTCTCTATCCCTCTCCCTTCCTCTCTATAAAAAATCAATAAAATGCAGGCCAAATGAGCCAAACCGGTCCCAGGTTCGATTCCGGTCAAGGGCATGTACTTTGGTTGCGGGCACATCCCCAGTAAGGGGCGTGCAAGAGGCAGCTGATGGATGTTTCTTTCTCATCGATGTTTCTGACTCTATCCCTCTCCCTTCCTCTCTGTAAAATATCAATAAAATATATAATTTTAAAAAAATAAAAATAAAATACATCTATATTGATTTCAGAGAGGAAGGAAGAGGGAAAGAAAGAGGGAAACATCAATGATGAGAGAGAATCATTGATTGGCTGCCTCCTGCAGGTATCCCGATGGGGATCAAACCCAGAACCTAGGCATGTGCCATTGACTGGAATCGAACCCGGGACCCTTCAGTCTGCAGGCTGATGCTCTATCCGTTGAGCCAAACCAGCCAGGGTTAAGACTTTATTTTCATTACCGGGGCCACCTAATCTAACCTTCTGCATTAGAAGGTACTCAGAATTATTCTGTGGCCAATTTGGTCTTTTTTTTTTTTCATTTTGCTTATGTCCTTTGAATACTGAATTTTAAACTTTATCTTCCCTATACCAGTTGTTATGTATATTACACCCTTAGAGAGAAAATCTTCACCATGTCAGTATGAACCTAAGTATCTGACTATACAAGTTCACAGTCCCTTCTCTGCATTTCCAGAATTTTAAAGCTCTGAAACTAAATTTTTTGCTTAAGTTGGGCACCAAAACTAATTTAGGTAGGGGCAAGAGTAGAAGTCACCCAATATGAGGCTGTTTACAGTCTTGAACTTACTTCGTGTAGCCATATATTTTCAGAGAAAGGTCCGTGTATTTGGTTTATGCTACTGCCCCGGTCCCATTGGGGAGGTAGGGAATATACCATGTATGTACTCTATTTCCTAAGATCTGAGCAGTCCTGCATTTCCTCGTTTTTCTCTCTTTAGGGTTTTTCAGGTAAATGATGGTGGATCTGTAGTAAGCTTGAAGGGAATAGTGCAAAGGTCGCCTTTACATATTTCCAGTTTGTGCTTCACAGTTGGGATAAATATATATTTTTTTAAAAAAAGATTTTTCCATGCCCTGACTGGTTTGGCTCAGTGAGTAGAGCGTCGGCCTGTGGACTGAAGGGTCCCAGGATCGATTCCAGTCAAGGACATGCACCTTGGTTGCAGACACATCCCCAGTCGAGGGGGTGTAGGAAGCAGCTGATGTCTCTCTCTCATCAATGTTTCTGACTCTCTATCCCTCTTCCTTCTTCTCTGTAAAAATCAATACAAATATTTAAAAAAAAAGATTCTTCCATAGTGAGAATATTCACTCGAGTTCTGAAGAGCTAGGGTTAGAGCTCCCTCTGTTGACGGAAAAGTAAACTAAAATGATTTGGAAGTTTGGGTTACTCAATAGAGTCATGGACATCCGTATTTAGTAAACATACTTTGGCCTCTTTACTGCCACCATATTATGTCAAGTGTTTGTCCCTCTGTACTTATAACACACTTATGGTCAGTACTCAGAAGAGAGATTTGCATCAATAGACTTAAGATTTTAGCAATGAACTTGAAATTTTTTGCATTCAAACTATAAAAATTGAGATCATTCTAAGTCCCTTTATATGTTCCCTTGTCTGCTTCTTAGCCCAGGTATTGAGTACTCAGGCTGCGACCTGAACTACTTGCCTGAAGGTACATGCTCATAGTTTTTTGTATCTGCCATGTACCAGTAGATCGTGTTTGGCAAAGCTTATGCCCCTGAAATATTGAAAACGTGTGCATGTACATGTGCAGTTTGCTCACGGGAGTCCACAGCTCTCGTCATGTGTGGTCTAGGAAAGGTTGAGAACCGCCGCTCTGAAATCAAAGCTTCCATGATCCTGGGCGGTGTACACACGCTCAGTAAACGATTTCCCACCCAGTGGAGCGGCCAGCGGATAACGGTGCTCCCAGCACCGGCATTGCTGTTGGTCTTTCTGCTGCCGGAGAGGCTCTGCCTAAGGAGCGAAGCTTGCTCCCCTTTCCCGGTTGCCTTTCTGGCTCTCAGAAAGCAAAGATTTAAAAGCCGAGAACCCTCTATGGCCTGCCGTGGCGAGCAGCCTGCTTGCTAGCTCAGGTCTTGCGCCGAATTAATCTGTTCTGCCAAACCACCAGCTCGGGCTCTGCATAGAGAGAGGGCATAAATGGATGACAAAGGACCCACCTCCAGTGACCTTAAAACCTCCCTGAGGAGATGGAGCAGGACAGCCTAAGCAGAGAGGGCAACGGGACACAGACCATGTGCCTGGTGAGGGAGACAACAGCGGAGAGGGCGGGACCAAGAAGTGACCTGAGCCGAAAACCAGTGTGGCTCAGTGGATAGAGCGTCGGCCCGCGGACTGAAAGGTCCCAGGTTCGATTCCGGTCAAGGGCATGTGCCTTGGTTGCGGACACATCTCCAGTGGGGGGGCGTGCAGGAGGCGGCTGATCGATGTCTCTCTCTCTCATCGATGTTTCTGACTTTCTATCTCTCTCCCTTCCTCTCTGTAAAAAATCAATAAAAAATATTTTTAAAAAAAAGAAGTGACCTGAAAGGCGAGGCGAGAAGCAGCAGACTGTAAAGCGGGGTCCCACGAATGTTTGCTTTGAAGAGCCAGGTGGTGAATATTCTAGACTCCGGGGGCCACATACAGCTTCTGTCACCTTTTTTAAACATCTCTCTTAAAATATGAAAACTGGTCCCAGTTTGCTGGCTTTCAGGACAGGCCTTGAGTAGTTTGGCCGACCTCTGGTTTCGAGGGGGTGAGGGAAGAGCAGAGGGATTTCTAGAGGGTTAGTTGCTGTGCGATGCTATGAAATCATTGTTTTAATAAGAACAGGACAGACAGGCAGAGGCAGGACTGCAGGTGTGAGAGAGAGGAAGAGATTCAAAAATCAATCAATCTAGACCCGCACGGTATGATGACTGGGTGGCGCAGTGATGGTGGGGATGGCCAGGAAGGTCAGAGTCTAGGGGTCACTCGGTAGGGCGGCCTAGCGAGCCCCAGGGACAGCGGATGAAGGAAAGCGGATAATGAGTCCCTGGATTTGGATCTGGAAGGTGGGAAGCATGGTGATATAGGTGGAGAGAGTCTGGAAAAGGGCCGGTTTGGTGGGAGTGAGACACAGTGGGAACTCTTGTTGGCTTCTGTCTGAGCTGCGGGTGAACCTCCAGGGTCAGGCGCAGACTGGGGGGCTGCCATGGTGACGCAGACCACACGGGAAGCCAGGGGGCCCCAGGTTTGGTCTCTACTGGCGAGAGGAGAGCAGTAAAAGGGAGGATGGGCGACATTACAGGCAGCGAAAGGGCAGTCTAGAATTTCCAAACTCACCTCCCTCCTCCCCCCAGTAACTCCCCTATTTATTTGTCCGGCTTCATTCCATAAAGGGTCTGAAGCAGCTTCATGGAGTATTGTGATTAGTCTAATACTATATCCAATTCAGGATCTATTCAGAAAGCCCTTTTTCTTCAACCCAAGCAAACAATTGCTACACTTTGCCGAGTGTTTTTACACACCAGCCACTGTTGGCTCTTTACAGACCGGTTCATTTGCTCCTCAGAACTTTCACTGTAATTATTTTAATACCTTTTTTAAAAATATATTTTATTGATTTTTTTTACAGAGAGGAAGGGAGAGGGATAAAGAGAAACATCGATGAGAGAGAGACATGGATCAGCTGCCTCCTGCACGCCCCCTACTGGGGATGTGCCCGCAACCAAGGTACATGCCCTTGACTGAAATTGAACCTGAGACCTTTCAGTCTGCAGGCTGATGCTCTATCCACTGAGCCAAACTGGTTTCGGCGATACTTTTTTTCTTGATCACAACACTGCATGGCATGTAGAAGTGATTCCATAAATATATGACTGCCTCAACCAAAGGACTTACATGCATGCATATAATAAGCCTACTCAATGAACACAGACAACAGGGGGGTAAGGGCATGAATGGGGGGGTTGGGAGGTAATGGGGGAATAAGGACACATATGTAATACCATAATCAATATATATATATGACTGACTATAATAATCATTAAAGAAGCTTTAGAAAACTGGGGCAAAAAAGAAAAGTATGTACCATATTTTCCGGCATATAAGATGACTTTTTAACTCAGGAAAATCTTCTCAAAAGTCGGGGGTCGTCTTATACGCCGGGTGTCATCTTATAGGGCGGGTATATCCCAAACTCTATATTTTAACTGGAAAAGTTGGGGGTTGTCTTATACGGCCAGTCGTCTTATTCACCGGAAAATACGGTAATTCCCAAACTCAGCAATTGGCCTAGCCTTGCTCTTGATTGCTTCGAGTCTTACTCTGTTGTCCTTAAAGCCAGTTCTCGTACACAGACATGCGGATCTTAGAACACATGCCAGAAGTCGCCTTTTTCCCCCCCGAGTGTTTTAAAATGACTGAACTCTGGGTAGGAGCTGGTCCTGTCTTATTCGCCTCTTCCTAAGGGGGTGGGCGCTGTGTCCCTGTGCTGGAGAGCGGACCCAGACCCCGGTGAGAAGGCGCTAACCACTGTCCCCACTTCTCCTCCCTCCCAGGCTTGTTACGGCATCCTCAAGGTGCCAGAAGGCAGCTGGCTGTGCCGCTCCTGTGTGGTGGGCGTCCCTGCGCAGTGTTTGCTGTGCCCCAAGAAAGGCGGCGCCATGAAGACCACCAAGACGGGCACTAAATGGGCTCATGTCAGCTGTGCCCTGTGGATTCCGGAGGTGAGGACTCGCCCGGGCCTGTGATGTCCTTCGCTCCACGGAGCCCCCGTCTCCCACAGCATCCACACCGACTCGGGCTCCGTGGAGATGCTTTATGTCTGCCCTTGTTGCCCAGGTGATCCTGCTTTAGGGTAGGGTTTCATGAATTTTTAAAAAATATATATTTTATTGATTTTTACAGAGAGGAAGGGAGAGAGATAGAAAGTCAGAAACATCGATGAGAGAGAAACATTGATCAGCCGCCTCCTGCACGCCCCCTACTGGGGATGTGTCCGCAACCAAGGTACATGCCCCCGACTGGAATCGAACCTGGGACCTTTCAGTCCACAGGCCGACGCTCTATCCACTGAGCCACACCGGTTTCGGCGCTGCCTCTACTTTTCATCCTTAGTTGATGACATGGAAAAAAGCCAGGCCTGTGGCACCGTCTCTCACATGATCGGTGCTAGCTTTTGCGAATTTATATTCCTTTCCTGTATAACTCTTTGGTTCCTAAGTAGTGTGTAGACGTCTTTGATTCCCTAAGGTAATCAAGCCTGGTCTTCCCTGCTGCCCTTCCATTCTATATATAAACCACTTCCGTTCTGGAAGTGAGTTAAGGTCTGAGCAGCGACGAGAGACGAGTTGTACTTATTCTTGGTTCCATAGTAACCTTAAGAGACATAGCTCGCCTCATTGTTTTGGTGTTCTGAGCTCCAGGTAACATCATGCGTGCTGTGTGGAAGGTACCGTGGGGTTACCTCGCTGTGTCTGCCTTATGGCGGTGGTTTATTCGTAGGTCAGCATCGGTTGTCCCGAAAGGATGGAGCCAATCACGAAGATCTCCCACATCCCACCCAGCCGCTGGGCCTTAGTCTGCTACTTATGCAAAGTGAAGACGGGAGCATGCATTCAGGTGAGGGCCTGTGAGAACCGCCACACCCCCTCCCAGATCTGGGGTCCGCCATGCCAACAAGCGATGCTGGGTCTGGTCCTGGGAAATGGTATTTTTTTAAAATATACTTTATTGATATTTTACAGAGAGGAAGGGAGAGGGATAGAGAGCTAGAAACATGGAGAGAGAGAGAGAGAGACATCCATCAGCCGCCTCCTGCACGCCCCCTATTGGGGATGTGCCCGCCACCAAGGTACATGCTCTTGACCGGAACCGAACCTGGGACCCCCTCAGTCCACAGGCCAACGCTCTATCCACTGAGCCACACCGGTTTTGGCAACCCTTTTAATTTTTAAAATTCATTTTTATATCTGGCAGAATTCGTTTTTCATCTAGCTTTCTTTTTTAATTTTTTCCTACTGATTACATTTATTTTAACTTCAGCACGTTAACAACTATAAAGGGAAAAAATGTAAGGAAAACTATTCGCACGGGGTCTACTACCTTAACACGTTGCCTGGGTATGTTTTCCTAAGTTCTCTCCTGGTTGCTCCCCATGTGTGAGCCCCTTGAGGGCCGAGGTTGTAGATCATTCTTTGAATTTCCCCCTAGCATGAAAGAGAGTGCCTACCCGTTGTCAGCGCTCAATTAGAGTTTAATGGATAAACATATTGTATTATAGTTTGTAACATGCATTCTCCTCCCTAAAAATTAAATATTTCTCACGTTTTAATTATTAGTCCTTCTGTCCTCGCACATTGAATTTATATCCATTTATTAGCTTATTTTTCTTAATGCAATGCCTGCACTTTTCCCTTATTTTTGCCATTTGCTATCACAGCGGGTGCCTTCAAAGCCTCTGTCATGATCAGTTTGCGACCCGCTTTCCAAACCCTGTCTTCCCTTTGCTCCCCCCGCCCCCCGGGGTCTCAGTTTAGGCCCCGGAACCCAGGGCGTCCCCTTTCCTCCCGGCCCCTCTGCCTTAACCCCGCTTCCCTCCCTGCAGTGCTCGGTGAAGACCTGCACCACGGCCTTCCATGTCACCTGTGCCTTCGAGCACAACCTGGAGATGAAGACCATCCTCGACGAGGATGATGAAGTGCGATTCAAGTCCTTCTGCCTGAAGCACAGCCAGAGCAAGCAGAAGCCCAGCGAGCCCGAGTACCCCCTGTACTGGGCCGACGAGCAGAGCCAGGCCAAGAGCGCGAAGACGGGCGTGCGGGCGCAGAAGCTGCAGGAGCTGGAGGAGGAGTTCTACAACCTGGTGAAGGTGCAGGACGTGGCGGCCGAGCTGGGGCTGCCCACGCTGACCGTGGACTACATCTACAACTACTGGAAGCTGAAGCGGAAGAGCAACTTCAACAAGCCGCTCTTCCCGCCCCGGGAGGATGAGGAGAAAGGCCTGGCGCAGCCCAAGGCGGAAAGCATCCACACGCGCATGAGCATGTTCATGCACCTGCGGCAGGACCTGGAGCGGGTAAGGTGACCGGCCGGCTGGGGCCCTCGGGTAGGCCTCCGTCCGCATAGAAGCGGGGTCCCGCCTCCAGGTGTTGTTCAGGTTCACCTCGTGGATGGTGTGCGCTTCTGTGTCCCGATCCTCTGATCTCATTGCGGCCCCCGACACTGGACTCTGTTTAAATGGAGGCAGGCACATTTGGGGAACTAGACAGCCCTCAGCTTACATCCTCTGTGAAATCTGAAATACATTCTCGTTTCGGTTCGCTTTTTATGCACCTTTGAGCCCCAGTTGGCTCAGATATGTTTTACTGACACCCTTAAGAAGACGGCAAGCCGAGACTGGTGTGGCTCAATGGATAGAGCGTCAGGCCTGGGGACTGAAAGGTCCCAGGTTCCATTCTGGTTAGGGGCATGTACATCCCCTGCAGGAGGCGGCTGATCGATGTCTCTCTCTCATCGATGTTTCTGGCTTTCTCTCCCTTTCCCCTCTTCTCTGTGAAAAAATCAATAAAATATATATTTTTTAAAAAAAGGAGAAGAAGACAGCAAGCTGCCTGAGAAAGAATGAGTTTTGGTCAGGAAAGCGTTAGATCAGAGTTGCTCAAACAGCACGGTTGACATTTGTGCCAGGTAATTCTTTGTTGCAGGGACTGTCCTTGGTTGTAGGTGACACTGTAAGATGCTCAGCAGAATCCCTGCTCTCTACACCCTAGATCAGTGGTTCTCAACCTTCCTAAGGCCACGACCCTTGCATACAGTTCCTCATGTGGCGGTGACCCCCAACCATGAAATTTTGCTACTGTTATGCATCGTGATGTAAATATCTGTATTTTCTGATGGTCTTAGGCGACCCCTGTGAAAGGGTCGTTCGACCCCCAAAGGGATCGCGGCCCACAGGTTGAGAACCGCTGCTCTAGATGCTAGTCCCAACCCCCATCCCCAGCTGTGGCAACCAGAAATGTGTCTACCTAATTCCATTTCACTCGTGATGTGTAGATATCGGGCAGCTACTAAATTGGTACTACAGGGGTTTGAACATAAGCTAGGCCCTGTGTTTGCCCTAGAGAATTCTTTCATCTATAATGATAAAAGCATAATACAATGGTACCTCGAGATACGAGTTTAATTCGTTCCGTAACCTTGAGGCTTGGGAAACTGAGACACTCAAGTCGCAGTAAACTGGTGGGTCGTGTGCAGCCGGCCGATCCGAGAGATGACTCCTATCTCAAATGTTGCTTGTATTTCAAAGCAAAAATCGCTTGCTCTACGGTTTGTATCTTAAAAATCTCGTATGTTAGGGCACTCGTATCTCGAGGTACCACTGTATGCTAATTAGACTGGACGTTCTTCCGGACAAAGCCGGGGCTGCGAGGGAAGCCTGGGTCCCAGGTGCCAGAGGGAAGCCGGTGCCGGCAGCCGGGGGAAGGAAGGCCCACTCTTGCACGAATTCCGTGCACCGGGCCTCTAGTCCTGTACCATTATAGAGATGGCTTGGTTTTTTCTCTCTGCTGCCAGAATTTGGAAGGAAACTAATATAGTTGCCTCACTTGAAGTTTTCCCTCACATATAGCACTCCCTGTGTATAAAGATGCAGTCATTCAGTCCTGCCTTGCCGATGAAGAAAGGGTGGCTATTATCCCTGCTTACTGATGCATAAGTCGGGGTGCAGAAAGGTCGAGCACGCTGTCCCGGTGGGAGCCTGCGCCAATGAGGATCTCACCCTTAGCGCTGACAGCGAAAACTCCCAGTTTACCAGCTGACTTCTCTCCAGGAAGTTTTCTAAGGCCACAGCGCTCATTAGCATACTGTCCTGGACCCAGCCCTGCCGCTGGTCACCCAGGCACCTAAAAGGGCAGGCTGGAATGTGAAGTCATCATCCAGCCTCCCGCCCGCGTGTGCAGACAAACATCAAGTCCAGGACATGGCAGGGAGAGGAGGTTTCCAGAAGCGGCTCTAAAACGTGCCGCTGATGGACGCGGGAACCGTGATCCCGTGGCTGACTGCGCTGTGTGTCTTGCTGTGGAGTGACTCTTGCAGCTTTGGGGTTGCGTCTTCTCTCCTCACCATCTTCTCCCCCACCCCCACCCCTTCACAGCCAGCCCATCTGGCTTCCGTTGTCTACATGTTAGCGAAACAATGCGAACTGTCAGGTCTGCGGAGCGTAACCCAGATCTCTTCTTGCCGGGGCTTGGGTTTCAGGTGCGCAACCTGTGCTACATGATCACCAGACGCGAGAAGCTGAAGCTGTCCTACAACAAAGCACAAGAGCAGATCTTCGGGCTGCAAGTCCAGCTGCTTAACCAGGAAGCAGCCGAAGGTAACGTCTAAACCAAAGATTATTCTAGAACATGCACCGCTTCTGGTTGCATCCCTTTTCAACAGTTGAAACTGTATGTCAATGGCTTCACTTAAAAAATGTTTTCCAATTCTTGTCCAGGATCTCATTTGTTCTAGTCCCACCCTGAGATACCATGGCCCGTGTAGCGGTCACCTCGCGACAGAAAATCCCAGGGTGGGGTTGGAGGACTTGCATATCTCAGGCAGGTAATCTAGGCCCCAGGCAGATACAGGGGTGCCTCGAGGTACGAGTTTAATCCGTTCCGTCACCTTGAGGCGTGGGAAACTATGAGACGCTCGAGTCGCGGTAAACTGGTGGGTCGTGTGCAGCCGGCCGATCCGCGCGATGACTCCTATCTCAACTGTTGCTCGTATTTCAAAGCAAAAATCGCTCGCTCGACGGCTCATAGCTCAAAAATCTCGTATGTTAGGGCACTCGTATCTCGAGGTACCACTGTACATAGGACGCACCCATTGCCATTTCTATTGCTGCCATGTTAAAACCTGCACTCATGTGTTCTTCACCCACCAAAGCCTGTGCTAAGTTCCGAAGGGTTTCTCTTTGACCTGCTTCTAAACAGCCAGGGCAGACCGGAGGATGGGATCTGAAATGGTTCCGTTTAAGGCGCATGCTAAGTTCTGTGCAGTACCCACACACAGGCGCACACAGACAGATGGACAAATAGGGAGGCCCTGTGTGTGTACCATGGCTACCATATTTTCCGGCATATAAGACGACCCCCAACTCTTCCAGTTAAAATACAGAATTTGGGATATACTCACCCTATAAGACGACACCCGACGTATAAGACGACCCCCAACTCTTCCAGTTAAAATAGAGAGTTTGGGATATACTCGCCCTGTAAGACGACATCTAACTTTTGAGATTTTCCTGGGTTAAAGTCGTCTTATGTGCCGGAAATTACGGTAATGCCATTCTGTTCAGAAACGGAAAGGGCACACATAGCATGTAGGAGGTAGCACTCTAGTCCTTGTGACCGTTTTCCAGACGGCGAGAGCCGAGGCGAGGAGGCTGCTGAGTGTCCCCTGCCCCAAGTTCTAGGTCAGCTCCCTCCCGCTGCTGTGCCAGGATGCCCATCCGTGTCGCAGTCAGGGGCATGTTCGTCGTGTGGAAAGTGGATATGTGAATGCACTCTGCCATGAGCGTGTACGCCGTTATTTGACTCCGTTGTTAAAATGCATCTTTCTTTTTGATCTCAGGACTTCCTTTGACAAGTGCACTAGAAAACTCATTGTTTTACCCACCACCGAGAATTACCTTAAAGTTAAAAATGCCCCGATCAGCCCCGGAAGACTGCCGAAACAGCTCCGCAGAGACTGATCATGGACCCCTCTCTCCTGCCAGCAACTCCCCTGAACACAGTATGGGGAGCGCACAAGCGCCTCAGGAATCACTCGAAACGAGAGTGAAACCCCACCCGAGGCATCCGTTAGAGAGCAACAATCACTGTTTCCTCACCGGTCGGGGCCTTCCTGGGAGTGAATCCAAGGATCCTAACGCGGCCTGGCTGACTGCCTCTCCGGAGGCCTACCAGGGGCCGTCACTGGGGAAGCCCCTGGTCCTGCAAGCTGCCCTGCATGGACAGTCCTTAATTGGAAATGGGAAAAAGCACTCTCACTCCAAGCTTGCCAAATCCAATGGCCTGGAGGGCGGCTGGTCTGGGGCTAGCGCCCCAAAAGACGGCGCCGGCGAAACGCCACGTGGCCAGGATTCGGCGCTCGCCTCCCACCTGGCCAGTCAGGGCAGCTTTAGCAAACCCCCCGTGGAACACATCGGCCGGTCCTTTAGGGAGGCCACCCACAGGTGGCTGCGGACCGCCGGGGGCCTCCAGTGCTACGGCAAGCCAGCCAAGAGTGCCAGCCCGCGGGGGCAGCGCTGGGGCAAGCAGCTTGCCAGGCGCCCGGCGGCGGGGAAGGCTCCCGATCAGGAAAACGATGGGTACTGCCCCGATGTGGAGCTGAGTGATTCCGAAGCGGAGAGTGAGGGGAGCAAAGAGAGAGTCAGGGTGAAGAGAGAGGCCTCAGGCAGGGAGAAGGCTCCCCGGGCCTCGAAGCGGGAATGCCGGGGCAAGAGAAAGAAGACCTACCCCCTCTCCCACAGCTCAGCGCAGAGGTGATCAGCCCCTTCCAAGAGCCAGCCCAGACCTTGGCCTTCTGCCCCGTGTGCCAGAGACACCCCGACACCGAAAGGCTTCTGGCAAACGTGGGGGAGGCACGTCGGTGGAAAGAATAAAAAAACACAAAAATGTTTCCGCAGTTCATTGTTTCCGAACCAGTTTCCGGTCTAGTTTTCCTAAGCACATTTAGGAGACTCGCAGATTGCCCCCGAGTTTGTTCTTTTTTTTTTTTTTGGCCAGAGACTCTGGACAACAGCCGGGCCCAGGGTGTTTACGCAGGAAACACCGGGAGGCGGCTTCCCGGTTACAGCCGCACATGGATGTGCAGGTGTGTTCAGCGGCCTTGCGTGGTTCACACGTTCGCAAGAGACCGTTGACGGTCAGACACTAAAACTACTTACCCTTTGAAGCTCCAGCGAGAGACCCGCACAGCTCTCCTGCCTGCAGGCAGCTTCTAACTCGCCTGGCATCTGAAAACCCTCAGGGAAAGACCAGGGACCCACATCTCAGATACTGTCAAACCCACTGCCCTCCGGCCTGTGCCCCGCGCCAGGCCGAGTCCCTTTCAGAGGACCTGAACTGACCAGTTCCATACTACTAACGCGTCTACGTGTCCAGTGCCTGTCCCTAGACCTGCTGGTCGGGGCCACACGTGTAACTCCCTCGCCCAGATAACAAGCATCCGAAGCTAACTTGTGGCTAGTGTTTACAAAAGTACTCCTTCCGAGGAAAGTGCTCTGATCCTCTCCTTGCGAAAGATGCCGGAGTCTTTCCCCAAAGCGAGACCATTTCGGGGGGGCGGGGGGGGGGGCCGGGATCTGTACCAGGTCAGGGGTTTTTGTGTTCATTGTTTGTGTGTTTTTTCTTCCAAGGGAATTTGACTTAACTAAGTTGGGCTGATAGGTTTTGTATACCTGCTTTAATGTGTATAAAAATTCTATTGAGGTATAAGGAAAATATAAGAAAATGCACAGAGGTGAAGTATGCTTACCTGCTTTAATTTTGAAAACAGATTTTTTTTATTGTCAAACAATCCGAAAGCATGTGTTTAACACATGGATATAATGCAGCTTCGTACCAACCTGGAACCTGAGTCCGTTTTTCTCAACAAAAGGGCCGGAGCCGTTTTTCAGGAGTTTGCTTACATCGTGTCCCCAAACTGTCATCCTTGATTAATTTCTGGGAGAAAGAGAATAATCACATTTTGGGGGAGGGATGCGCGTGTCTGCTTCCCATCTGAAGAAAAGGGAAAACATGGCAGTTTTTTTAAAAATGTGAAGCCAACTACAATTCTCTGCTCTTTTCTTCTTAGCCTTAACTTAATATTCTCTTTCTTCGAGTTTGGGGAAGTGTGATGGGAATTTGGAGACAAAAGAGGCCTCCTTAGAGTTTCAGCAGTCAAGGACTCCAGCTGTAGCCGGTCACTAAGGCAGGTCCCCTCAATGTGGGAAATTTGTCCGTTTCCTCTCCCCCCCCCACCCCGCCCTTTGTTCTTGTGGCCTTGTTAATGGATTTCTTTTGCATTTGTTTTTGCCTCGTTTTCTGAAAACTTCTGTATTTTGCCCAATCTTTGGTCATACCTGCGACATGTTTCTTGTATGCCTGTGTACATGTATAAACATGCCCTAGCATGTACGGGAGGTGTCCTGTATTTTGTTGGAATGGAACGAGCTACGAATTATTCCAAAGGAGGAATGGAATTCCTCCTGTTTATGCACTAGGTTTCTGCGCGCCTTTTCTCTGGGGTTCTCCCGGATGGATGCTCATTTGACCCTTCCGGGGCCACGACGTGATCATGGAGCTATGCCATAAACTCCTTCTGTCAAGAGGCCAGTCCCGCAGCCTGTATCTCATCGTGCCTCTTCATTGCGAGAGGGGAAGGAAAGCAAATATCGAAAAAGTGCTTCAGCCAAAATTCCACGCCTAATGCCATTTGGGAGAGTATTAACGAAAATCATTTCAGTCAGGGAAATATAGTTGTAATATTTTTACAGGATTTTCCTAAACAAATGAAGGAGCCTTCAGCTGTATAAAATTTCACTTGTCCCAAAATGTATTTGCTACATTTTGCTGTTGTTTGAAGTATTACCTCTTAACCTTCTTTGTTAATTTTTTTTTCATTTTTGTCTTATATAGTCCAGCTTTCCAAGATAAACTCAGTCTTTTTTCAAGTGTCACCTTTTTACCAATACTTTTTCATTAAATTATGAAAACTGCTAACTGCTGTCAGCGTGGTCATTTTTTTTATGTTCGTGTACGGGTTCTAGAAAATCTTACGTATGTGCTTGTTATATTTGAAGAATCTTATTCATTAAATGAAATAGCGTATTTTCCGGCGTGTAAGACGACTTTTTAACCCAGGAAAATCTTCTCAAAAGTCGGGGGTTGTTTTATATGCCAGGTGTCATCTTATAGGGCGGGTATAGCCCAAACTCTGTATTTTAACTGGAAAAGTTGGGGGTCATCTTATACGTCCAGTCGTCTTATATGCCAGAAAATACGTTAGATGAGGTGGGTGGAAGGAGGGGAGATTTAATGTTTAAAAGTACAAATTCATGACTCATGTCAATACCAGGGACCAAAGAGAATTCTGGAGGCTTAGACTCTACCAGAAATCATGGGTTCATTAGGCTGATAAGACAAAGCCTTAGGATCATCATTTAAAAATCACCAGGGAATGGGTGGAGGAGGAAGAGGGCATAGAAGGGATAAATGGGGCTGGAAAAAATAACATATTTAAAAATACACTTAATAAGAAAGAAAAGCAGTGAGGAACTGGATCCTGTCTCCAGCCACGTTCAGAAGGCTTAGATCAGGCATCACTTGGCTATGCTCCTTTACAATATTCATTCTATTTGGAGTCATGTGAGTATATCAATGTTATAGAGGTTGTATAATATCATGGGGGGGGGCTTTGAGGCCATCATAAACATTCTCATTATGTTCAAAAACTACTTGTGCCCTAGCCAGCTTGGCTCAATGGATAGAGCATCGGCCTTTGGACTGAAGGGTCCCGGGTTCAATTCCAGCCAGGGGCACATGCCTGGGTTGTGGGCTTGGTCCCCAGTGGGGGGCATGCAGGAGGCAGCCGATCAATGATTCTCTCTCATCATTGATGTTTCTATCTCTCCTTCTCCCTTCCTCTCTGAACTCAATAAAGAAATATATTTAAAAACGGTACTTGCTCAAGATCATTTGATAAATGACTAATGAGAATTTTAAAAAGTGTTGCCCCCTTTCTCCCTCACTCCCTCCCCCTTCCATTAATAAATGGCTTTTGATTCAGTAGATCATTAGGTAAAATGTTAGACAACTGAATCTACAAATACACCCTGTCGTAGCCAACAAGAGCTTGGGGTTTATACTGATGGCTATTTTTCCAGGGGTGGGAGTTGGAGTGGTTCTAAGAGGGGCATGAGTCAAGGAGTGCAGATGGCTTCTAGAAACAAGTCAAGAAAATGAATTCTCTAAAGCATCCAGAAGGAACCCAGTCGGGCCTACACCACGATTTTACACTTCTGACTTCTAGGATTATAAGGGAATAAATTTGTGTTGTTTTAAGCCACTAAATTTGCAGTAATTTGTTATAGCAGAAATAGGAAATGTATATAACTAGGCATAGATCAAATTGCCGATACTAAAAATGAGAGAAATGACATTGCTACAGATTCTACAAATACCAAAAAGATATGAGAGCCCTAGTTGGGTTTGGCTCGGTGGATGGAGCTTCAGCCTGTGGACTGAGGGGTTCCCGGTCTGTTTCTGGTCCAGGGCTCGATCCCCAGTGGTGGGCATGCAGGAAGCAGCCAATCAATGATTCTCTCATCACTGATGTTTCTATCATCCCTCTCTGAAATCAATAGAAATATGTTTAAAAATACATATATGGGATTAGGAATATTATGAACAAACTAGAGGCTCAGTGCATGAGTTCATGCCGGGTGGGGTCCCTCAGCCTGGCCAGCAATTGGGGCCGATCGGGGCAGCCAACTCGGAATAGGGACTGTGGGAGGGCACTGACCACCAGGGGGCAGCTCCTGCGTTGAGCATCTGCCCCCCGGTGGTCAGTGAGTGTCATAGCGACTGGTCGTTTGGTCTACTGGTCATAACAGTCACTTAGGCTTTTATATACATAGACTATGCCAGTGAATTTGACAATAAAGATGAAATGGGTAAATTTCTCAGACACACAAACTACCAAAGCACATTCAGGAAAAAATAGCCTGGCCAGTGTGCCTCAATGATTGTCAACCCATGAACCAGGAGGTCATGGTTCTATTCCAGGTCAGGGCATATGTTTGGTCAGCAAGTGTGGGACATGCAGAATGCAGCCGATCAATGATTCTCTATCATCGATGTTCCTATCTCTCTCTCTCTCCCTTCCTCTCTGAAATCAGTACAAATACTATTTTTTAAAAAGCATTTGGCACAATTCAATATCCATTCCTGATAACAATGCTCAGCAAACTTAGAAGAGAACTTCCTGAACTCAATAAAGGATGACTATGGAAAACCTGCAGCTAACATTCTATTTAAGGGTCAAAGACAATACTTTCCCCCTAACATCAGGAAGAAGGCAAGAAGGTCTGCACTTACTACTCTTCGACATTGTACTGGCATTTATAACCAGTCTAATAGGCAAATATAGGCATCCTGATTAGAAAAGAAGAATAGAACTTTTTTTACTATCAGGTGACATGGTTGTCAATGTAGAAAATCAACTGGTATCCACAAGAAAAGCTACCAGAACTAATAAATGAGTCTGGCAAGGCTCAGGCTAAAAGGTCAATTTACAAAAGTCTTGTATTTTTTTTTTATACTGGAAAGTAGCAATCAAATTGAAATTTTAAAAATACTTATTGTAGGGCCAACACACGTGAGATTCTTAGGAGAGATGTGAAAGACCTGTAAAGTGACATCTTTAAAATGTTGCTGATGCCGAATCCAGTTTGGCTCAGTGGAGAGAGCGTCGGCCTGCGGACTGACGGGTCCTGGGTTGGATTCCGGTCAAGGGCATGAATCCTGGTTGTGGCCACATCCCCTGTAGGGAGCTTGCAGGAGGCAGCTGATCGGTGTCTCTCATCGATGTTTCTAACTATCCCTCTCCCTTCCTCTCTGTAGAAAATCAATAAAATATATTTTAAAAAATAAAAATATTTTTTTATTGACTTCAGAGAGGAAGGGAGAGAGAGAAACATCCATAATGGAGAAAAAAAATAAAAATAAAAAATAAAAAAAGAAACATCCATAATGAGAGAGAATCACTGATCGCCTGCCTCCTGCAAACCTCCCACTGGGATCCAGCCTGCAACCTGGGCACATGCCCTTGACCAGAAATCAAATCTGTGACCCTTCTGTCCCCAGGCTGACGCTCTATCCACTGAGCCAAACCAGTCAAAGAATCTTTTTTTTTTTTAAATCCTAGTAACCCTTTACTAATCTGTTTAATGTAGACATTTAAAATTGTTCGGAGGAGCTGAAGCTACGAAGCAGGGCTTTCTAGTGTGGCGTCTGGTCATCCTTCCTGTGCTCCAGGCGACAGCAGCTCTGAAGGCGCGGATGCCAAACCTCCCTCTTCCCACATGCACGGGTGCAGGTAGTTATCCCTGGATATGGTGAGGGTGTGGAGAGAGTCCTGCAAAGGAGACCCAGGGTGAGTGGCCCAGCATCCACGTTGGGGACTGAGTGCCAGGAGGAGAAGGGCACCCGTACCATCCATAAGTAGCAGATGGCATCCTGGTGGTGAGCAAACTCTGGCAGCACGGAGCCGTGGTTGGTGAAGAGAAACAGGTGTGACCCGCTTTTTTTTTTTAATATATTTTATTGATTTTTTATAGAGAGGAAGGGAGAGGGATAAAAAGTTAGAAACATCCATGAGAGAGACATCGGTCAGCCGCCTCCTGCATGCCCCCTGCTGGGGATGTGCCCGCAACCAAGGTACATGCCCTTGACCAGAATCAAACCTGGGACTCCCCAGTCCACAGGCCGACGCCCTATCCACTGAGCCAAACCGGTTTTGGCGTGACCTGCTTTCGAAGACAGCTTGGTTCCGTCACGAACTCCTGTCCAAACAGGAACCTCCATATCATCTGGCAGCATGAAGCTGGCAATCTGGCGGGCTGTTTTCATGTAAAACATAGGCACACACGACCAGCCAGATTTGGGGTCATGTAGTCAGAACCACGTCCTTCCCCTGAACGAAAAATTAGACTCTTGTCTGGCCTGCATGGCTCAGGGTTGTCAACCTATGAACCAGGAGGTCACGGTTTGATTCCCAGTCAGGGGCACATGCCCTGGGTGGGGGCTCAGTCCCCAGTGTGGGGAGCAGGAAGCAGCTGATCAATGATTCTCATCCTTGATGTTTTTCTTCTCCCTCTTCCTTCCTCTCTGAAATTAATTTTAAAATATTTTTTTAAAAAGGTACCAAAACTAAAGTGAGCATTTGAATGATTAGTTAAATATTTCCTTTTCCTTTAGACCTGGCTGGTTTGGCTCAGAGCATCGGCCTGCACACTGAAAGGTCCTGGGGTTCAATTCCCATCAAGGGCACATGCCCAGGTTGCGGGCTCAATCCCCGATGGGAGGTGTGCAGGAGGTAGTTGATCAATGATTCCCTCATCATTGATGTATCTCTCTCTTGCTCTCTCTCCCTTCCTCTCTGAAATCAGTGAAAAATTAATAAATAAATGTGTCCTTTTCCTGTAAAATGTGTATTCTAGGAGGGCCGGGTAGCCTTTGGGAAAAGGGAGTCACAGGCTCAGTTTTACGTTGTGCAAAGATCACTCTGGCTTCTCCAAGCGGCACAGGTCACAGGGGACACGGCTGGAAGCAGGGACTGAATAGCAAGAAGCTACAACCAAGATTACTGTACCCAGCACAACTATCACCGTCATCACAGCAGCCCAGTCCCATTACATCTTCATTCCCTTTCTCCTCACTGAATGAGGACACACATACACACACACACACACACACACACACACACACACACACCAAAACCAAAGCATGTCCTCCAACAAGTGACCTGTGCTGCCCATGCTCATACCAAGGCTGCCCGTGGCCTCCTGGCGAGCAAAGCCCTGTTGCTGGGCCCACACCATGCGGTGCTCGCCTGGCCTGGGTGAGGGAGAGCTGCCTCCATGAGGGGCTCCTGCAGGTCCTCTCAGGAGATGCTCCACCTCCTCCGACAAGTTTCTGGAGTCACAGTCCCATCAGGTGGCCGGACCCCAGAGCCCCACCGGTGCCACCTTGACCCGCTGCACCTCCTCTCAGGACTCTCACATCCTGCCCACCCGCCCCAGGGCCTCTGCTCAAACCCCAGGGACACCTGCCTGCCCTCCACCCCCCCTGCCCACACCCCCAACCCTCCCCCTGCCTGCCCTCCATCCTCCCCTGCCCACACCTCCATCCTCCCCTGCCTGCCCTCCATCCCCCCTGCTCACACCTCCACAGGTGCTCCTCATCTTGAGAGAGAGAACGGGGAGAGAAGCCATCAATTGGTACCCAAATGTCAGCCCCTCCTTCGCTATCATTTGTCCTAGGAGCAAGGCCCACGGGAGGGGGCGGGGTAATGAGCCACCATCCAGGCTCTCAAAGCTGCCCAGGTGGGGACCCTGGGACGTGGTGGCAGCAGAGGCAGTCACTGCCGGGACAGGGCCCTCCTGGGAGGTTCAAGGGACTCCCTGGGCTGGACACAGGGCTTCGAGAACCATCCGTCAGCACAAGGATTCCCGTGCATCCCATTGTCGTTTTCACTGAACAAACTAGGAGGCTGTCAGAGTGAAGGATGGTAACCCTCCCCACCCTCAACCCCCGCCCAACACTCCATGTGCCACTCTGTTTTTATTAATTGGCACTCAAAGTGGCCTAGAGACTCAACTCCCAAGGCCATGGACGGGGCATGCCAGGCCTGAACGAGGTCAAGTTAAGAAATGAAGGAAGGCCTTTTGTGTGATGCTGAGGCCCGAGGAGAGAGGGCAGGGGGTCTCAGTGTGGTCGTTTCAGACAGAGCCACGGAGGGGCAGCGGGAGGGGAGCTGGGGAGCACTCAGGAAGGAGAAGACAGGCAGGATTGGCACTTCAGGCAACTGCATCTCCATCTCCCATGGCCGAGCCACGGACAGGCTCCTTCCTCCTCGGCAGGCTGCTCTGCATTTGACGGTGTGGCCACCTGCAGCCCTGGGAGGATCCCTATCCTCAGCCCAGGAGGCGTGGACATGACCAGGCCGCAGGTGCGCCGGCCTGCAGCAGCCTCCACCTCCACCTTCTGATGAGCAGACACTCTTACTTCAAGGAAGTGTAACTTACCCATTTGTTCCTTAGTGGCCATGACCTTCCCAGCTCTGTATGCCCACCACAAGGCCACTTTTTTTTTGCCTGACTTTTTTTTTTTTTTTTTTACTTTTCTTATTTAAAGCTGTGAATTACCTTTTCGGGATGGATTTCCAGCTGCCAGAGCAGCACATATTGAAAAGGTTGTTAGGGATTGAGAAGTACCGATGGGTAGTTACAAAACAGTACAGCAGAGGGAATACAGTCAATGATTTTGTGGTAACTGTATGGGGCCAGGTGGTACTTGGAAATATCGGGGAGACACTCTGTAAAGTATATGATTGTCTGACCACTGTTGTATTCCTGAAACCAATATAAAATAATACTGAATGTAGATTTAATCAAAAAAAAGTAAAATAAATAAAAGCTAGTTATTTCTTTACCGGATTGCACTGGGATCCTTGTCAAAAATCAGGTAATTGCTGAAACCGGTGTGGCTTAGTGGATAGAGCGAGCGTTGGCCTGCGGACTGAAGGGTCCCAGGTTTGATTCTGGTCAAGGGCATGTACCTTGGTTGCGGGCACATCCCCAGTGGGAGGCGTGCAGGAGGCAGCCGATCGATGTCTCTCTCTCATCGATGTTTCTGACTCTCTATCCCTCTCCCTTCCTCTCTGTAAAAAAAACAATAAAATGTATTTTAAAAAATCAGGTAATTGCCCTAGCCGGGTTCCTCAGTGGATAGAGCCTTGGCCTGCAGGCTGAAGGGTCCCAAGTTGATTCCCATCAAGGGCACAAGCGGGGCTGCGGGCTTGATCCCCAGTAGGGGGCGTGAGGATGCGTGATTCTCTCTCTGATGTTTCTCTTTCTCTCCCTTCTCCTCTGAAATCAATAAAAAGAGATTTCAAACTATATTTTTTTAAGAGTTGGTCTTCAGTCATTTAACTGCTTCGTTCTTTCCTTACTAACCCGTTCGTTGGGCCTGATCGTCCACCCAATCTGTCAGACATTTTATTTTATTTTATTTTATTTTATTTTTATTTTTTATAAGTGTCAGGCATTTCAACGACGTTCTGTCTCGGAGAGAAACTTGAGCTTCCCTTCACTCCAAAGCTTAGGCTCCCTGAGCGCCACGCCTCTGCCCACCTCCCTGTCCCCTCACCCCCCCTCACCCCTCCCACCCCGCGATGGCGCAGGAGGACAGCCCTGGGTCCCGCAGGTCCCATCCCCTCCACTCCACCCCTCCACGGCCTGACCTTTGAACCGCCCAGGAGTCATCCGCCCGCCTCCCCACCCCGTCGCTGCACAAAAACGGGTCGGGCGACAGCCGAGCTGAACCCGCTCAGGCTGGTCCCCCACCCCGTGGACGGACGGACGGCAGGAAGGACACCGATCGGATCGTCCCAACCGGACCAGGTGGGCTCGACCTTCAGCTCCCGGGCCCCTCCCTGCGCCGGACCCACGTGCCCCGGAGCCGCTTCCCGGTTCCCCGCGCCCCGAGAGCCGGCCGCTGGCAGCCCAGACCCCTTCCTGGGGCCCCGCTCCCCGGAGCCAGGGCAGAAAGGGGACACGGGGCAGCCCCCGGCTTGCAGGAGCGAGTGGGGGGTTGCAGGCTGCTATAGTGCAAGCCCGGGGCCTGGATCTCGGGCCAGCTCCAGCCGCCTGGGGAGGATCGCCAAGGCCAGAGCCCGCAGCTGGTGTGGAGGCCGATTTGAACGGTGCTGTTTCTTTAAAAAAAAAAAATGCAGTTTGCCCTAGTCGGTTTGGCTCAGTGGATAGAGTGTCAGCCCAAGGACTGAAGCGTCCTGGGTTCAAATCCGGTCAAGGGCATGTGTCAGTTGCAGGCTCAGCCAATCAGTGTGTCTCTCACATGGATGTTTCTCTCTCTGTCCCCTCTCCCTTCCACTCTCTCTAAGAATCAGTGGGAAAATATCCTTGGGCCCTAGCCCGTGTGGCTCAGTGGATAGAGCGTCAACTTGCGGACTGAGAGGTCCCAGGTTCGATTCCGGGCAAGGGCATGTACCTTGGTGGCGGGCACATCCCCAGTGGGGGGCATGCAGGAGGCGGCTGATCAATGTCTCTCTCTCATCGATGTTTCTAGCTCTCTATTCCTCTCCCTTCCTCTCTGTAAAAAAAAACAATGAAATACACCTTTTTTAAAATATCCTTGGGTTGAGGATTAACAACAACGTTTTTAATGCAGTTTACTGAAGGAAGTATCAAACCAAAGATAATTTTCCTCCCCCCATGATTAACATGCCCATCCATGTGTGAGACCACTTCTTCAAAGCAGATAGGATGAAGAGCAGGCGATCTGGGTCATCAGGGCAGAGTTTGGGAGAGAGAATGTTCTTGAAAGTTGCCTGTTTTTCCTCTCCCTCATGGGTTTCTTTTTTTTTTAATTTAATAAATCTTTATTGTTCAGATTATTACAATTGTTCCTCTTTTTCCCCCCATCGCTACCCTCCACTCGGTTCTCAACCCATCCTCTGCCCTTTGTCCTCATCCACATTGTCCTCATCCATAGGTGTATGATTTTTGTCCAGTCCCTCCCCTCGCCCCCCTCACCCCTTTCCCCTGAGAATTGTCAGTCCACTCCCTTTCTGTGCTCCTGACTCTATTATATTCACCAGTTTATTCTGTTCATCACATTTTTAATTCACTTGATTTTTATCTCTCTAAGATAACTTGGCCTGGCCAGTATTGCTCAGTGGTTGAGCATTAACCTATGAACCAAGAGGTCATGATTCAATTCCTGGCCAGGGCCCATGCCCAGATGTGGGCTCAATCCCCAGTGGGAGGTGTGCAGGAGGCAGCCACTTGGTGATTCTCTCTAATCATGGATGTTTCTATCTCTCTGTCCCTCTCCCTTCCTCTCTGAAATCAATAAAAATATACACTTAGTGGCCAGATTATGATGATCTCTGAATGCATAATAACCTAGCCACTCAGTGTATAAATGTGTGTGTGTGTGTGTGTGTGTGTGTGTGTGTATACATATATGAGGCCTGGTGCATGAATTCGTGCATGAGTGGGGTCCGGCCAGCCTGGCCAGGGGGAGGGGACATGGGCAGTTGGCCAGCCTGCCTGCTGGTCAAACTCCTGGTCGAGGGGACAATTTGTGTATTAGCCTCTTATTATATAGGATAGACACTGAGTGGCCAGATGATTATGCGTTCAGAGATCATCCTCATCTGGCCACTCAGTGTATTTAAAAAAATAAAAGATAGCTTGAAAAAAGCCCTGGAGGGGTGAATGAAGATGTCTCATGCTATCACCCATCAGCTCTCCGTTCTTTTTCAGACACAGCTCCTCTGGCCACGTTACATATTTTGTTCTCATTTGGGAAAGGCACCCCCAGCCTTTGTAGTTCTAATGAAAACAGCTCAGTCTGTGTTGGGAGCTCAGCAGGGTCTCCAGCCAGCTGCTGCACTGAATCCACATTGCATTTTGTCTCTGTCGCCGTCAGCAGGTCCCCATGACCATGGGTTCCGTTAAGGTTGAGTGTGTCCTGCCGGAGAACTGCCGGTGCGGCGAGTCCCCAGTGTGGGAGGAAGCGTCCAGCTCTCTGCTCTTCGTAGATATTCCCTCCAAGAAGGTTTGCCGGTGGGATCCGCTCAGCAAGCAGGTTCAGCGAGTGACTCTGGGTAAGGGGGACCGCCGGGCTCACACGCACCCAGCCAGCCATCATTTCTTGGGGGGAGGGGAGGTCGCTTCGAGTGTCATTCCCCTGGAACCTGCATGCTCAAGCCAAATATGCTTTAAAACTTTTGGATGGTCACCAAGACCGGCGTGGCTCAGTGCATGGAGCGTCAGCCTGCAGACTGAAGGGTCCCGGGTTCGATTCTGGCGAAGGGCATGTACCTTGGTTGCAGGCACATCCCCAGTAGGGGGTGTGCAGGAAGTGGCTGATCGATGTTTCTAACTCTCTATCCCTCTCCCTTCCTCTCTGTAAAAAATCAATAAAATATATATTTTAAATTATTTGATTTAAATAAAATTTAAATTTTTAAAAATATTTTTTATTGATTTCTTTACAGAGAGGAAGGGAGAGGGAGAGAGAGAAACATCGATGAGAGAGAAACAACCATCAGCTGCCTCCTGCACAAATCCTCTTGGGGATGTGCCCACAATCAAGGTACATGCTCTTAACGGGAATCGAACCTGGGACCCTTTAGTCTGCAGGCTGACGCTCTATCCACTGAGCCACACCAGTCAGGGCCCAGTTTAAATTTGTATGTAATTTTTAATGAAAGAGGGCCCCTTAAAAAGGACAGGCCTGTACTGGAGAGAGAGAAGAATGTCCCAAAGCCAGGTTGCTGAAACTACACAGTGTGTCTCCGCATTTCCTGGAGAGCAGACAAATTTCGCATCCCTTGTTGTTCTGCGACAGCTGCTTGGGTGCGTCCCCTCCTCCTCCCCCCACCACCCACACAGTTAGCAATCCCTCCTCTGAACTCGATGTGGCGCCTGCCCCAATGCGTGCTGGCTGCTTGTGGTTCTCCTTCTCTGCTGGACTGGAAGCTTCCAAGAGACTTGGATCTCACTCACCTTTCTGTGCCTGCGGTCCAGAACGGTGCCTGGAGTTGACCCTGCTTCCCCCGAAAGTCAGACATCCCCCGAAAATAAGACCTACTTCCCGTTTTGCCTCTCACTGTCATAGAAGGCATCCCCCCACAAATAAGACCTCCCCGATCAGATCATAAGGCCTCCCTGAACATAAGGCCTCCCCGGAATAGAAGGCCCCCTGATGTAAAGAGACCTCGCCCGGCCTGAACAGCTCCGGCTGCGCTGCGGCCCATCCGGAAGCTGGTTGGTGATGACAACGACTACTGTACCATACACAGGCCATACATTTCCTTTTTTTGTTGTTCAACAATAAATGTGCACCGTCTTCTTCTTCATAGAAAAGTAAGACATCCCCTGAACATAAGACCTAGCGCCTCTTTGGGAGCACACATGAATAGAAGACGCTGTCTTATTTCCGGGGAAACAGGGTATTACGGACAAATATCCCCGGGTTCTGTAGCCTTCATCCCTCAACAGAAGGAAGAGAGCACACCCTTGTGGAAAGAGCTGCAATTCCTCCTGGAGCCGGCAGGTGGCAGGGTAGGCTCAGCGCGCTGCTGGGCCCCGGGCTGCGGGCTGCATCCCGAGGGTTGCTTTTGCCTCTGCAGACGGCCCGGTCAGCTCCGTGGCCCTCCGCCAGCTGGGAGGCTGTGTCGCCACCGTTGGAAGGAAGTTCTGTGCCGTGGACTGGGAAGATCAGTCAGCCATTGTCCTGGCCACCATAGATCAAGACAAGCCAAGCAACCGATTCAATGATGGGAAGGTGGATCCCGCTGGGAGATACTTTGCCGGTACGGTCTAGCTTTAGCGCCTGCTTACTGAGTTTGGCAAAAAAAAGCACACCACTGAGAAAAGCCTCGCTGCTGTGGTGGTGAAAGTGTCTTGGGTTCTTTTATTCACCTGAGTAATTTGTATCACAAAAAGAAAAGGAAAAAATCCCATGAGAAAAACTTCAGATATTCTTTCAGCTTCTGTCTCTAACAGACTGCAATTTGTATGGCAATTTCATGGCTTAAATAAGCTTTAAATATATATAAGCTTTGTTGTTGATGTTTAAATGAGAAATCATTTCAAATTGACAGAAAAGGGTAAGAATTGTGCAAACATCCGTGGACCCTTTATCTGAATGCACCTATTGTCAACATTTTGCTCCATTTACTCTCTCGACATATAAACAGTTTTCTCCAGAATCACTTGAAAGTAAGTTGCATATATCATGTGCCTTTACTACTGAAATACGCCCGGTGTTTCATGCTTCCTTTTGGTATCATTTCCCTTCTGTCCAAAGAAGTTCCTTTAGCAATTATTTTAGAGTAGATCTGCTATCTATGAATTCTCTTCGTTCCGCTTTCTATGAGAATGTCTTCATTTCACCCCCATTCTTTAAAGGACATTTTCAGTGAACATAGAATTTCAGGTTGACACTTGATTTTTCTTTCAGCAAATCTAAAATGTCACTTCATTCTGACCTCCATGGCTTCTCATGAAAAAATGTATGGTTGCCCTAACGGGCTTGGCTCAGTGGATAGAGCGTCAGTCTGCGGACTGAAGGGTCGCAGGTTTGATTCCGGTCAAGGGCACATGCCTGGGCGGCAGGCTCGATCCCCAGTGGGGGGCATGCAGGAGGCAGCCAATTAATGATTCTCTCTCATCATTGATGTTTCTATCTCTTCTCCATTACTCTCTGAAATCAACAAAGAAATACATTTAATAAAAAAAGAAAGAAAAATTTATGATTATTGAAATCATTTTCCCTCCATATTTAATATGTGATTTTTCTTTCATTAATCTCAAGAATGTCTATTTTACTTTAATTTTCAGAAATGTAACTGTGATGTATATAAGTATAGCGTTCTTTGGGCTTATCCTGTTTTGGGTTTGCTCAGCTTCTTGAATCTATAGTTGTGTGCTTTTCACCAAATTTGAAGAGTTTTGAGCCCTTACTTCTTAAAATATTTTTGGCCTTGTCTTCTTTTCCCTCTTCTCTAGGAATCCAGTAGATTAGCTCTTTTATTGTTGTCCTACGGGTCCCTAAAGCTCTGTTCACTTTTTTCAATCTTTATTATCTCTGTTGGTCAGATTCAAAGAAATTTCTGTGGACTTAACATAATGTACGCTGACCCTTTCTTCTGTCATCTCTTCTCTTCTGTCAGGTCCATGCAGTGAAATTCTTTAAATTCAGTTATTCTATTTTTTCACTTCTAAAATTTTCATTTGATTATCTGTTATATCTTCTATTTCTTTGCTGATATTTTCTATTTTGAGTTTTATTTCAAGACTCTTTACAAATTGCTCATAAGAGCTGTTTTAATCTTTGTTAAATAATTCCAACCTCTGGGTCCAAGAACCAAGATGGCGACATTGGTGAACACTTAAACTGCTGCCTCGCACAACAATTTCAAAACTACAGCTAAAAGACAAAATAGACATCATCCAGAACCACAGGAAAGCTGGCTGAGTGGAAATTCTACAACTAGAATGAGAGGGGCTCACAGAGACTCAGAGGAGCTGCAAAAAGCTGAGGTACACAGACACGTGGTTGGAGAGTAGAAATTGCCAGGAGAGGAGGAGGGGGAGCTAAAAGAAGGGAAAGTGGGCATCAATGGTGGTAGAAGGAGACTTGACTTGGGGCGGTGAACACACACTACAATAGACACATGATGTGTTGCAGAGTTGCATACGTGAAACCTGTATGATGTTATTGGCCAATGTCACCCCAAGAAATTCAATGTGAAAGAAAACCAGGGTATTTCTTCTACTCCTCTGAACCCCAGGAGTTTTCTTTTCGGGTCCTGGAGCCACAATTAGAGGGTTTCTCTTGCATCTCTGTCTGCACCGCAGTACTCCAAGTGCCAGGCTGTGCTGAATTCAGTTGCGGGGTGCTGGGGCATCCTGGAGGATAAAATGGAGGAAGCATCAGCTAATGGCACTTCACATTCTGGTGCTCTTCTCCGAGCTTCCTGACATTTACTTTTCCGAGTTCTCAAACAGCTACGCCTTGCATTTTGACCAAGTTGTATCGTTGTGCTCAGTGGGAGAAAATGAGGTTGGTGCGGATGGAATCCTTCTTATCTGGAACTAGAACCTGTGTAGTGTGTTTTTTTTTAAATATATTTTATTGATTTTTCTGTACAGAGAGGAAGGGAGAGAGCTAGAGAGCTAGAAACATCGATGGGAGAGAAACATCGATCAGCCACCTCCTGCATGCCCCCTACTGGGGATGTGGCCGCAACCAAGGTATGTGCCCTTGACTGGAATCTACCCTGGGACCCTTCAGTCCACAGGCCAACGCTCTATCCATGGAGCCAAACGGGTTTCAGCGAACCTGTGTAGTTTTGATCTGCACTACAAGCAAGGTAGTTGTCATTTTTTATTTTCATATTTTTTTATTGATTCCAGAGAGGAAGGGAGAGGGAGAGAAACATCAATGATGAGAATCACTGTTCCGCTGCTTTCTACACGCTCCACTCAACCAGGCCAGCTAAAATATATAAGACCCAGATTGGAATTGTATAAATTCCTTTTTTTTTTTCACAGAGAGAAAGAGAGAGGGACAGAGAGTTAGAAACATCCATGAGAGAGAGACATCGATCAGCTGCCTCTGCACGCCCCCTCCTGGGGATGTGCCCACAACCAAGGTACGTGCCCTTGACCGGAATCGAACCTGGAACCTTTCAGTCTGCAGACCGACGCTCTATCCACTGAGCCACACCGGTTTCGGCTGTATAAATTCCTTGATTCAATCGTGAGAAGGAACCCCGGTAAGAAAAGATAGTGCGGCCGCGGGCAAGATGCGTGGGCCTGGGCTGAGCGGGGTTTGGTTTTGTAGGCACCATGGCAGAAGAAACAGCCCCCGGAGTTCTGGAGCGGCGCCAAGGGTCCCTGTACTGCCTCTTCCCTGACCACCACGTGGAGAAGTACATTGACCAGGTGGACATCTCCAATGGCTTGGATTGGTCCCTGGACCACAGAATCTTCTATTACATAGACAGCCTGTCCTACTCCGTGGATGCTTTTGACTATGACTTGCAGACCGGAAAGATCTGTATGTACTTTTTCTTTTTCTTTTTTCTTAATATTGTGTATATTTTTTCATGTGTATAGCATTAGTAAGCTGCCTGTCCCTCCACCCCTGTGGGGAGACCCTTACTTCATCAAATAGAAAGCTGTCCAACGATATTATGCCAGTATGGTAATGACTGCGCAGACTTGACTATGATGCAGGCAAGCCACAGTTGGCATAATTGGGATAGCCCTTTAGTCCTCTTTCTTGCCACCATCACTAGAAAGAGGTTTACTGTAGGCTGTATTCTCTTCTACCAGGAGGTGCCTAACGGCAAATAACGTACAGTGGAATGATTAAAAGGACAGAAAATTAGAGTTTGGGGGTTAACATTTCTTTTTGTAAATATATTTCTTTTTTTTTAAATATATTTTTATTGATTTTTTACAGAGAGGAATAATAGAAAGTCAGGAACATCGATGAGAGAGACATCGATCAGCCACCTCCTGCACACCCCCTACTGGAGTTGTGCCCCCAAGCAAGGTACATGCCCCCCGACGGGAATCGAACCTGGGACCTTTCAGTCCGCAGGCCGACGCTCTATCCACTGAGCCACACCGGTCTCGGCTGTAAATATATTTCTTATTTGTACTTTAGTTAACGATAGGCGAGTGCCCAGAGACTAACAACCTTTCAGAATGGAAAAGTAGCCCCGTCTGGGTGGCTCAGTGGTTGGGGTGTCCTCTCAGCCACCAAAAGGCTTCAGGTTTAATTCCCAGTCAGGGCACATACCTGGTTTGTGGGTTCGCTATCCGATTAGGAGCATATGGGAGCAACTGATCAATATTTCTCTCTCACATCAATGTTTCTATATCTCTCTATCTCTGTCTCTATCTCTACCTCTACCTTTATCTCTATCTCTCCCTCCCACTCTCTCTAAAAATCAATACATATATATCCTTGGGTGAGGATTTTTTTTTTAATGGAAAAGTTTGTTTTTGTTTTTTTTTAAGTAGTTACAATTGCTCAAGTCCACCAATGGGCTCTAAATGAGCCGTAGTTGGGAACTGGCAGGAAGGAATTACTGAGAAGAATCTAGAAGGGATTACTTGAAACTGTTTCATGAAAGGTGCCAACCCACAAGAGCAAAACCAATAATTAAAAAATGACTTGAGCCGAGACCGGTTTGGCTCAGTGAATAGAGCATCGGCCTGTGGACTGAAAGGTCCCAGGTTCGATTCCGGTTGGGGGCATGTACCTTGCTTGCGGGCACATCTCCACTGTGGGGCGTGCAGGAGGCGGCTGATCGATGTCTCTCTCTCATCGATGTTTCTGACTTTCTATCTCTCTCCCTTCCTCTCTGAAAAAAATCAATAAAATATATTTTAAAAAAATGACTTGAAAACTAGCACAAGATTCCTGTGTAGATTTCATCAGAGGCGAAGCGTTCCAATACCCATGTGCTGTCTTCATTGATTTAGTGCTCTTTTTGTGGCTGTTTTTACCCCTCATACTTATGCCTGGTTTTGCTGTTTTTTCCATTAGACCTCACTTTTATCACGGTAATGTCCTGCATTGTGGAGTGTAAAGTTTCTCTGGATTTCCATGTTTTTTGAATACTCTGATTCCCCTACCAGCTACTTGATTTCAGAATACCCCTCCTTTCAGAAAGAAACTCTTCTAATATTTCATTTTGATAAGATGATGATGAAGCATTAGTCAGGCAAAAACAGAACTCATACATTGTACTAGTTTTTGTGAGTAAATTGGTCACGTGACACCATTGAGTTGCCCTCTAGAATTTAGAGTTCATCAAAGTAGGCATTTTTGTAAGTAAAACTACAAAGGTCTAACCACAGGCTGAAGTACAGGGTGTCCCCCAAAATGTATACACACTTTAACAGCTGATAGCTCAATTTTGTAAATGCAATGTGTTTTATTTAATATATATTTTATTGATTTCTTACAGAGAGGAAGGGAGAGGGATAGAGAGTTAGAAACATCGATCAGCTGCCTCCTGCACACCCCCTACTGGGGATGTGCCTGCCACCAAGGTACATGCCCTTGACTGGAATCGAACCTGGGACCTTTCAGTCCGCAGGCCAATGGTTTATCCACTGAGCCAAACCAGTTAAGGCAATGAAATGTATTTTAATAAACACTGCCTTTGTAATTATTCAAAGTATGTATACATTTTTGGGGGGACACCCTATATATCTGAGGTGGTCATGCAGGGATTCAATTCAGGTCAGCCTCAAAAATATCTACAGTGGTACCTCGAGAAACGAGTTTAATTCGTTCCGTAACCTTGAGGCGTGGGAAACTATGAGACGCTCGAGTCGCGGTAAACGGGTGGGTCGTGTGCAGCCGGCCGATCCACGCGATGACTCCTATCTCAGCTGTTGCTCGTATTTCAAAGCAAAAATTTCTCGCTCCACGGCTCGTATCTCAAAAATCTCGTATGTTAGGGCACTCGTATCTCGAGGTACCACTGTATTGGTAATATATATATTGATTTCAGAGAGGAAGGGAGGAGAGAGATAGAAGCATAAATGATGAGAGAGAAACATTGATTGACTGCCTCCTGCAAGCCTCCTACTGGGATCAAGCTGGCAACCTGGGCATTTGCCCTTGACCGGAATCAAACCCGGGACCCTTCAGTCTGCAGGCCAATGCTCTGTCCAATGAGCCAAACTGGCTAGGGCGTATTGGTATTGTATTAAGAATTCTATTTCCTGTCTGGCCGGCGTAACTCAGTGGTTGTTTGATTCCCAGTCAGGACACATGCCTGGGTTGCAGGCTCAATCCCCAGTAGGGGGCGTGCAGGAGGCAGCTGATCAATGTTTCTCTCTCTCTCTTCACCTCCCTTCCTCTCTGAAATCAATTTTTAAAAAAGAATTCTGCTTTCTTTTTTCTCTCCTCTGAAAGCTTCTACCTAGAAGCTGTACCCAAACTAGAGGATGAATCCGCCCCAAATCATGTGGTAAAAGTCCTGTGCTGAGGGGTACCCATCCCATTTGTGGTCATTGTTTAGCGTTAGGAATCCTTTTGAACCATCCCAGCTGTGGCTCCCATACACCAGAACCCAGAGAAGCAGAAGTGATGAGTATTTATAATCATTGATTGCTCATTGTTTGAAGCTTAGTATTGAGTAGTTTGTTGTTTTGGTGTGTGTGTGTGTGTGTGTGTGTGTGTGTGTGCTTTTTTTCAAACCGTAGCCAACCGCAGAAGTGTTTACAAGCTGGAGGAAGACGAACAAATCCCAGATGGAATGTGTATTGATGCTGAGGGGAAGCTGTGGGTGGCCTGTTACAATGGAGGAAGAGTGATCCGTTTAGACCCTGAGACAGGTAAGCTCGAAGCACAATGGAAAATCCCCGCTGTGTCTACAAAACACCAGACACTAGGGACTGGAGAAAATCCATTATTAATGAAGTTAGACAGCAGTATACAGGGTATCCCCCAAAATGAATACACACCATAACAGCTGATAGCTCAACTTTTAAAGATATATATTTTTATTCAATTCAGAAAGGGAGTGAGAGAGAAATAGAAACATCAATGATGAGAGAGAATCATTGATTGGCTGCCTCCTGTACACCCCTACTGGGGCTCGAGCCTGCAACCTGGGCATGTGCCCTTGACCGGAATCGAACCTGGGACCCTTTAGTCTGCAGGCCAACCCTCTATCCACTGAGCCAAATGAGCTAGGGCCTGATAGCTCAATTTTGAAAATAAAATATATTTTAATGAACACTGCCTTGATCATTATTCAAAGTGTGTGTATACATTTGGGGGGGGGCACCCTATATTCAAAGGTGTCAATTGGATGATTTTAGAAATAAAGTCCAAATATATAGTCCCAAATTTATCGTCAGAACTTCTTTTCCTGGGCAGATAAGTCCTTTTGCTCAAAACAAATCAACTGTCCAGGGAAGGTAGGTGCAATATGTACCGTATTTTCCGCCCTATAAGATGACACCCGGCGTATAAGACGACCCCCGACTTTTGAGAAAATTTTCCTGGGTTAGAAAGCCGTCTTATACACTGGAAATTACGGTAGTTGCAATGTGACCGCCACCATCTTCTTTAAACTCTTTCTATTATTCTGTAAAGGGCCCTGAAAGCTTTCGCAGGTTGGAAATTTGCGAGGAGAAGCCGACTTTAAATAAAATATTTGGTGCTCTAGGGAAAAGGCTGCAAACTGTGAAGTTGCCTGCGGATAAAACCACCTCGTGTTGCTTTGGAGGGAAGGATTACTCCGACATGTACGTGACCTGTGCCCGGGAAGGAATAGCCCCTGAGGGTCTTTTGCGGCAACCTCATGCTGGTGGAATTTTCAAGGTGATCTGGCTATTTCTTTTCCTTAAGGATGTGGTGGGAGATCCTCAGATAAGTGTAATCAAGGGATCGGTGCTTTTTCATACTTCCAAGACATATGAAATATAGCATTTTAAGCTCATCCTGCTACACTGGAAAACATTTGACTTAGGTTTTCTAGACCGAAAGTTATCTGAAGCCCAGGACACTATTTTTTAGGCTCCTTTTTACAGTTCTTAAAAATACATCTTATGCCGTAGTGTTGGCTGAAATTCTCTAAGTCAGTACAATGGGCTTTGAAAACCAGTATTTGAAACAGGTTTGTGAGATCAGTTGATCGGCCCGGCCAGTGTGGCTCAGTGGTTGAGCATCAACCTATGAACCAGGGGGTCCCAGTTGGATTCCCAGTGGGATTCGGAATTTGATTCCCAAGGGGAGCTATGGAGGGGAAAAAAAAAGAGAAACAAATGTAAAAATCTGAATAATAAAAATGTAATTTAATAAATAAATAAGAATTTGATTCCCAGTCAGGGCACAGGCCCTCAGGACACATACCCAGGTTAGGGGCTCAGTCCTCAGTGGGCAGGAGGGGGAGGCATGCAGGAGGCAGCCAATCAATAATTCTCTCGCATCATTGAGGTTTCTCTCTCTCCCTCTCCCTTCACATAAAAATATATAATGAATAAATAAATATATACTAAATAAAGAAATAAGATGAGTTGATTGTTTTGATGTTACAAGAATATTTTCAGGTTTTTAACTTTTTGGCAACAAAACAAATACTGATAAAAAAAGGTTTGAGCTGAAAAGAAATTTGGAAATCATTTGGCTCAGATCCCTTTCTTAAGAGCTGTGAAATGACAGAAATAAATTCAGCTTTAAATCGCAGTTAGCTGTAAATGGTTGCTAGTTAGATTATTATCTGTGTGAAAAATTGGGTTAGATCATAAATACCTAATCAAGTACAGCGGTACCTCGAGATACGAGTGCCCTAACATACGAGATTTTTGAGATACGAGCTGTCGAGCGAGCGATTTTTGCTTTGAAACACGAGCAACAGCTGAGATAGGAGTCATCGTGCGGATGGGCCGGCTGCACACGACCCACCAGTTTACCGCGACTCGAGTGTCTCATAGTTTCCCACGCCTCAAGGTTACGGAACGAATTAAACTCGTATCTCGAGGTGCCACTGTAATTCATTTTTTTGTGTGATAGGGAATAAAATCAGAACAAGAGGTGGTTGAGTGTATAATGTGAATTATAAAAGTGCTTTTGAGAAATGCCTGCGGATTCCTTTTTATCACAGTTTCTGTCTTTTCCTTTTCTAACAGATAACTGGCCTGGGGGTCAGAGGAATTCCTCCTTATCCTTACGTAGGCTAAGCGACAGGCTGCTTTCCTACTGGGGGAAACTTGGCAGATAACGAGAAAATTCTGGAACTGACAGGTCAATCTCGTTACCCCAAAATGAAGCAATGATGTTATACCAGAATTACATTTTTATTTACTCTTCTTTAAATGTAGAGATTTTTAACAAGGAGGGGCAGGTGGGTTAAGACGACTTAACCCAGGAAAATCTTCTCAAAAGTCGGGGTCGTCTTATACGCCGGGTGTCCTCTTATAGGGCGGGTATATCCCAAACTCTGTATTTTAACTGGAAAAGTTGGGGGTCGTCTTATGCGCCAGAAAATACGGTACTATAAGGCCTTCTGCAAAGGTACTATAAAAATGTCAAGAATTGTTCAACTATCAGCCACCCTCTTGATTCTTGACAAATTGCTGATGGACGGCGGCAGAGGGACGAGACTGTACCTGTTCTTTATTCTATATTTCATACTATACTTAAAACTTCAAACGAATAAAAAGCAATCTGGTAAAGATTTACTACAATCCTGTTCCTTTTTATTTTCATCATAATCTTATAAAATGTGCTTCAGTGGGAACCTGCCTTCATCTTACTCTCCCTAGATGTGATTTGAAAAATAAAATATTGCTAGAGGGTGTGAATTAAACACTTTGGCACCATCCATGGTTCCAACTACCACCTAATAGATATAAAAGTAATATATTACTTTGGAAAGCGTGTTTTTTAAATATGCATACTAGAGGCTCGGTGTATCCATCTCATGCACCAGTGGGGTCTCTATGCCTGGCCTGCGGGGATTGAGCCGAAACCAGCAGTCTGACATCCCCTGAGGAGTCCCGGATTGTGAGAGGGCACAGGCCAGGCCTAGGGATCCCATCAGTGCACAAATCCGTGCACCAGGCCTATGGTATCATTATATTTGAAGTGCGTTTCTTTTTTTAAAAAATCAGTCTGCTTTTTTAAAAGTCCCACATCTCAGGGAACCCCCAATCTTGGATGACTGGTCATTTTATACAGCTGCATATGTGATATCATGAATATTTTTTTCACCCAGGGATACTCTGAAGCACACTACAGTGGTACCTCGAGATATGAGTGCCCTAACATACGAGATTTTTGAGATACGAGCCGTCCAGCGAGTGATTTTTGCTTTGAAATACAAGCAACATTTGAGATAGGAGTAATCATGTGGATGGCCGGCTGCACACGACCCACCAGTTTACCACGACTTGAGCATCTCATAATTTCCCACACCTCAAGGTTACGGAACGAATTAAACTCGTATCTCGAGGTACCATTGTATAGGGCACTACACACACACACACACTCCTACCACTAGGCTAGTCTCTTATTAACCATGACCTCCTGATTAAGCAATCCCTTAATTCTTTTTAAAAATATATATATATTATTGATTTTTTTTACAGAGAGGAAGGAAGAGGGATAGAGAGTTAGAAATATCGATCAGCTGCCTCCTGCACGCCCCCTACTGGGGATGTGCCCGCAACCAAGGTACATGCCCTTGACCAGAATCGAACCCAGGACCCCTCAGTCCGCAGACCGATGCTCTATCCACTGAGCCACACCGGTTTCAGCCATCCCTTAATTCTTGATTGTCAGGGTCTGTGAAGGGTCTGAGATATTATCCTCTTAGAAGCTACCAAGTGTTACAGATGTTGACAGAAGACACAAGACTCCTGGAGCAGAGACAAAGGATGTGTCTCTCATGGCACAGCAGGCAACATGTACAGCATGGTGACCCCCCCAGGTCCCTTACGTCCCACAGGGGTGACACACAGGGGCCATGAAGGATGCTGGATATTCAGTTGCTTTACATCACAGCCAAGAAATGCTGAGCTTGAGAAAGTCAGCCTGCTCTTTGCCCTGGAGGGAAGCATTATCTCATTCCTTAAGGTTGCTTGCTGTCCACACCCCCCTGAGAAATGGCCAAGGTAATTGCAGGGTCAGGGCTCCGTATTCTTAGCCAGAAAGTAGTCTAAAGCCAGGCGGTTATACTGCAACCCCCACAAAATACAGTGGTACCTCGAGATACGAGTTTAATTCATTCTGTAACCTTGAGGCGTGGGAAACTATGAGACGCTCGAGTCACAGTAAACTGGTGGGTCGTGTGCAGCCGGCCGATCCGCGCGATGACTCCTATCTCAACTGTTGCTCGTATTTCAAAGCAAAAATCGCTCGCTCGACAGCTCGTATCTCAAAAATCTCATATGTTAGAGCACTCGTAACTCGAGGTACCACTGTATTTTGTGTGGGTTGCAGATATCTGGTGTCGCTGTCGATAATGACAAGGGGCAATATGTGGATCCAAAAGCCAACCCTTCCCCAATATGGAGAGACATTTTGTTTGTCAGTCTTTCCCCATAAACAAATATGTAACCCAAAGGGACGTGGTTCATTTCATGTCAGAATGTGTTGTTCAACTTGACTAGGATCATCCTCACGTTGGTCGGGTTAAATCCCATGGATGGTTTCATCCAAAGCTTGTAGTCCACTTGCTAAACGTGGTGTAATCTGAAGCGACTCGGGTAGCAGGACAAGCAGAGGAGTTTGTATCAGCCAGATCTAAACGATATCATGCCGGCCCATGTGTTTGTACAGACAGGAGGGAGGTCCGTGTTGAGGAGCTGATGTTATGGCATCAAGGACAGCAGAATAGTTAAGTGTCTGGTCACGTGCACGTGAATTTTTCTGCGGATTTCATTCCTGGGAGGTGATGACGAACCTGCAATCAGGTCCGATTGCAGGCCACACCTGCGCTTGACGCGGGGGGAACATAGGATTCTGTTACCGGGCTGCAGCGCTCGGTCTAGGGGATAAAGAGCATTAACCCTCTTCCCACCTTGCACCTCTCAAGGTTTAAGGTGTTCTTTCCCCAAGTACACGCTGTCCACTGCCGTGAAACTGTTTCATCCCAATGCCCATCACTTCACTTTTATCTGATCATCCCCTACTTTCACCTGACCTGTCATCCAGAAAGGTCAGGTACACGAGGATCAAAGATCCTTTTAGAAAATTTACCGATTTTTTAATGTCTTCTCTCTTGGTCGGTGTGGACCGCCGGAAGGGAGCTCAGTGAATGGCGTACGCAGACAAGTGGTCATTGTCTTTATGATCTAAGCCTGTGTCCATCCAACCAAAGGAGTCGTACCCCAAGCTTCATGCTACGGTAGTCCTGTGACTCTAGGTAACTGCACCATAATTCAATTCAAATCCCTAGGTCCCTTTTTTAAAAAGTATTTTGATTTTTCACAGAGAGGAAGGGAGAGGGATAGAGAGCTAGAAACATCGATGAGAGAGAAACATCGATCAGCTGCCTCCTGCACACTCCTTACTGGGGGTGTGCCCGCAACCAAGGTACATGCCCTTGACTGGAATCGAACCTGGGACCTTTCAGTCCGCAGGCTGACACTCTATCCACTGAGCCACACTGGTCTTGGCTACAGTATCCGGTCTTTGATGGTGGATGCATCACCATGAGGAGGCAAAGGCAGTTGGCTCCATCAGCAGCTTCATTCCAGATGGTCTCATGGGAGAGCAGGCCCTTCCTATGGGCGTCTACATGAGTCACCCAAATTGACCTCAACTACTAACCATGGATTACTGATCCCCACAGGCCCCCATCATTGTCCCCAGAAACCCCATCTCTCTCGCCAGAAACCCTCTGTCCCAGTCTCTCAGGCCCCCAAACCTCAAATCAAGTTCCAATTCATTGTCAGCTGCTGTAAAGCTGCTTCTGTGAATCCCTTCTCTTCCTGGTCCCCACTCCTAAGATCACCTTTCTTTCTTTTTTTTTTTTTTAATGTTTTATTGATTTGTTACAGAGAGGAAGGAAGAGGGAGAGTTAAAAACATCCATCAGCTGCCTCTTGCACACCTCCTACTGGGGATGTGCCTGCAGACAAGGTACCTGCCCTTGACCGGAATTGAACCTGGGACCCTTGAGTCCACAGGCTGATGCTCTACCCACTGAACCACACCGGTTAGGGCCTAAGATCACCTTTCTAAGGGGCTGCTGTTTTTTCAGAGGCACGGCCAGTTTCTGTCCAGCATGGGAAAGTTAAAATTGCTCACAGTTGTGGTTTCCAGACTTTTTAAAGTACCACAAGCCTCTCTAAAAACAGATAAGGTGAGGGTGGGCGGCCACTCGTGGAATTGGGTTTTCCTTGCTAAGCCAAACAGGGTCAGTCAAGGACAAGACCCCTCCTTTCCTGCAACCCAACGCCCCATCCCCAGCTCGAGCGAACATGCTTATTGGATGCTAAGCATGTCCGTCAAGGCGAAAGACAGGAGCTGCTCCACGAGGCTCAGATGTTTTCCCTGCTTCCAAAGCGTGGGGTCTCCATTCCCGCACCCCGAGCCGGGAGGTGGCGGGTCCAGACCCCGCGCTCACACGCAGGCCGAGGTGTCAATCAGTGCTAGTCCATCAGCCCCCTACCCTCTGGCTCGGCCCAGCTTGGGCTTTCGAGCGAGAGCTCCTGATTGGCTCGTCTAGCTGCCTTTCAGCGGAGAGCCCACCCTCACGAGGTGGCCACGCTGCTGAGAAGGGCTTCCTGGCACCGGAGCCCACGGATCTGTCACAGCGGCCCCGCCTCTTCCCGGGCCTCTGAGGACACGGGGGCAGGCGGGCCTGCAGAGGGCCCGAGCCCCCCCCCCCGCCGCTGTCTGCGGATCCTTTGAAGCTGTCCGTGGCCCAGTCCCACCCAGGCAGGGATCGGAGATCGTGGAGCAATGCGGATCTCCCCGACTGTGAGCAGCCAGCAGGGGCGGGATGGGGGGAGGAGGGGGGGGGAACTGAGGAATAGTCTGCGCAGGCGCAGTAGGGAAAACAAAAACCTGGAGCGGGGCCAAAACACTTTCCAAGAGGAAGTCAAAGCGCCCGCTATTTTGTTGTTCCCTTGTCGCCTGTGGGGATTGGCTTTCTTTCCGACCGCCCAAGTGGAATCTGGGCGTGGGGCACGGATCCGCGTCTGCGCATGCGTGCGGCTTCTTAAAAAAACATGTTTGGATGTTCTGTAACTGTGTTTTCTGTAGGAGTACGTACTGCAGCTCTAGTTTGAAATTAAAAAAATAAAGGTAGTGAAAATAACCAGAACCCATAACCCATCACTGGTTGCGATGTAGGACGTGGACGCTACGTTCATGTTAATGAGGGTTCATGCCGCCAATTTTTGTAAACACCTCGTCTGTGACAGGCAGTGTTAGAAGCACTCTCGGATTAACCTTCTGAACACCCTTAGGAAGCAGCGTCGTTTGTCCCAGCTGATAGAGGAGGGAAATGGGAACATGAGGTCGGGTATTTGATGCTTCCTGCATGTCTTTCTCAAATGTCATCCAGTGAGGTCTTTTGCCTGGCCACTGTAGCTACAATTTACACACACACACACACACACACACACACACACACACACACACCACCCTTTCCTGTTTCACTTTTCTCCTTAACACTTATCACCAGATTATACATTTTACTTACTTTTTAAACTCTATTTTATTGATGTCAGAGAGGAAGGGAGAGGGAGAGAGAGAGAAACATCAATGATGAGAGAGAATCATGGATTAGCTGCCTCCTGCACACACACACACACACACACACACACACACTGTGGATCCAGCCCACAACCTGGGCATATGTCCTGATCGGGAATCGAACCGTGATCTCGTGGTTCATAAGTCGATGCTCAACCACTGAGCCTTGCCAGTCGGGCTACATTTGACTTATTTACCTCTATATGATCGTAACTTAAGATTGTTATTCTTTACATTTGTTCTCTGTCTCCGATAGAGAAGTCAGCTCCAAGAGGGGCATTGAGCTTTTGCCTGTTTTATTCACTGCTGTATCCCCTGCTACACAATAGGCACTTGGTAAATATTTGTTGGACGGATGAATGAATGAGTGAATGAATGAATGAATAAGTGAATGAACCTTTTCTGATGGTGGTTGATGCCAAACTGCTTTGCCTGGATCCTGGTTGGCCCTGGATTTGCCCTTCTCACTCAGATGTCTTGGTTCTGCTTACAAATATTAACATTTATAACTGGAATTATGCCAACTCGGGTGCATTTTTATTGGGAAAGTTTGCCCTCGAGTGAATCCTGAACCAATTCAATTCCTTCTTCAAGGCCCTACGGTGGCCAATTTTGGCCATTTTCATTTTTCTGAAGTTGTTTTCAGTGGGATGAATCATTTTCAGGTTGATTTTTACAGCGATGATTGGATCCAGGCATCTGTTTTCTTGTCTGGATTATATTTGAGCATAATCACTCTGTCCCAGACATCTCTCTGGCCTCTGGCTTCTCCCTGAACTGCTCAAGCAAGTCTTGCTTCAGGGACTATACAGACTGTTCCCTCTCCCCCATCTGTGTGTCTCATCTCTCACTTTCTTTACAGTTTTTCCCCCTCAAAAAAAAAAAATCACTTTCAATAAGACCTAAGCTGACTACACTATGTTTTTAATATTTTTTATTGATTTCAGGGAGGAAGGGAGAGAGGTAGATAGAAACATCAATGATGAGAGAGAATCATTGATTGGCTGCCTTCTGCATTCCCCCTACGGGGGGGGCGGGGGGCGGCAAGGATCAAGTTCACAACCCGGGCATCTGCCCTTGGCCAGAATCGAACCGGGGACCCTTCAGTCCACAGGCTGATGCTCTATCCACTGAGCCAAACTGGCTAGGGCTGACTACACTCATCTTTTAAAAAATATATTTTATTGATTTCTTTACAGAGAGGAAGGGAGAGGGATAGAGTTAGAAACATCCATGAGAGAGAAACATCGATCAGCTGCCTCCTGCACCCCCCCCACTGGAGATGTGCCGGCAACCAAGGTACATGCCCTTGACCGGAGTCGAACCTGGGACCCTTGAGTCCGCAGGCTGACGCTCTATCCACTGAGCCAAACTGGCTAGGGCTGACTACACTCTTTAAATACAAGTTTCTCCCACCCTGCAGGCCTGATCCCCTTTACTGGCCTTAGTTTGCCCTTAATGCAAACAACGCGATTGGTTGCCTTATCAGCTGTGTCCCTCTGCTGGAATATAAGCTCCATGCGGGTGGAAGTTTTCCATCTTTTTGCCCTGCTGTGTTCCCCCTGCCTAGGAAAGCGCCTGGTTCCGAGGAGGCGCTCAATCCATATTTGTCGGTAGCTTTCCTATCCTTCTGAACTTTATTTGTGGCTGGTTTTCATCGAATCTAATAGTTCAGGATCAAAATGTGCAGGCTCGCCGAAACCGGTGTGGCTCAGTGGATAGAGCGTCGGCCTGCGGACTGAAAGGTCCCGGATTCGATTGCGGTCAAGGGCATGTATCCTGGTTGCGGGCACATCCCCAGTAGGAGGCGTGCAGGAGGCGGCTGATCCATGTCTCTCATCGATGTTTCTAACTCTCTATCCCTGTCCCTTCCTCTCTGTAAAAAATCAATAAAATAAAATGTGCAGGTTCACGTTTTGTTGGCAACATAGCATCCTTCCATCTGTTCTTCCTCAACATTTGTCAACGCTCACAGTTTTAGCTGTTGTTGGTTTATTCTGCGGTGTGTATGTCTATCGGTAAGAGTCGTTGTGAAGCTGGTAAGAGAGTTTTTGTTTTTGTTTTTGTATTTTTATTTTTCATTTTTACATATTTTATTGATTCTTCACAGAGAGGAAGGGAGAGGGACAGAGAGCCAGAAACATTGATCAGCTGCCTCCCGCACTGGGGCTGTGCCTGCAACCAAGGCACAAGCCCCTGACCAGAATGGAACCCGGTACCCTCCAGTCCACAAGCCGATGCTCCATCCACTGAGCCAAACCGGTTTTGGCGAGAGTTCGTTTTTATTTCCTGAGTAATCCATGAGGAAAAACGGTGAGCAATCTCCATCAGGGATTATCTAAGATGAGCTAAGTTGGGTTTTCGGTAAGTTTCTGGTCAACTTTGTGCAGTGTGTAAAATGCAAACTCCTAACCACAGCCACCGGGCCTCAGGGGTATGGCCTATGACCACATAACCTCATCTCTAGCCACTCTTTTCCTGGAAGATTCCAGGAATCACGACATTCCCGCCAGCCAGCCTTCTGGTGGAGCTGACCTGGTTCTGTGCTGTGTACTCACTACTCATCACCTTCAGGCAAACTTCCTGAGAACGGAAAATATCTTAGTTCAGGTCCCTCCAGAAGCAGACCCTGAGCCAAGGACTGAAGTCAGGTAGTTGATCTGTCTTGTTCACGGAGCCTTGCACATAATAAAGGCTCTATTCAATCGAAGGATGAAGGTGTATATCTGTTACGTTGCTGGAGCAGAGCTGGGTCGGAAATATCAAGGTTCACTGCACCAAGAGGTTGCCGGTTTGATTCCAGGTCAGGGCATGTGCTGGGGTTTCAGGCTCGATGTTGCTGGGGGCCGTACAGGAGGCAGCCAACGGATGTTTCTCTCTCATCGATGTTTCTCTCTCATCGATGTTTCTCTCTCTCTCTCCCTTCCTCTAACATTCAATAAAAAAGGTATTTTAAAATATTGTGGCTCAGATATCCTTAGGGTCAAACAGTAGGATGAAGACATGTTTTTCTCTGACCACTGGCCACCACACCCACCCTGGGAAATTCCTTAGGATGGAGATCCTGGTGTCTGTCGGTGCCTGACACTCTGTCAGGGCTTGGCACACAGGAGGAACTCAACTCCCACCTCTTCATCCCAATGTTGTTCTTACAAGGCCAGTTGTTGAGAAAGATGGAGGATGTTGAGTGATGGCAGTTGAGTGAGGATGGAGCACTTGCAAAAGGGGCAAATGTAGTTGGGAAAACGGGCATGCTTTACTAAGGCTCGTTGCCTGTCTACCCCATGATAGCAATTCCGGTCCCAGATATATGCCCAAGAGAAATGAGTGCCTATGTCCATCAGATGTTCACAGAATATTTTTTAAATATATTTTATTTAAAAACAGAGAGGAAGGGATAGAGTTAGAAACATGGATGAGAGAGAAACATCAATCAGCTGCTTCCTGCACACCCCCCACTGGGGATGTGCCTGCAACCAAGGTACATGCCCTTGACCAGAATCGAACCCAGAACCCTTCACTCCGCAGACCAATGCTCCATCCACTGAGCCAAACCACTTTCGGCCAGAATATGTTTTTTACTGTCTTTTTATTACAGTACATGGGCTGGGACAGATGGAATGGAGTAGATGTGGGCAACCACTGCTGGTTAGCATAAATGCCTATCCTGATAGCCATGAATGTGCCCAAGGTGCCACCATTTGGCATTGAGTTTTCCTGAGGCCATCAGCTGCTGACCCCACCTTCCGATCCTGAGACAGAAAAGGGTGCCAAAGTGCCCAGCCACCATGCCCATCTTCGTGCAGTCAAAGCAGCTTGACTGGGACTGTCCATAGAGACCCACGGCCACTGGAATCTCGCTTATGGCCTCTGTCACTCCAAGAATTATTATTTTTTAAAATATATTTCTTATTTTTTTTTTTTACAGAGAGGGAGAGGGATAGAGTTAGAAACATGGATGAGAGAGACATCAATCAGTCGCCTCCTGCACGCCCCCTACTGGGGATGTGCCCACAACCAGGATACATGCCCTTCACCCGTATCGAACCTGGGACCTTCCAGTCCGCAGGCCGATGCTCTATCCACTGAGCCAAACCGGTTTCGGCAAGAATTATTTTTTTTATCATTGATCTTTTACAGAGAGAAAGGGAGAGAGAAACATCCATCAGCTACCTCCTGCACACCCCCTACTGGGGATATGCCTGCAATGAAGGTACATGTTTTTGATCAGAATCGAACCTAGGACCCTTCAATCTGCAGGCCAACACTCTATCCCCTGAGCCAAACCGTTTAGGGCAAGAATCATTCTTAATAGCCCCAGACAGAGAAGTACCCACATACCCACTGACACTAAAATGGATGAAGTGTGGTCTATTCACACAATGGAAGATATAACTACTGACCACGTAACAATGCGGATCTCACAGACAAAGCACTAAATGAAAGAAGTCAGATGCAAAAATGTCTCCATGCACGTACATGAAGTATTGAACTAGACAAATGAACCTGCACTGTGACAAGTTGGGTGAGTGTTTACCCTTGGGGTGGGGAGAGTGGACCAGAAGGAACTTCCTGGAGACAGAGGCGCCCTGGAAGAAGATGGAAGTGCCAGACATGTGAGTGAAGAAGCCATCTTGGATGTCCAGCCCAGTTGAGCTTTCAAATGAAACGGGCCCCAGCCACCCTCTGACCCTAAGAACCGCCTCACTGAGCCCAGTCAAGCATGGGACCGTGAAAGACGATCCTAAATTGTCACTTAAGCCACTAAGTGTGAGGATGCTGGTTACACAGCCATAGATAACCAGAACATCCAGGAAAGGCTGCAGGGGCCCCCTGAAGGCCTGACACCCCCACTCCCACAACCCCCTCACAACAAAATTAACAGCAGCCGGTCAGATTTTCAGTCCCTTTAATGAGGTGCTCTGCGGAGAGAGCAGAATGGCAGGCAGGGGCTAGAAAAGGTGGTGCTCCTGGAGGTCCACTGGGCATCCAATTAGTCCTCGTCTGGTAGCCGGATCTTGCTGGGGTCAAAGCAGTTGGATTCCATGATGGGAAGACCGTTGGCCTCTCGGTATTTGACAAGCCGTTCGGCTTCCCGGCGGGCCCACTCATGCATCCTGGAGGCGGCAGCATGGGGGGAGGGGAGACATGAGGAAGCCTCTCTGGACATCAATCCCCACCCTAGCTCCCCATTCCTCAACCCCTACCTCTGCCCCCACCCCCCATTCTCTTGGACACCCCATGAACCTGTAGTCAGGCAGATAAGCCACAAAGGTGGTGCCAAAGACCAAGACGATGGAGAAGCCAAAGAAGAAGACGACCCGCATGTTCCAGACATCTATAACAGGATCCCTGTCGTAGCCATGAGAGTCGGGGTTCTGTGGAAGGAGAAGAGGTCAATAGGGCTTCCTGCTACTCCACGAAGCCTTATGCTGGCCATGCATCCGCTGTTCTCCAATTTCAGCTCAAACCAGTCTCCCCTCGCTCCCTAAAGTCCTCTCTTTCGGTTCTGAGGGCTCCTTCCCACCACAGGGCCTTTGCACTTACTGCTCCTTCTGCCTAGAGAGCCTTTCTAGATGTCGTCATAGCTGGATCTGCCTCCTTATTCAAAGTTTTGGCTTCTCATCTTCTCTTAAGAGCCATTCCCTAGTCACGTGGTCTATTGAGTCGAACTATTGGAAACTGCCATTTTCTTTGGTCAAAAATGGTTGAGTATTGGCCCTTTCCTATGGTTCAACCTAATAAAATTGCCCCCAATCCCCAAGTCACTCTCGATCCATTTATCCTGCTTAACATTCTTTCTAGCATGTATCAGGTTAGCAAAGTAGCATCCCACAGGTCCTGTATATCATATTATCTTATATTGCCAATGACATGCTCTATATTAGCATTTTCAAGTATTTGACATATTTATCTTATGTGTTTTCCACTATCACATAAGCTATAGAAGAGCAAGGGCTTTATCTGATTTCTACACTGCCGACCCCCAGGGCCCTGGACCGTGCCTGGGATTCAGTGGGTCCTCAATCCATATTTACAGAATGAATGAGCATCCCATACATCCAAGCCCCTCAACCAGAGATTAATATGGATGCAGTACCTCTTATGTGGCAGGCCTTTTCTCTTACACTAACTTCACAATATCCCAGCGAGGTGGAAAAGGGCAATAATAAGCAACACCTTCTAAACGCTCAGTACTTACTAAATGCCAGCTGCTGTTCGGAGCATTTTGACTCATTTAATTATACGATGCAGGTTTCGTATTTTTAAAAAGGTGTCCTAACACTTTCCCCATCTTACAGAGAAACTGAGGCACTAAGGGGTTAAGCTGCTTCCCAAGGTCACGTAGGTGAGTAACTGTCAGTGCCTGTATTCCACCCGGGAATTGTGATTGCCAAGCCTCGGCTGTCACACAGCACAGGAGACCTGGGAGACCAAGTTCAAACGCGTCCAGCCGCACATTCAGTCATGTGAACTTGGGCAAGTCGCTTGGCACCTCTGTGCTTCATCGCCTGTACGGGGAGTATACGAACAAACAGTACCTAAGAGACAGAGTTGTTTGGAGGATCAGGTAAGTTAATGTCTGTAAAATGTTTAGGACACTGGCACCGCGCAAGCGTCCTGTCTTTGCCGAAAGACACCTTTCTGCAAAATAAGGTCAAGTCTCGCCTCTGGCTCTGAACCTACACCGACACGGGGGACATGAGGAGAACAAACCAGGCAAAACACACAAAGTCGTCGAGGAATTACCACTTGCGCAATCCTCAACCGCCCAGGAAAGTCCTCTACGGCGCCCCGTCCGCCGCCCCCGATTGACCCTCCCGGCGTCCCGTTTCCCCTCTCTCACCTTCTCATAGAGGTTTTCGTCCTCGGGTTCTGGGTCCTCCTGCCAGCGCATTGTCGGTTCCGGCGCCCGCTTGCCCACCGCGGCGGACGGAGCGATCACAGCCCGGGCAGAGCTGGATTCGCAGCGAACCGGGGCAGCCAGGCGCCCTCGCGTCGCCGCTGCTGCCAAAAGGCGGCGAGCGTACAAACCTAACAGTCCGGGCGCCATGACAGATGGTGCTGCGGGCTCTCAGGGGGCGGGGGCGGAAATGGAACTCTGCGCAGCCGCAGTTGGCCCGGACGCGCTGTTTGTCGCTCCGGCCCCTTCTCACGAAATAGGTCCCCGCCCGTCTAGATGTTCTTTTCGAGTGAGTCGAGGACACCGAGCAGCCCTCGCTCCTCCCGGCGGCACATCCTTGATCGAGCCGCCGTTTCCTGATCCTCTCGGTTAAGCTATGGGAGTTGTGCCCCGGAGGCCTGCCGGGGCTCCTCCTTCCCTCGGTGAGAAGAAAGCGATGACATTTGGGGGGGGTGGGGTGGGTGCAGTTCCCAGCCAATCGCACCGGGTTTCCCTTGCCCTCCGTGCCAGAGGCAGAGCTTCCGCTGGCCTTCCATCTTTGGAAGGAAGCTAAGCGTCTAAAAAGCGGGCCTCGCCCGATTGGCCAATAACTACTCCTTTTCTCCACTGGCAGGCGTGCGCCGGGGGCCGGGGGCCGGGGAGGTGGCAGTCGCTTGCCAATCAGAGCAGCCCGGGGCTGGCCGATGGCGGATGGCGACCAATAGACGCGGCTAGCCAGAGCGCGCTCCCTCAGTAGGTGGATGGTGGTCGGAGCGCCGGCTCCCTGCGCCTGGCCGCCATTTTGTGCTGGTGGCTGCGGCTGGCGGGGAGTAGGCGGCGGCGGGTCTCCCGGGGAGGGCAGCGCGCGCGGCGCTTCTCCCCTTCCTCCCCCCGCCTCTCCGCGTCCAGCTTGGAACTTGGCTGTTGCGCGGAGCGGCTCCTGCTGAGCTGGGCGAGTTGGTGGAGGTGGCTGGGGGCCGAGGTGATGTCTGGGAGCCCTCCCTTGACAGCCCGAGCCGAGGTGAGAATCGACCGACGCGGGTCGCGGGGGGCGGAGGCGAGGGCCCGGAGGCCGGGGGGGGGGGGGGGGGGGGGGGGGCGCGGGCCGGGCGGAGAGCGCGCACTGCGGGCCGGGCCCGAGGAATGCGTGCGCGGGCTGAGCCTGGGAGGGGGTTGTCTCGAATTTGGACTCCTTTTGAGATTAGGGGCGCGTGCGCAATCGGGGCGCAGGATGGGTGCATGCGGGTTGGGGGAAGGGAGAGGCGGATGGGAGTGGGCTGCTTGGGGGGGGGGCGGGCGGGGAGGGTGCGCGACGCAGAACTTTATCCGTCGGGGAGGCAGGTGTCTGCGACTTTGTTTCTTATCCACAGGCGTGAGGATGTGTTGTCCGTTCGGGGTGACTTTGGGGCGTATCTGTCCGTGGGAAAGTGTTCCGTGCCTCGGATCCTTGGGAGTTGGAGGAGGAGGAGGAGGAGGGGGCCGGGGAATGTCTGTCCGGGCCTCGTCTTTATCCTCGCAGTGTGTGTCTAACTCTGGTCCCTCCCCGTTCATGGGAGAGGTCCTTATCCAGAGGAAGTCTTCTGGCGACTGGCCCTAACCTGCCTCCTGGGTAGGGAGGGGATGCAAGGAAAGGGTGTATGACTTATTGCCCCCCTTTTTGGCGGGGGGGGGGTTGTCTGTTGACTGTGATGGCCATGCATTAAAAGGGAGTGCGTGCGGCCCGTCTTTATTGCGGCTTCCTGGGGGTGATTTTGGCCCCGAGTGTTCTTGGGGGCGCGTGTGTGACTGGCCCGTGTGTCGTGGAGACCGTTGTGTGAGTCTTAACGAGGGTTTTGTGGGGACACTTCGCCCCCGGGGCCCCCGGTGGTGGTTCTCACGCAGGCCGCTCCGGCTCCCTGGGGCTGGGGGAGGAAGGGAGGGTCAGGGTGGGTGTCCGCGCCCAGGGAAGGCGAGCTGGCGCCCCTGATTGCTGTGCAGAGGGCAGGCCTGGAGATTCTGGGTTCCTGCCTGACCCGGGCCAGGTCACGTGGCTCTCGGGATTTCCTGAGACCTCAAGCCCCGAGGGTTGGGGGGGAAATGACCGCCCCGCTGCGCAGAAGAGCGCAGCGGTGGGGGACAGCCGCCGAGAAGGCTCCCTTTGCTTCGGAATAACTGGGGCCCCGGACCCCAGGGACAGCGCTTCCTGGGGATCCGGCTGCGCCTACGAGCCAGTTGCCCTGTGAGGCCGAAGCTGCGCTGGCCCCGCGCCCAGGGAGGCGGCAGCTGCCTCCTTGCCGAGCGAGCCCCTCCGCCCCGTGAGCCTGTCTCCGGGTCTTGGGGCAGCCAGCATCTTGTCGGGGGGAAGGGGCCCGTGGGGGGCGCCTGATCGCTTAACGTCATTGAGCACCGAGCGCTCCCGTGGGCAGGTAGCTCCGGCCTTGAACGTGGCTGCCAGTCTCAGATGTCAAAGCTCTAATCGCCAAAGGGGCGGCACTGCCAGGTCTCTCTCTCCTCCACAGGGTGCTCCGTGTCCACCGCAGGCCTTGCTCGTTCTGGGGCGGGCAGCTCTGGCCCTCGCCTTGGTGGGGAAAGGAGGGGAGCAGACCCAGGAAGGGGTGCCTTCCCGCTCAGGGCCCCAGAGGCACTGGAGCTGAGAAACACCGTCCCTGGACCGAGAGAGAGAGAGAGAGAGCCTGGACATCAGGGGTGTCTCCAGGAGGCCTTCTGCGCCCCCAAGTGCTTTGACCGCTTTCTTCCTGCCTCTCTCCCCAGAGTCCTTGCAGGAGGCAGCACCCAGGCTGGCAGATCATGGTGGCAGCAGCGGGGGTGGCTGGGAAGTGAAACGGAGCCAGCGGCTGAGGAGGGGCCCAGGCAGCCCCCGAAGGGCCTATCAGGACATGGAGTATGAAAGACGGTGAGTTCCCGGCTTCTGCCTTGACCAACCAGCCTAGGCCCGGTGCCCAGGTGAGGATTGATCCAGAAGGTGCTAGGAGAGGGCTCCGGGGCCCGAGGAGGCTGGCATGAACCAGCACGAGGGTTCGAGGTTCTGGAAACACCAGGGCGAATGAGACAGGAAAGAGTGCAGCTTTGTCTGGCTACTATTCGGGGTCTCGCAACGGAGGCCACACCGTTTGCAGGTGATGCCGAAACAGTGGGATGGGGGCCACGGTTGGCTGGGAGGGTCGGAAGGGATCAAGAGAAAGGTTTCTGGTTTGGGGGGCCCAGCTACGTCGATGGTGCCGTTTGCCCAGGTCTGGGAGGAGAGGCGGAGCTGGGCGGTGGGCTGGCAGCTGGGCGGTGGGCTGGCAGCTGGGCGGTGGGCTTCTCAGCAGAGGTGAGAGCCGCAGCTGGGGGCTGCAGGGATGGAGAAGCGCCTTCAGGTCAGGAATGTGCCAGGACAAGTCCGGGGCAGGCCAGGTCAGAGGGTGGGAGATTTGAGGGACAGAGTGGGCTGAAGTTGGCATGGCACTTGTCTTGGAATGGGACACGCTCATCTAGTTATTTTTAAACTCTGGGAGAACAAGAAACAGTGGAAACACTTGATAAAAGACAAGAGTTCCCAGGCCATTCCCTCACCATCCTGCTGCAGCGCCCCAACTTCTAATGCAAGTGAGCTATTCTTTACGTTTTAGGGTTACGTAGGAAAGCAGACCCGACTCTCCCCGAAAGCCTCTATTAAGAGTCAGTAGATTTAGAAAAAGTCCCGGAAAAAAAAAATTTTCATGTCCTACAAAGGTCTCCTTCTACCACCAGGCCCTTTGAGAAATGTAGACTTAGCCCTGGCCAGTGTGGCTCAGTGGATAGAACGTTGACCCGTGGACTGAAGGGTTCTGGGTTGGATTCTGGTCAAGGGTATGTACCTTGGTTGCAGGCTCAATCCCTGGCCTTGGTTGGGGTGCGTAGGGCGGGGGGCAGCCAATCAATGTGTCTCTTTCACATCTCTCTCTGTCTCTCCCCCTCCTGTCCACTCTCTCTAAAAATCAATGGAAAGATATCCTCGGGTGAAGATGACCGTATTTTCCTGCGTATAAGACGACTTTTTAACCCAGGAAAATCTTCTCAAAAGTCGGGGGTCGACTTATACGCCGGGTGTCTTACGTTTACATGTTTGATGACAAAACAGCCTTACGTTTATCAGTGACAGTTTTCCTGCTAAGTACCTGCATGTCATAAGCATTTGAATGGAAATTACCATATTGAAATAAAATCTGATGTTTTTTAAAAATTTTTATTTTGTGTGCATTGGAAGACGGGTGAGTCTTACAGGGCGAGTCTATCCCAAACTCTCTATTTTAACTGGAAAAGTTGGGGGGTTGTCTTATACGCCCAGTCATCTTATACGCCCGAAAATATGGGTAACAGGACAAAAAAACTCGAATGATAATAGTTAAGTTTTCTGAAAAGTGAGCCCACGTTGAGATGTGGCATTAATCAGTCTTGACCTTCTTTACAAATGTCTTTTGAAAGGCATTTGATTTCGGATGGGAATCTGCGCTGGAAGTGCCCTGTGGCGGTTTCTGAGTTTGAGTAAGTGACATACCTTGCCTGCTTCAGACTTTCTTACCAAATAAAGCCACTGGCTTTCTTTTTTGGGGGCTTTTAAGGGACCTCACATGCAGAGGTTTGAGTTAATCATGCTTGTCTAGTTCACAGTAGGTTTCTCTCATAGGTCAGGACAAAGGCCTTCTCTGCCTTATCTTTCCCTTTTTAGTCCCAATTCCCATAGCTGCCGGCAGCTTCTCTGTCGCGTTTGAAACGTATTCTTTGAAAATATCCAGTGTTGTTTAAATGACACCGGGCTATCGTCTTCAATTACCCCCCTGAACTTGGTATAACTCAGCACTGCCCTTTTTGTAAGGATCTGTCGGTATCACCATATGTATATTAGTGCTTTGCTTCTAATTGGTCCCAAAGACACCATGGGATATGCTTCCTGCATTTTGCTTAATGATTCCCCTAAGGATGGATACCTGCTCTTCAATTGAGGGGTGCTAAAACTCATCCCTTTTTTTGGTCTTACAATCTGTGCTTTCAAATCTTCTGTGTTCCTACCTCTGGCTCGAAACGATTGTTTGCACTGTGTGGTTTCACCTTTCTCATTCGGGTCTTTAAATCCGTTTTGAGGATGGTATATGGTAGACTCCGGTTTTATTTTCCTTCATGTAGCGGGCAGTTTCCGCAGTACCATCTCCCGAATAGTAGTACCTCATCTCATTTCTAATTACCTCATGTACGTGCATCTGTTTTGAGTCATCTAATTTGTTTCTTTGATTGACTTGTTCTTTCTTGTGCTAGAACCTTTCTGTCTTTATTATTAGGGCTTTATAGAATGTCTTTTTAAAAAAATATATTTTATTGATTTTTTTTACAGAGAGGAAGGGAGAGGGATAGAGAGAAACATCGATGAGAGAGAAATCGATCAGCTGCCTCCTGCATGCCCCCACTGGGGATGTGCCCCCACAACCAAGGTACATGCCCTTGACCAGAATCAAACCTGGGACCCTTCAGTCCACAGGCTGATGCTCTATCCACTGAGCCAAACCACTTTCGGCTATAGAATGTCTTAATAGCTCCCACTTTGCTCTTATTTTTCAAAGTGGATTTAGCCAAGTCCCTCAAAAGCACTCGAGAATTTTAATTGAGGTTGCATTGAATTGATATATTAATATATTAATTCAGGGAGCATCGTCATTTTTGTCACCTTTCTCTTCTCCTCCTTTCCTCCTTCCTTCCTGCTTTTCCCTCTCACCCTCAAACCCCCATATAACATTTGCCCCTCAGCTACCAATCATTTGAATTAGTGGCAGACATGACCTTTAAGTACTACAGCACATATGTCCTCAGAACAAGGACTTTTTTCCTTCCATAACCATAGTTCACTTGTCGATATCAGGAAATTTAACATTGATGTAATACTTTGTCTGTATAAAGTCCATATTCAGATGTTACCAGGCGTCCCAATAATGTCCTTTATAGCTGTTTCTCCCTAGTCCAGGATCCAGTTCAAGATCACACACATTGCATTGAATTTTTAGTCTCCTTTCATCTGGAAGAGTGATTCAGTCGTTCTTTGCCTTTTATGACCTTGATATGTTTCAAAAGTATAGGTCAGCGTAAGGAATATAGTCAATAATATTGTGATAATTGTGTAGTGGATATGGTACCAGGTAGGTACTGGAAATAACAGGGGGAACTCTTTGTAAAGTACAGTGGAACCTCGGCTCTCGGACTTAATGTCTTCCAGAAGGCTATTTGAGAAGCGATTTGTTCGAAAACCAAATCATTTTTCCTATTAGGAATAATATAAATGGAATTAATCTGTTCCAACCCCCCAAATGATTCCGTTTTAATCTTTCTTGTATGCAGTACATGTCTAATAAACTGTTTAATCTATAAACAAACACTTATTTTTCTTACATTTATCGAACCATCCTATCCTACTAGCCTTACTTACCTCACTTTCTTTTTTTAAAATATATTTTATTGATTTTTTACAGAGGAAGGGAGAGGGATAGAGAGCTAGAGACATCGATCAGCCGCCTCCTGCACGCCCCCTACTGGGGATGTGCCTGCAACCAGGATACATGCTTTTGACCGGAATCGAACCTGGGACCTTTCAGCCCCAGGCCGAAGCTCTATCCACTGAGCCAAACCGGTTTTGGCACTTACCTCACTTTCAACGCTCGGTCCAGGGGTGTCTTTCAGGTCCGCATGCAGCATCTTTGCTTGATCATATCACTGCCTTCCAAGTGCTGTCACTGGCTAACTGCATTTCCTTGATCCAAATCAACAACAGCTTTTCTCCCTCTTCCATTGTCTGTGATCGTTGTCTCTTTCACACCCTTAGCAACATTACCAATCTTTCAAAAAAAATTTTATCTTTATTTCTGCAAGTATTACAGATGTCCCCTTTGTTTTTTTTTGTGGGTTTTTTTCCCCATTGACCCCCTCCACGTTATACCCACCCCTCCTAGGCCTTCACCTCTCTATTGTCTGTGTCCATGGGTTATGATCAGCTGGAATTAATTGACATTTTAGGAACATTTCACCCCAAAGCTACAGAACATATTCTTCTCAAGTGCACATGAGACACTTTCAAAGAGAGATCACAGGTTAGAACACTAAGTACAAGTTCAAGAAGATTGGAATCATATCAAACATCTTCTCACGTCACAATGGCATGAAATTAGAAGTCAATTACAGTAAAAACACTCAAAAACATTCAAACATATGGAGGCTAACAAGCACATTATTAAATAATGAATGGGTTACCAAAGAGATCAAAGAAAAAATAAAAAACATCTTGGAAACAAATGCAAATGAACACACACAACAACCCAGAATTGATGCGACACAGTGAAAGCAGTCCTGAGAGGCAGTTCATAGCATTATAGCCCTACCTCAAAAACAAAACAAAACAACTTTTAAAAGTTAGCTAACCCTACAACTTAAAGAATTAGAAAGAAATCAAGAGAAGCCCAACATAAGCAGAAGGAAGGAAGGAAGTGAGAGACTAAAAAAAAGATCAGTAAAACCAAGAGCTGGTTCTTCAAAAAGATAAACAAGATTGATGAACCTGTAGCCAGACTCATCAAGAAACAGAGAAGACCCAAATAAAATCAGAAAAGAAAGATGTGAAATAACATTACCATTCTTGGTGGCCTCTTTATGTTTTAAAATTGTGCTAATGGTTGATTTCATCAGCAATGAAAGCATTCTCTCCTCTGTTGCCTGAGACACACTTTTTTTTGTCATGCTATCTTAGCATGAAAGGGTTGTCAGGACGAAAACCGAAGTTTGGTTCAACAACCAAGACATTTTTCTTTGAACAACTTTGAGAACTGAATTGTTCCAAGAAGTGAGATTTAACTGTATATGATTATCTAATCACTATGCTGTATTGAAACCAATACAAAATAATGTTGAAAGTAAACTGTAATTAAAAAACCTTTTACTAAATTAATTTAAAATGGGGAAAATAATATAAATTGGGGAAAAAATACAAGTCAGTTGCTTTGAAGATGTTTCTCCCATTTGGGTTTTTCTTTTACTCATATGAATTTTTGACAGAATTACTACTTAGGAAACTAGAGGCCCAGTGCTTGAAATTTTTACACGGGGATGTGTGTCCCTCAGCCCAGCCTGCATTCTCTCCAATCCGGGACCCCTCGGGGGATGTGTGACTGCCGGTTTAGGCCCGATCCTCTGGGATCGAGCCTAAACTGGCAGTCGGACATCTCTCTTACAATCCAGGACCACTGGCTCCTAACTGCCTACCTGCCTGCCTGCCTGATTGCACCTAACAGGCCACCCTGCCAGCTTGATCACCCCTGATTGCCTCTGCCTGCCGATCTGATCGCCACTAACTGCCCCCCCCACCGGCCTGGTTGCTCCCAACAGCCCCCTCTGCTGGCCTGGTTATCCCTAACTGTCCCCCTCCCCCGCCAGCCTGGTTGCCCCCAACTTCCCCCCACCCACTGGCCTGGTCGCCCCTCACTGCACCCCCTGCTGGCCTGGTTGCCCCCAACTGCCCCCCTTGCCTGCTTGGTGGCTCCACGCAGCCTGCTTCTCAGTTGTTTGGTTGTCCCTCACTAACCCCCCTGTCAACCTGGTCGCCCCATGCAGCCTGGTGTTCAGTTGTTTGGTCGACCCTCACTAACCCCCCTGCTGGCCTTGTCGCCCCACTCAGCCTGTTCGGTCGTCCATTTGGTTGTCTTGGATGCAGTAGCCCCTGGCTCTCTCTATATAAATTATCTGTCCCTTGAAAGCTTGGTAAAACCCACCTTTAAAAGGGCCTGTGCCCAGCCAGCATGGCTCAGTGGTTGAGTGTTGACCTATGAACTAGGAAGTCATAGTTTGATTCCCTGTCAGGGCACATGCCCAGCTTGCAGGCTCAATCCCCAGTTGGGGGTGTGCAGGAGGCAGCTGATCCATGATTCTCATCATTCATGTTTCTCTCTACCCTCTCCCATACTCTCTGAAATCAAAGTATTTTTTAAAAATAAAATAAAAGGGTCTGAGTATTTTATTATTATTTTGTCTACTTCTACCAATTTTGGAATTTTATGTTTTCTAGAAATATACTCATTTTGTGGAAGTCCTCATATATTATGATTCAACCCGGCTTCCTAGAAATGGCTTATGAACAGGTCTGCCTTTGAACGGTGTTTAATCAAAGTGCTCTGTGGCCAATGAAAAGTACTATCTAAGTCTGTTCCCTTCCTGATTTTCACATACCGTATTTTCCAGAGTATAAGACGACCCCCAACTTTTCCAGTTAAAATACAGAGTTTGGGACATACCCACCCTGTAAGATGACACTCGGTGTATAAGACGGCCCCCGACTTTTGAGGCGATTTTTCTGGGTTAAAAAGTCGTCTTACATGCCGGAAAATACGTTATTTTATTAATGGTAGCTTTTTTTTTTTTTTTTTTAATTTGAGAGAAAGAAACATGGATCTGCTGCCTCCCGCATGCCACCTACTGGGGATCATGTGTCCTGCAACCTCTGAGTGCATGGGACAGCAGTTGGCCAACTGAGACACACCAGCCAGAGCTGTTCTCTTCCTGGATTAAGATAGCACGAGTTTAACATCCCAGTTTATCTGGTTTATGTTCTCAACGTCAGAGGGTTAGGGTTTAATCGAAACATGTATTTAAATCTGTTTAATTCTTAAATTCTGATGACTGGAGTTCCAATATTGAGGGATACCTATAGTAAGCAACTATGAAAAAGCATTGTTCATATACAAAACCTTAAGAATACTCATCCCAGCCACTTCATGCTGAGGCATTTATCATAAAGAAACAATTTGGGCTCCAAGCTGAGCTCACAAGGACAGGGACTTCATTCACAGGAGGATCCGTAGCACCTAGAACAGTGCCTGACACATAGCAAATGTTATGTTAGTGTTTGTTAAATAAAAGAACAATTATCAAAAATTGGAAACCAAGCAGAATGACTGGAGACATTTTATTTTCCCCATTTGTTAATGATTTTTTAGCTTTATAGAGGGGTGTGTGTGTGTGTGTGTGGGAGTATTTTAGGGTTATGTTGTGAAATTTCAAGCATACAGCAAAGTTGAAAGAATTTTACAGTGAACGCCTCTATACCCATCCACTGGATTCTATCATTAACATTTTACCGTACTTGCTTTATCACAATGCTCATGGTATTTTTTAAAAATGTATTTTATTGATTTTTTACAGAGAGGAAGGGAGAGGGATAGAGAGTTAGAAATATCAGTGAGAGAGAAACATTGATCAGTCGCCTCCTGCATGCCCCCCACTGGGAATGTGGCCGCAACCAAGGTACATGCTGTTGACCGGAATTGAACCTGGAACCTTTCAGTCCGCAGGCACACGCTCTATCCACTGAGCCAAACCGGTTTCGGCTCTTCTCCTTTTAACGTTTCTTTTTTCCATCTATATCACTGACCCATGTCAGCCCGGCCAGAGTGACTCAGTTGGTTGAGCCTTGTCCTAGTTATAGGTCTGATCTCTGCTCAGAGCATGTGTCTCTCACGTCAGTGTTTCTCTCTCTCTCCCTCTCCTCTCTCAGCATGTTCTCGGGTGAGGATTTAAAAAAAATCCGTCCATTATTGATCCATTTTACTTTTTAAAGATCTTTTACATACTTTTTTTTATTGATTTCAGAAAGGAAGAGAGAGATTAGAAACATTAATAATGAAAGAGACTCATTGATTGGCTGCCTCCTGCACGCCCCCTAGTGGGAAGTGGGGATTGAGATTGCAACCCAGGCATGTGCCCTCGGCTGGAATTGAACCCAGGATCTTTCCGTCCACAGGCCAGTCAGTGCTCTATCCACTGAGCCACACCAGCGAGGGCAATTACTGGCCCGTTTTAAATGAGTCCTGGCCTCTGTGCGTGAAGTATAGGCAGTTAGAAGGTCTTGCACTTGTCCATTAGTTAACCTTCTCGATGCAGCTATGCTTGGGATCTTCCTGGTTTCTAAACAGCGGCTCTCTGAATATGGGCAAGGTATTTATTTCTGCACATGAACTTTGTGTCTGGCATCCGTCCTGCTTTGTCATCATTTTTCAGTTGAGGCTCATATCCTCATGTCATTGACAAGTACCGGCGATTTTCCCTTTCCAGCTTTGAATCTCTTTCCTTCATTCCTTTGTTGGGTTGTGTAGCTGGTGTCTCAGAACCACGTTAGTAATACAGTGGTACCTTGAGATACGAGTTTAATTCGTTCCGTCACCTTGAGGCGTGGGAAACTGTGAGACGATTGAGTCGCCATAAACTGGTGGGTCGTGTGCAGCCGGCCGATCCGTGCGATGACTCCTGTCTCAAATGTTGCTCGTATTTCAAAGCAAAAATAACTCGGTTGACGGCTCGGATCTCAAAAATCTCGTATGTTAGGGCACTCGTATCTCGAGGTACCACTGTAGTGTCGTTCCTGACCGGGACTGGGCTCCTGCTAGTGGTAGTGTGTACAATGTCTGTTATTCCGTGTTCGTTTTTGTTGTTTTCTTAATATATTTTTATTAGTTTCAGGGAAGGGGGAGAGAGAGGAACAGCAATGACGAGAGAGAATCATGGATCGGCTGCCTCCTGCACGCCCCCCCCCCCCCCACTGGGGATCAAGCCTGAAACCCAGGCCTGTGCCCTGACCGGGAATCGAACTGTGACCTCCTGGTTTGTAGGTCGACGTCAACCACTGAGCCACCCCGGCTGGGCCGGTCTAATACTGTTTTAAGTCATCGAAGAAATGCACATGAAGGCAACTTGGCGATAATTTCTTTACAGTTCTTGCGGTGGGAGGTTAATCGAAGCAGCTGCTAGTGCTGGCAAGGTGCCTGAGACGCAGGCAGGGTGCAAAATGCATGGGGAGGCGGGGGGGGATGGAGGGGGCAGAGAGAAAGGTTGGCAGGGACCTGGGCCTGCGGGAGCCTGCAGACCTTGTAGGACCTTGGTGAGCATTCTGGCGTTTTATCCCGAGAGTAAGAGGGAGACACGGCCATGGAGAGCTCTCACTCCCTTTTGGGGTGCAGAGTGACCTGGGCTGGAGTCCCGGGTGGAGGTCAGGAGTCCACCCCCGCAGCTCAGGGAGAGGCGAGGGAGGGAAGGAGAGGAGTGCGTTGTGTCTGTGTGAGAGGTGGGAGCCTGCTCGCCCCTGGTGGGAGGGAGGGGGTGTCTGGATTTAGGGACCCCTGTTGGGGCTTGGGGCTGAGGGTCTAAAAAGAGCGAGCCCCTCTTGACCGTTGCAGAAAGGACTGCCCTGTGACCCCTCCCGCTTGCCTTCCCCCCAGGGGTGGTCGTGGGGACAGGACCGGCCGCTACGGAGCCGCCGACCGTTCCCAGGACGACGGCGGGGAGAACCGCAGCCGGGACCATGACTACCGAGACATGGACTACCGCTCGTACCCCCGCGAGTATGGCAGCCAGGAGGGCAAGCACGACTACGACGACTCCTCCGAGGAGCAGAGCGCAGAGGTGAGGGCGGCGGGGCCGGCCTGGCCGGGTGGGGGGCAGCGCCCCTGTCTGGCTGCAGGCAGCTTGCGGCTCCCATGCCTCTGGACTGTGCTCAGTGGCTTTGCCTCACCTGAAGGCGTCTGTCCCCATCCCCCCTCGGGAGGGGGGGCTGCTCTCCCAAGTCGGGGCTCCCTGACTTCCACATGCTTGGCTCTGTACTTCCGGGGGCCCCTCGCCACCACCTCTCGCCCTCTCCCCCCCCCCAGGACTCAGCTCGGGCCCACGGTTTGGCCAGCCGTGCCTGCCTGTCCCCGGCCAGGCTGAGGCTCGGGGAAACCGGTTCTCACCAGGCAGAGCAGCTCTGCGAGGCCAGCCGGGGGCACTCCTGGTGCCACGAGAGCCCCTAGACAGAAGGGAAGGCCCCCCCCCCCCCAGGCCTGGCCTCTGTGCTCCGTGTTGGTAGTCAGCCCCAGTCTCAGCAGGAAGGCACGAGGCTCCCCATCAGCAAGCCTGCAGCCGAGGGGCAGAGGCAGCTGGCCTTAGGGAAACCCCGTTTGAGGGGCAGCCTGGCCCTGGCCTAAGCCGGCAGGCAGCTGTCACTCAGCGGGTGGGAAGGATGCTCTTTTTTTTTTTTAAATCAATATAGATGTATATAATAGCATAGAGTCCCACCTTTGCTTGACTCAGGGGACAGTTTTGTTTTTTAAAAAATTATATATTTTATTGATTTTTTTTTTACAGAGAGGAAGGGAGAGGGATAGAGAATTAGAAACATCGATGAGAGAGAGAGACATCCATCAGCTGCCTCCTGCACGCCCCCTACTGGGGATGTGCCCACAACCAATGTACATGCCCTTGACCGGAATCGAACCTGGGACCCTTCAGTCCGCAGGCCGATGCTCTATCCACTGAGCCAAACTGGTCTTGGCAGGAAGGATGCTCTTGCAGCCTCAGCCCTGGCAGGGCAGAGTGGGGGCCGTTGCCCTCCCTCTGGGGCGGGGGGTGTCTAATGCAGAGACCCCTGTGGCGAGCAGCCAGCTTGCCCAGTTGGGGGAGGCAGCGGGGGGGGGGAGGACAGGAGTGGAGCATTGGACCCTCTGGCCCTCCCGAGGGCGGGAGGGTGGCCCCAGCCTGGCCTGCTCCGTCCTGGAAGGAAGGGGTGAACCGCATCCACAGAGCCGGTCCCGCATCCTGTTAGGAGGGATGCTGGCGGGGACGGAGGACCAGGGAGCAGGCGGCTGTGGCCCCCGCACGGTCGCTGGCTCTGGCCAAGCCCTTGGGCTGTGCCTGCACCCACCACCTGGCTGCAGGGCCCGGGCCCTCGGTGGCACCGGGACCAGGTGTGCCTGGTGCCAGCGGAGCTGCCTGGGGCGGGGCAGGGAGGAAGAGGGCGGGGGCTGAGCGTGCCAGCCTCAGACCACCCCTTTCCACGGGGATGTCAGCAGAGTCTGGCCACTGGTCTGTGGGAGGCCCTCCCCCCGCCAGCCCAGCCACCGGCTTCTCCCGTCTCCCCTCCAAGGCAGCCCACAGGGCATCGGGGAGCACGGCTCACCCCACAAGGCCTTGCCCCCTGCCTGCCCCCAGCCTTTAAATACGTTTTTTAAATACTATATTTCATTGATTTTTCACAGAGAGCAAGGGGAGAGGGACAGAGAGCTAGAAACATCGATGAGAGAGAGACATCGATCAGCTGCCTCCTGCACACCCCCTACAGGGGATGTGCCCGCCACCAAGGCACATGCCCCTGCCCGGAATCGAATCCGGGTCCCTTCAGTCCGCAGGCCGATGCTCTATCCACTGAGCCACACTGGTTTCGGCTGCCCCCCAGCCTTTAGCCAGAGCCCGCCCTGCCCTGGCTTTCAGAGCCCGCCCGCCTCAGCGAGCCCGTGGCCGGCCCCCGGCCCCCCGCCCCCCCAGACTGACGGCGCATCCGGTGTGTGTCACCCCACTCTGTTGGCCAGGATTCCTACGAGGCCTCCCCGGGCTCTGAGACTCAGCGCAGGCGGCGGCGGCGGCACAGGCACAGCCCCACCGGCCCGCCCGGCTTCCCCCGAGACGGCGACTATCGGGACCAGGACTATCGCACGGAGCCAGGAGAGGAGGAGGAGGAGGAGGAGGAGGAGGAGGATGAGGAGGAGGAGGAGGAGGAGGAGGAGAAGGCCAGTAACATCGTCATGCTGAGGATGCTGCCACAGGCAGCCACTGAGGATGACGTACGTGCCCCCCGTGGCCCCGGGCACGTGGCAGAGCAGGAGGCCAGGCTGGGTCTCGTCCAGAGCCCGCCACTTCTCCCTCCCCCTGCCCTCGGCACCCGTGATCCCTTCTCCCCACCGGCTCCCGGCCCCCCGGCCCTGACCTGTCCTCGGGCAGGCCTCCTCTCCTGGTCGGTAGAGGGGATGCCGGTGGACAGGGTCCCCATGGGGTTTTACTCTCCCCCCTCCCCCTGCCCTCTTTTGTCACCTGCATCAGATCCCCTCACTGGCTTGGCCACGAAGCTTTGTTCTGTTTTAGGTTTTTGTTTTTCAATCCTCATGCTCAGAGGAAGGGAGAGAGAGACAGACAGAGAGACAGAGGGAGGAGAAAGAATGCGGAGAGGAAGGGGGAGAGAGAGAAACCGGGATCGGTTGCCTTCCGCAAGTGAGCCAGCCGGGGATCGAACCCACAGCCCGGGGGCGTGCCCTGAGGGGAACGGAACGGTGCCCAGGATGGAGCTCCAACCAGCTGAGCCGCCCTGGCCAGCCAAGCCTCGGGGTTTCCTCTGACTTCCTTCCTGCGCTGCCAGCCGTCTGTCCACGCTGTCTTCTCGTGGTGTCCTCCCACCTGCCTTTCCTCCTGGTCCTTCTGCTGCACATTCCCCTGGGGAGCCCAGCAAAACCCGGGGGGCGGGGGGCCATTAGCAGCGCCGCCTCGGTCCTCTGCCTCCTCCCTGCCCTCCACTGCCCTTCCCTGTCAACTCTCTGCTCCGCCTGCCCTTCCCCCGGCAGCCTACTGAGCGCCCCTCGGAGAAGGTACCCCTTGCATTTCCACTCTCTGGATGAGGAGGCCAGGCCCCCAGCAGCGAGGTCACTTGTCCCAGGTCCCAGCCAATGAGGGGCAGGGAGGAGTTGGGGTCTGAAACCCAGCAGGCAGGCCCTGGAGCCCCAATTCGTGCTGTTTCCCCGAGCCCTTCCTGAGTGTCTGTGCTCCTGATAACCTCCTGTGTGTGTCCTCATCCTCCCGTGTGTGTGTGTGTGTGTGTGTGTGTGTGTGTGTGTTTTCAATCTCCTTCCTGTTGTCTTCCCGGAGAAGGGAACCCAGGCCCAGAGGCGTTGAGGCTGCTGCCTTGAGAACGCCCAGCACACACCCCCACTGGCCGGGGACCCTGCTCCACCTGCTTGCAGCTCCCCTCCAGACACCCCCTTTTTGTCTCTGCCCCAAGTTTCGCTCAGACCCCAGTGCTTCCTGGTTACGTGGGTCTCTGGACGTGAGCAGAGGGCAGAGTCGCACCCCCGCTCTCCTCGCTCTGTGGCTGCACCCGGCCTCCGGCCAGGCAGCCCTCGCCCCCCATTCTCCGCGCCCGGCTCGCTCGCTCTTCTGTTCTCGGCCCCCCCGCCCTTCATCTGACTCTCCCAGTCCGGGGGCCGAACGCTGAGACTGGGTTCTGGGGTGGGTCTGGGGCTCTGGCCCCTGTTTGGGGGGGAAAGCCCTGAGAGCAAGAGGAGACGGTGTGTGGGCGATTAGAGAAATCTCCTCCCTCCGGCCTCGCTCCCCAGCCCCCCCCCCCCACACACACACCCCCCTCCCGTGCTGAGCCGGCCCCAACCTGCGTCTCCCCTTACAGATCCGGGGCCAGCTGCAGTCCCACGGCATCCAAGCGCGCGAGGTGCGGCTGATGAGGAACAAATCCTCAGGTGAGCTTTTGTTCCCGTGCCCCCCTTTCTGCTGGCCAGCCTCCGCCACAGGTCTCCTCCTGCCTCCGCCTCCTCCGCACCCCCCCCCTGCCTTCCTGCCACAGCTGGGAAGGGGCAGCTTGGGGGTCTTGTTCTCTGCCCTCCGTCCCGCTCTCCTCCCCGCTCTGGCCAGCTGTTGGGGAGGAGGTACAGCTCGCAGCGGAGCTGAGCACTCCCCCAGGGCCAGGGCCAGGGCCAGGCTCCGGGGGATCCTCCTCTCGGGGACTCTGAGTGTCTGAGATGGTAACTGCCTCCCGATACACCCCCTTCCCTCTCCGTTCTTCTCCTCTCCCTGCCCTCACTCTCCCCCCGCCCCCCCCACATTTTTCTGGTAACAGCCTCCGGCCAGGAAGGAGGTCTGGCGTGGCCCCACCCATGTAGCCCAAGAGGGGAGGCAGGGGATGGGGCTCACCCCCAGGAGCAGCCAGAATTTCTGGCCCACCCCCGCCCGTCCCCTCCCTCCTCCCTCTTGCAGGCTGCTTGGAGGTGGCCTGAGGGTAGTAGGGGGTTCTGGGGGGAGCTGTCTCTACAGGATCTCTGGCCCAGGCTCCCCAAGGCAGGCACAGTGGGGCCTCACTCTGCCTGGGCTTCTCTCTCCATCTCAGTCTCTCTCCTCCCCATGCCTTCATCTCTCTCTCTCTCTCTCTCTCTCCCTCTTTCTATGTCTCTATCTATCTATCTATCTATCATCATATCATTCCATGCTCCTGTGCACCCTAACAATTCTTCTTTTGGAGATAAAGCATGCACCCCAAGCCCCGCCACACCTCCCCCTCCCTGTGCACCCCGCTGAAGGTACAGCTGCTTCCCCAGCCTCCGGTCCCGGGTCCCCGTCCTAGCCCGGCCAGGCCTGGGGTCTGTCTGGGTAGCACGCTCTGCTCCCCCCTGGCCCAGCCACCTGCTAGGAAAATGGTGGTCTCTGCCCACATTCGTGCCCCAGGCGTGGCCTCCTCTGGCCCTGGTCACGTCTCCCCGACACCTACTGATTCTTCGGGGTCTGCCCGGCCGGCCCCGGCCCCCATTCTCCTGCTGTCCGGGAGAACCCACTCTTCCCACTGGGCCGTGAGACGGCTCCCTCGCGAGGCCCCCCCCTCCCGTGCCCTGTGGCCAGGCCGAGGTGACACGGTCTCCCAAACCTTCCAGGTGCCCGCTGGGCCTGGAGCCTGCCCAGCTGTCCTCTGCTCTCCTTTGATGAGACACCTATTACGGGGCTCCCCCTGGGGTCCCCCGGCCTCGTGCTGGGCACTGCCCTTCTGTTCCTCATTCTGGCCCGCGTGCCGCCAGCAGCCTGCCCATCTGCCCCCCCCTTCCTTCTCTGGGGACAGATCTCTCCTTGCCCCCTTTCCCTCCCAGCTCCTCCTCTCCGTCTCTGTCACCCCGGGGCTGGCCTGAGCCCCGTCTCTGTCTTTCTTCCCAGCTGGCGTGTGTGTATCTTTCCCCCTCCCCTCCCCGCCTCTCTCTCTGGCTTTTTCCTCTCTCTCCTGCTCCTCTCAGTCATCTACCTGGCCTCCCACCCCATGGTGTCTCTCTCTCTCTCTCTCTCTCTCTCTCTCTCTCTCTCTCTCTCTCTGATTGTTTCCTGCTCTTCCTCTTCTTCCTCTCTCCTCTCCCCCTTCCCTCTCTGCCCCATCCTCTCCCCTCGGGTCCCGCCCCCGGGAACGCCGTGTGTCCAAAGCTGTTGACTAACCCACTGCGTCTGTATCTGAATGCTGTCTCCAGGTCAGAGCCGGGGCTTCGCCTTCGTCGAGTTTAGTCACTTGCAGGACGCTACACGATGGATGGAAGCCAATCAGGTTGCTTTGCCGCACTTGAACCCCTCTCCCCCCAACAAATACTACTTTGTAATCGAGCGCTCCCCATCGCCTGATTCTTACGGACACAGTTCCCTGCCCTGTGGCCCTGTGTCCCACCCCCCTGTCCCCTCTCTCTCTCCTCCTTCCTGATCCTCAGTACCTCCTCTTTCCGCCTCTCGCTACCCACTGGGCAGCCCCCCAGCCCCCCCCCCCCCCGCTCGTCACCACCACCTGTCCCTCCCGTGCCAGGCACTAGCTCTGCCCCTCCACCTCTCCAGGCAGAGCTGCGAGAGAAAAGGCTAGAAGGAAGGGTCTTCCACTCCCGGGGGCGGGGGGAACTGGCCCTCTCCCAGGTTAGGCAGCGCCAGGACTCCGATCCCCTCTCAGGCACGGCTGGATCCAGTCGCGGGGGGGGGGGGCATAGCCGTTGGCACCATCCTTAGCAAGTCCCGTTCCGCCAGCTGCCCCCCCTCTGAGCTCAGCCCTGGGACTCTCACACGAGAGGCCAGCATCGCTCTGTCCATGTGAAGCACCAGTCATGTGTGTGCGTTTGACTCACCAGCGACCCCCACACCTGCCCGCACAGGGGTCCCCGCCAGCCCTCTGCTGGGGCGGGCCTGCCCCCTCAGCCCTGCCGCCTGAATGGAAGGGAGCCTGCTCCTCCAGCGGCTTGGGGGCCTCGAGAGACCCAGGGATCTGGGGGTGCGGACTGACACTGGCGGGAAGCATCAAGAGGCGGGGGACTGGGTGTCGCAAGAGGCCTCAGCAGGGCCGCCCCTGGGACCCTGTCTGCTGGTCCCCAGGCTCAATGCTGGTCCCCAGGCCAGGGCTGGACCCAGCCAGCCTCAGGCAGCCAGCTCCCCGCAGCAACTTCCAGCTTCTCGATATGGCTCTTTCTTTCTCCCCTTCTCCAGCACTAGAGCGCGTGTTCTCTCTCCCTCTCTCTCTCTCTCGCTCTCTCTCTCTCTTTCTCTCCCCCTCCTCTCCCTCCCTTCCCACCCCCCCTCATCCCAAGTGTAGCCTGTGTAGCGCTGGCCCCCCAAATGTGGGCCGGCAGCATCCGGGCTGAGTGGCGGGTTCCCCACCGGCAGGCAAGCGTCGCTCCGCCGCGCCCCGCGGGCCGGTTGGCTTGTGTCCACGTGTGCGTGCGCGCGGGCGCCCCGCAAAGGCAGCAAACAGCTGCGCCCCGGGCCTGGGGCGCTCTCCCTCCCTCCTTCCCTTCCTTCTTCCCTCGTCCGTTCTCCGACCTCCCTCCGTTCCCTGTCCCTCATCCATCCAGCTGAAGGGCTCGCTCACTCTCTTCTCCTGTGCTGAAGCGGTGCTGGGGCACCGCCGCCCGCGCCTCACTGCGCTCCCTTCTCCCTGCAGCACTCGCTCAGCATCCTGGGCCAGAAGGTGTACATGCACTACAGCGACCCCAAGCCCACGATCAACGAGGACTGGCTGTGCAACAAGGTACAGGGGCGGCGGGGGGCCGCAGCGGCCGCCGCCGTGGTGGCGCCATCTCTGTCCCCCCCGGGACCTCTGAGGGCTGGCGCGGCTCCAGTGGCCGCCCTTCCTTGCCACTCACCGCCCCCCACCCCCTACCACCACCCGTGGGTACTGAGCTTTTACTGGGTGCCAGGCTCTGCCCTCAGGAAGCGTGATCTTACAGAAATGAGGAGCTAGGGAGAGTGATACTGGCGGGAAGCATTGGGGGGGCGGGGTGTCGGAAGAGGCCTCAGCAGGGCCGCCCCTGGGACCCTGTCTGCTGGTCCCCAGGCCGGGGCCGGACCCAGCCAGCCTCAGGCAGCCAGCTCCCCGCAGCAACTTCCAGCTTCTCGATACCAGCCCCACCCGGCTTCCGATCACTGCCCTCGCCCTCTCTCCACCTCCCTTCCGCCTCCAGCATGCCCTTGGCAACGACACTGGTCCCCACGGGAGGGTCAAAATAGGGGGACGTGAAGGTCACACCTGGCCCACGGGTAGCTCCGTTTGACGTCAGCTGTTACTCCGAAGGAAGGCACGGGGCGTGGGCGGGTCTGTGTCAGGCGACCTGACCTTCAGGGCCACTGCCACCGAGCCACGGCCACCTGAGACGGGGCCCAGGCTGGAGGCTTTGGCGGTTCTAGGCCCGGAGAGGAAGCTGAGGTTCCAGAGCGGTGGCACTGTGGGTGGTGACAGGGGCCCGGGGCCGGCCTCACAAGGCCCCCTGCAGCTGGTGGCAGTCCTGAGATGGAAGCGGGGGTGCCCTCTCCTCCAGATGAGTTCCGCCTAGGAATGGGGTCGGGGTTTTTGTGTTAATACTAATAACACCAGAAGGCAGGTGTCTACGGTGTCCAGAGCGGTAGGAACACAGCAGCAGTGGAACCCCATCTTCCCTCACGTTTTCAGACACCCCTCCAGGCCAGGGAACTCTCTCCTTCACTCTCTCCACCCGCCACACCTTGTTGGTCATCGGGTCTTGTCACCGCCATTATAGAAAGACCCTCCCGCCTGGGCTGGTGTGGCCCAGTGGCTAGAGTGTCGGCCTGCAGACCGAAGGGTCCCGGGTTTGATTCCGGTCAAGGGCACGTACTTCGGTGGCAGGCCGTGGCAGGCGGTGGCAGGCTCCTCCCCACCCCGCCCCTGGTCAGGGCGCATGCAGGAGGCAACCAAACGATGTGTGTCTTCTCTCACATCGATGTTTCTCTCTGTCTCTCCCTCTCTCCCCCCCCTCTCCCTAAAAATGGATGTGAAAATATCCTCAGGTGAGGATTAAAAAAGAAAGAAAGAACAAGAAACGCCCTCCCTGCTCTTCCCACTGCCCAGACCCGTCCCCCCCCCTCCGGCCCCCCACACCACGGCCCCTCTCTGGTATGCAGGCGTCTTTCCCACCTGCTCACCTGGAACATCCCTCAGGCCCGCCCCTGACCTTCTCCGCTTCAAACCCCCGTCACTCGGAGCTCCCAGCGGCACCATCCTCCATAACCTGGCGTCACCACTTTCCTCCCCAGCCTCGGCTTTGGCCTGTGTCCTCGCCCTCCTTCAACAGCTACAGCAAACCTCTGGGTTCCCAGCAAACCCACACCAAACCAGACTTCTGGGTCTCAGACCAGACAGCCCAGCCGACCTGCCCGAGCCGAGTGAGCGGTGCCCCTCAGGGCCCACTGTCTCCCCCCAGCCCCCTGTGGGGGGACTGGACCCCCACACGCACCTGCCCCTCTGTGCTGTTCCTAGGCCCTGAGGGCAGAGGCCACATCCTGGGCACGCAGGGCAGAGCCTGGCACAAGAGTGGTGCTCAGTACCTGACCCGGGAGCAGGGAAGTGTGGCAGAGCTGGCGGGGAGGGGGGCAGGGGGGGGTCTCCAGAGGCAGACTTCTCGAGAGTAGCAGGATCCAACTAGTCCTTGAGATACAGATTCTCTGAACCTGGCAGGAGAGGGGCTCCTGGCTTTTGGGGAGAGAAACATCGGAGGTTTCTGAACAGGGAAGCGCTAGCTTGGGGGAGAGGAACGTCCTAACGGGACAGTGCAGGGGGCCGTCCCAGGAGTTGGTACCTCGGAGGAGGCAGCCATGTCCTGGGTGGTACAGGTGTCCATCCCTGAGCCGGGCTGGCGCCGGGGGCAGATTTGAGGCCGTGAAAGGGGAGGTTCACAGGCCTGAGGACCGCCAAAGCCTCCGCCTCCGGTCCTGGAGCCTCCCTTCCCCGGGGCGGGCCAGGGTTCCCGGGGAGGGGGGCCCCTACAGATCCAGGTTTGGAGGGCATAGCGGGAAACCTCCCCCCACCCCCGGTCCCTCTGACGGCCCGGCCTGTGCCTCGCAGTGTGGCGTCCACAACTTCAAACGCCGTGAGAAGTGCTTCAAATGCGGCGTGCCCAAGTCAGGTGAGGCCCGCCCCGCTCCCCGCTCCCAGGACGCTGGGGGGTGGGGGGCGGACAGGCCCGAGGGTGGCCCGCCTGGGGACCCCACCTTTGCCACTCCGCCCTCTTCTGCTTCCCCCGACAGAGGCCGAGCAGAAGCTGCCCCTGGGTGCCAGGCTGGACCAGCAGACGCTGCCGCTGGGCGGCCGGGAGCTGAGCCAGGGCCTGCTCCCCTTGCCGCAGCCCTACCAGGCCCAGGGCGTGCTGGCCTCACAGTCCCTGTCCCAGGGCTCCGAGCCGAGCTCCGAGAACGCCAACGACAGTGAGTCAGGGTTTCGCCCCCTCTCCCGCCCCGCCCGAGGGCGTCTGGGCCAGGACAGGGTCCTCCCGGGGCCACGGGCAGGTGAAGGAGGGAGAGCAGGGCGGGAGCGGGAGCGGGGCCCGACTGGATGTGACTTTGGGGGCGGGTGAGCCCCTGAGCTGGGACGCGGAACCGACAGGCGTGGTGCGTCGGGGCGGAAGGGGTGCGAGAAGGCGGCCGCAGCCGGTGCACCGAGGTGGACGGAGCACGGGGGCGGGGGGGGGGGGCCGGGGGGGGGGGGGGGGCGGTCCAGGGCGACCCCTCACGCCGGGCCCCTCCCCGCAGCCATCATTCTGCGCAACCTGAACCCGCATAGCACCATGGACTCCATCCTGGGGGCCCTGGCCCCCTATGCCGTGCTGTCCTCCTCCAACGTCCGCGTCATCAAGGACAAGCAGACGCAGCTGAACCGCGGCTTCGCCTTCATCCAGCTCTCCACCATCGTGGTGAGGGCGGCACAGGGGGGGCCGGGCAGCCGGGGTCCCGGCCCCCGGGGGGGGAGGGGGGAGCCCTGACCCCAGCCCCCCACCGCGGCCCCACGGCTGGCACTGGGGCAATGGAGCCGGGGACTTCCCCGGGCCTGACCCTTCTGCCCCCCGCTTCCCCTTCCTTCCCCCGCTTAGGAGGCAGCCCAGCTGCTGCAGATCCTGCAGGCCCTGCACCCGCCGCTCACCATCGATGGCAAGACCATCAACGTTGAGTTTGCCAAGGGTTCTAAGAGGTCAGGGTCCCCCCTGTGTCCCTTCCCAGCTTGTCCCCCAGCCGGGGGGCGCCCCATCTCACTCCCAGTGTCTGACATCCTCCCCAGGGACATGGCCTCCAACGAAGGCAGCCGCATCAATGCTGCCTCTGTGGCCAGCACTGCCATTGCTGCGGCCCAGTGGGCCATCTCACAGGTACTCAAGCCTCTTCTCCGCGCCGGCACCGGGACAGAGGGCCGCCGCGCCCCTCTCGCACGCGCTCTGCAAGCCGGAGGGCTGGCTGGCTCTTCTGGTTCTCCGTGGCCCCCCCACACCCTCTCACAGTGGCTGCCGGGGGCTCCAGAGCCTCGCTCCCTCCTCCTCCTCCTCCTCCTCCTCCTCCTCCTCCTCCTCCTCCTCCTTCCGTTCTCCATGCCGCTGTGGCTGCTTTCCTCTCCTGTGTGGCGGCGGTTGTCCCGAGTCGTTACAACTGGTGGGCTTAGAAAGGCACAGCCCAGGGCCTAAAAGAGAGATGGGGAGCCGAGACCAGAGAAGGGGAGGCTGGTGCCTTCTCTTGGTCCGCTGCCAGCACACGCACCACACTGCACACGCGCCAGCGCCGGCCCCGGGAGCGTGTGGCATGCGCCTGTGGTCCTGGCTTGTGGCCGCCACCTCCCTCTTCCGCTGTGCCCGGCAGCCCTGTCACCTCTCTGGTCTGGAGGGCCACGTGCTTTCTGTCGGCAGACACTAGCCTCCACGGTGGGCAGCGCTTCTTAGCAGGGCCACCCCGCCCCCCCTTTCCCCCGTCCCCTCTCTTTTGCTAATGAGCCCCTCCCACCTGCCCCTCAGGCCTCCCAGGGTGGGGAGGGTGCCTGGGCCACCCCCGAGGAGTCATCGGTCGACTACAGCTACTATCAACAGGACGAGGGCTACGGCGGCAGCCAGGGCACAGAGTCCTCCCTCTATGCCCAGGGCTACCTCAAGAGTGCCAAGGGCCCTGGCATGACTGGGACCAAAGGGGACCCAGCTGGAGCAGGTGAGCCCCGGCGGGCCCTCCTCCATCCCGCGTGGGGGGGGTGGGGGGGCTGGCCAGCCGGGGGCCCCACCATTCACCAGCGCGCGCCCCTCCCCGTGCCCTCTTCCCAGGGGCCGAGGCCTCCCTGGAGCCGGGAGCGGACTCCGTGGCGCTGCAGGCTTTCTCCCGCGCCCCGGCTGGTGCCACCCCCGGCATCTACCAGCAGGCAGCGGCCGAGGCCGGTGGCAGCCAGAGCGCTGCTGCCAACAGCCAGGTGAGGGAGCCGGCGGGAGGCCCCGAGGGCTGGAGCGGGGTGGAGTGGGGGGCACCGTGGGCATGAGCAGACACTGAGCCCCGTTCCCCTGTCTGCCCCTCCCCCCCGAGCAGTCATACACCATCATGTCACCTGCTGTGCTCAAATCTGAGCTCCAGAGCCCCACGCACCCCAGCTCGGCCCTGCCACCAGCCACCAGCCCCACTGCCCAGGAGTCCTACAGCCAGTACCGTGAGTAGCCCGGCCTATGCATGCGTGCGTGGTGGGGAGTTCCTAACAAGGCACAGAGGGGTTTGACTCCCCCTTGTCGCCCCCAGCTGTTCCAGACGTCTCCACCTACCAGTACGACGAGACATCCGGCTACTACTATGACCCTCAGACTGGCCTCTACTACGACCCCAACTCCCAGGTGATGGGGCAGCTCAGCGAGCGAGCGGGCGGGCGGGCGGGCAGGGGCTGCATTTCCCTTCTGAGTTCCTCCCTCATGCCCCATCTCCTCTCCCCTTCCCCCCAGTATTACTACAATGCTCAGAGCCAGCAGTACCTGTACTGGGATGGGGAAAGGCGGACCTATGTTCCCGCCCTGGAGCAGTCAGCCGACGGGCACAAAGAGACGGGGGCGCCCTCCAAGGAGGGCAAAGAGAAGAAGGAGAAGCACAAGACCAAGACGGCCCAGCAGGTGAGCACTCAGGTCCAGCCGTCACTGCTGGCCCTTCGTGTCTTCCAACGACTACCGTCTTTTCTGGCGTATAAGACGACTTTTTTTAAAAATATATTTTATTGATTTTTTTACAGAGAGGAAAGGAGAGGGATAGAGAGAGTTAGAAACATCGATGAGAGAGAGACATCGATCAGCCGCCTCCTGCACGCCCCCTACTGGGGATGTGCCCGCAACCAGGATACATGCCCCCGACCAGAATCGAACCTGGGACCTTTCAGTCCGCAGGCCGACGCTCTACCCACTGAGCCACACCGGTTTTGGCAAGACGACTTTTTTAACCCAGGAAAATCTCCAAAGTCGGGGGTCGTCTTATATGCCAGGTGTCTTTTTATAGAGCGGGTATATCCCAAACTCTATTTCAACTGGAAAAGTTGGGGGTCGTCTTATACGCCCAGTCGTCTTATATGCCCGAAAATATGGTACATTTCTGTCCTGTTACCCCTGCTGCTAAGGGAGCATGCGTACGTGGGCCGGAATTTTGCTCAGGGCATACCAGGCCCTGGTCTAGCTCTGTCCTTTGCTATGTGACCTGGAGGCAGGGCCGTCTCCTCAGGAGGGGACAGGGCCTCACACCTCCCTGAGGTGGCCACTGCCATCCACGTGAGCCCTGTCAGCTTTCCTGCCCCCCAGTGGGAACCCTCACACTGCTGGTGGCAGTGCGGGCCGGTGTGGGCCTGCATACACCTTCGGGCTCACCCCACTCACTGTATGGGGGTGTCCATGTCTGCCTGTAGATATGTACCGGAGAACTTGGGCCCAGCAGGGGGCAGGCAGGAACCAGCCACTGCAGTTTTCTGTGTCTGAGCGGTTGGCAGGGACCTCACTGCCATGTGTATAGGGACAGGATGGCAGTCTGAGGGCAGCCCTTAGAGGCAAGAAATTGGCAATCTGGCCAATTCTAAAAATAGTGTTGGGCCAAAACCAATGTTGCTCAGTGGCTAGAGCATCGGCCTGCGGACCGAAAGGTCCCAGGTTCGATTCCGGTCAGGGGCATGTACCTTGGTTGTGGGCACATCCCCAGTGGGGAGAGTGTGCAGGAGGCAGCTGATCGATGTCTCTCTCTCTCATCCATGTTTCTAACTCTCTACCCCTCTCCCTTCCTCCCTGTAAAAAATCAGTAAAAATATAGTTTAAAAATATATAAATAAAAAAAATGGTGTTGGGTGTGTGTGTGGGGGGGAGACAGTATAATATGGGAAGCGGCAAAAGATCAGATGTAAATAAAAATTACAGACAAGAGAAAGCCATCCTGTGCGTTTCAGAATGGCGAAATGAAAAACCACAGGGGACATCATAATGTGGGTGTGTGTCAGGAGAATGGGGGCACAGCTGGAGCGGGGCTTGCTGAGCCCCGATGACAGGAAGACAGAGAAACGGCAGCTTTCAGCACTGCCTGTCTCCCCTGCTTGAGGGGGGCGGTGCGGTGCAGGGAACTGGGTTTCCGAGCGCCTCCCCCCACCCGCACCCCTAGATCGCCAAGGACATGGAGCGCTGGGCCCGCAGCCTCAACAAGCAGAAGGAAAACTTCAAAAACAGCTTCCAGCCCATCAGCTCCCTGCGGGATGACGAGAGGCGGGAGTCAGCCACCGCCGATGCCGGCTACGCCATCCTGGAGAAGAAGGTACGTTGCGGCCGCCCATGCGCACCCCTCACCCCATCTCGCCATCCTGCCGGCCTCCCTGACCTTGCATCCTTCTTCCACCTCAGGGAGCGCTCGCTGAGAGGCAGCACACCAGCATGGACCTCCCGAAACTGGCCAGCGACGACCGCCCAGTGAGTGCCCCGGCCGGAAAGGGGGGGGGGTCGGGGGGCCTCTGATCTGGCCAGGCCTGACCTCCTGTGCCCTCCTGGCCCTTCCCCAGAGCCCACCCCGAGGCCTGGTGGCAGCCTACAGCGGCGAGAGCGACAGTGAGGAGGAGCAGGAGCGAGGGGGCCCGGAGCGGGAAGAGAAGCTCACGGACTGGCAGAAGCTGGCCTGCCTGCTCTGCCGCCGCCAGTTCCCCAGCAAGGAGGCGCTCATCCGGCACCAGCAGCTCTCGGGGCTCCACAAGGTGACAGGAGGGGGTGGCAGGAGAACGGGGGGGGGCCCGCCCGGCCCGGCCCGGCCCCTTTACCCCTCCCGTCCTCTTGCAGCAAAACCTTGAGATTCACCGGCGCGCGCACCTGTCCGAAAATGAACTCGAAGCACTTGAGAAGAATGACATGGAGGTGAGGTGTCACCCACTCCTGGGCGCCGTCCCCTCTGCCCCTTCCCAGGCCCCGCCCTCGGGCAGCTGGTGCTGCAGGGCTTAGCTGAGAGCAGCCCGGCTGCCAGCAGGTACCTGGCATGCTGTCCCCGTGAGGCCCTCTCCCCCCCCCCGCCCCGCGTGCTGGCTGCTCGCACCCACAGCATCCTGGATCCTCCTCCGGGGACCCCCCTCCCACCGATGCCCGTATACCCTTGCCGGGAGCGGCCCGCTCCCCCATTCTCTCTCACACACACAAACTTGCAGCAAATGAAGTACCGGGACCGGGCGGCCGAACGCCGAGAGAAATACGGCATCCCGGAGCCACCGGAGCCCAAGAGGAGGAAGTACGGCGGCATGTCCGCTGCCTCCGTGTGAGTGCCCCGGGCCGGGCGGGGGGCCGGGGGCCATCAGGCCAGTCGCTCACCGGGCCCCGCTGTCCCCTGCAGAGACTTCGAGCAGCCCACGCGGGACGGGCTGGGCAGTGACAACATCGGCAGCCGCATGCTCCAGGCCATGGGCTGGAAAGAGGGCAGTGGCCTGGGCCGCAAGAAGCAGGGCATTGTGACACCCATTGAGGTGAGTCTCCTGGGACCCGCCCCCCCATCCTCCATTTCTTTCCGCGGCGGCCCCACCTGACACCCCCCCCTCCTGCCCCGCAGCGGGTGACAGTAAGCAATCTGGCACCGGGAGGCCCGTGCCCTGAACACAGTCTGCCTTCCTCCCACAGGCCCAGACACGGGTGCGCGGCTCCGGTTTGGGTGCCCGAGGCAGCTCCTACGGGGTCACCTCCACCGAGTCCTACAAGGAGACATTGCACAAGACAATGGTGACCCGCTTTAACGAGGCCCAGTGAGGACCCAGGAGAGCTACTTCTGCGCCTGCTCCCACCAGCCCTGGACGGGAAGGATGAAATGTCTGCTGTTCTGAGCGGGCTCTGCGCCTGTCCACCAGCCCACTCCCCAGCCACACTGGCCCTGACCGAGTCAGACTTTGAGGTGGTGACTTGTTGGAAAACTGGGCTAGGATCAAGTTCTTTTTATAATAAAAGCCAAAAAGTCCACAGCTTGCATGTCTCTCTCTCTCTCATGTCCCAGCGTGGTTGGTGGCCCCCCCCCCCACACACACACACCGAGACAGGGAAGGGGCTGAGGTGGGGGGCAGTGGTGGCATTCAGCGTCTGCCCATGGTAACCACCAGCTCAGTGGGTGGGGGGGCAGGCAGAACATGGGTTCCGGCCTGTGCCCCAGCCCACAGGATTCTGGTCCCAGCCCCTCACCACTGCCAGGCCAGAAGGTCCTGCTGTGCTAGGGAATCTGGCATCACCAGGGCGCCGTGAGGCTGGAGGTCCACCTGGGTCAGAGCCAGGATTGTGACTAGCCCATCCCCTGGCCTTGCCACCCTGCAGGGCGTTTCTGTAATGGCAAGGCTCCACTGCATTTGGCCCTCTCTGCGTCTGGGGCACAATGCCCTAGATCAGTGGTCGGCAAACTCCTTAGTCCACAGAGCCAAATATCAACAGCACAACCATTAACATTTCTTTGGAGAGCCAAATACGTATTTTAAACTTAAAACTTCTTCTAACGCCACTTCTTCAAAGTAGGCTCACCCTGAACTTGGCCTGCCTGAACTAGGGCTGTGGTATTTTGTGCAAGAGCCACACTCAAGGGGCCAAAGAGCCGCATGTGGCTCGGGAGCCGCAGTTTGCCAACCATGGCCCTAGGGCAGTGGTCAGCAAACTCATTAGTCAACAGAGTCAAATATCAACAGTTGCAATGACTGAATTTCTTTGGAGAGCCGAAAACCGACTTCTGCGCATGGGCCACAAAGTTTCAATCGCACAGTACCTGCGTACCCACACATGGTATTTTGTGGAAGAGCCACACTCAAGGGGCCAAAGAGCTGCACGTGGCTCGGGAGCCGGAGTTTGCCGACCACGGCCCTAGGGCATCTCCAAGTGGATAACGAGAGCAATCAGGTACCAGTAGGCCCTGTGCCCCTGAAGGGCTGATGACCCCAAGGAGTGGAGAGAAGCTTGGCCTGCCAATCTCGGGTCCCAGGAGTCACCCCCGGCACCGTTTGGATCTACCCTTATCCCCATCCTTTCCAGGGCTGTTAAACCATGGGGCCCCCACAAAGATGTCTCCCATATGGCTGGCAGCAGTAGATGGCACAGCCACTCTGGAAAACTTGAGCTGTTTCAAAGGTAAGCATATACATACTTACCCTCTGACTTAATCCCATTCTTAGATGTTTACCCCAAATAAATGCCAACGTCAACCAAAGGACTTGTGATATGTGTATTCACAGCAGCTGTATTCGTAATAGCCCAGGACTGGGAACCCAAACATGCGACAAGAGCATGGGTAAATTACGGTCTGTTCATAAAATGGAATACAACTCGGTCTGTTCATAAAATGGAATACAACTCGGCAATAGAGAGGAGAGGAAGGGAGGACGGATACAAACAGCATGACTGAATCTCACAAACACATTGAGCCCGGAAAGGACACAAAAAGAATACAAAGTATAGGAGTCCGCTTTCCTGCAGTTTTCCATCAGATGGAACACACGGTGATAGCAGACCGAGGAGGATGGAGGTGGAGAGGGTGTTGTTTACTGGAAAGGATTGCAAGGCAGCTTTCTGGAATCGTGGAAAGGTTCCATATCTTTTTAATCCCTAACGGAAGAGAGGATTGTATTGATTTTAGAGAGAGGGGGAGAGAGAAAAACATCAATGTGAGGGAAAACCCCCTCCCATCGGTTGCCTAGTGCTCGACCCCCTGCAAGCTAGGCATGTGCCCCGATGGGGAGCGGAACTCATGACCTGTGGGTGTGTAGGAGGCTGCTCCAACCCACCGAGCATCCGGCCATGGCAGGTCCCATGTCTGGGCTGGGGTGCTCACGCCAGCTAGTTGACTCTGAAACCCGCATCATTTCTCGGACTGGCGGTAGCCTTTCCGCTGGTTTTTCTGCCTCCACCTTCCCCCTTTGTTTCTTCTCTCGCCACACGGAGCAGCCAGATGATCCGATGGGACTCCCCGCGCTGAAACCCTTTTCCAGCTCCCCACACCGATCTCCCATCTCTGTCTGGCTCACAATGCCCTGCTTGTTATGGCCTCTTATCTCGAGCTGCCCTCCCTTCCTCACGCGTCTCCAGCTACAGACTTCCGCGCTTGCCCTCAAACCTTCCAGCAACGTCAACCTCGGGGCTTTGCACCTGATGTCCCCTCTCTAGCTGGGATGGTTTCCTCGTGTACCGCGCGACCTCACTTCCCAAATGCCGTCTTCCCGGGGAGGCGCCCCGCGACTGCTGTACATGGGGGACCAGGGCAGGTCTCTGAGTACAAGGCGGGAAATAAGGGAACGATCGGATGGAAGAGCGTCCCGCTGCCCTTTCCCACGCCCCAGAGCACCGCTCCCAGAGTTCCACAGTTCAGGTTTACTTTTTCCAATACTCTGGCGCGGATGCTCACCACGTGCACCAAGCACCAGCTGGGCCGGACTACTACCCCCAGCATGCCCCGCGCTCCTGGGAAGGACCACAACCCGCAGGGGTGTTTGGGTCTGACGCGGGCCGCCGGCGGCGAGGGCGCTGAGGCGGACACCCCTCTGAGGTGAGCGTCGGTGGTACGTCCCAACCGAGGCACCCAAGGCCCCGCGCTTTCGAGCTCCGCGCAAACTCTGGCTTCTCTTGGGCGACGGAGGAGCTGCTTTGGTCTTCCGTTGCCCCGTGGCGTCGGCTCATCTCCAGCAGGAAGACGAGGCTTCCGCTCGACGCAGGGGGTGAGTTAGAACTCGGTGTGTGTCCCCCGCCCCAAGCCCGTGGACAGCATCTGAGGGAGGAGGTTTCAGTTTCGGGGAACCCCCCAATGGGCATGTTTAGAGGCTTCGGGTGGCTTTTAGGGGTGGCTGTTTTAAGAGGGACCCTAAGCAAGCGGTCTTCGGAGACTCGAGGTGGGACGTGGGAGTGTGTTTCAGGGAGGATCCCTCGGAGGCAGGATGTATCTATCCCCCCCACCCCCAAAGACAGGGTAGAAGAGAAGGATGTTTGATGAGACCTTTAGGGTCTTATGTATGAGTACTCTCCTCACGGGGCAGAATTTGGGGCGCTCCCGAAGGGGATTGGTGAAATTTGAGGCTCCTGAAGTCAAGGCTGAATGGGGGGGATGGCTTGTTTCAGGAGAGGTCCTGGTGACTGTGGGAACGTTCGGGACCAACGTGGCATTGTAAGGGTATCCGTGGCCTTTGTGACCTCTGGTTCTATGGTGCGCTCCCCCCCGTGCTTGGGCATCCGGGGCAGAGACTGGGAGGCGTCGGGGCCTACAAGTTGGTAGGGAGAGGGAGAGGGACCCCCAGCCCGTACTGTGGAAGGGGCACCGAAGCCCTAAGCGCTTCCCGAGGCGAGGGGACAGGGTTCCTTTCACCGAGCCTTCATTAGCCCGGCTTTATCCATTATTCATGAGGAGGCGGGGCTGGGAGGAAGTCCATCTTTACCTCTTTTGCACCTAGTGCGCTGCAAGTATGACTTGTGAATTATCCAAGAGGGTTGGATGAGCATGCTGAAGGGTCGTTCGACAGTCTTTCTGGCAAACTAGAACTCAGTGACAAATCGTAAAGGTGAGTCGCTTTCCGAGCTTTCTCTGGCTTTTCTAGGGGCGTTGTGCATAATTCACGAGGGGGCGTGGCTCACACGGCTTCATCTACATGATCCACTGCTCGCTTGCCCCGAGTGTCTCCAGGATTTAAAAACCTTTCCTCTGGGGACCGGATGAGGGCCTCCCTCATACACGGTTCATTTCTTTATGAACCCACTGATCCCAGATTATCAGCAGGGGCTCGAGACTCACATCCCGTTCATCCTCGCCAGCTGGGTGATCTTTGGCCAATCTTTCTGTGAGCCCGCAAAATAGGTACAGGCAACATGGCGATCAGATTAGTTTACATGCCTGTAGCACTTTATTAGCCCATCAATCCCCACAACAGCCCTAGGAGGTAGCTTATTATTATCCCATTTAATAGATGAAGAAACTGGGACACCAGAAGGGTAAGTCATTTGCCTACAGTTACAGTCCACGAGTCGCTGAGCCAGCGTTCAAACCTAACCAGGCTGGCTCCAGTCTGTGATTTTAATCAGATGCTAGAATCGACCCCCCTCCCCCCCGCCGCTCCCCAATTTAATGGGACTACGTACTACTAATGTCAGTCGTCTAGCCCGATGTGCCAGGCACGGTTCTCAGCCCTTCCTGCATGTTTACTCACTGAAACGCCGTGACAAGGTAAGTCGCTGTTCTCACTCTGTGGGTGGGGAAACAGTGGCCCAGATAAGTGAACTATCTGCCCCGGGTCACACAGCCATCCGTGGGTAGGGATAATTTTTGCGAGGGTTCAAGACCTCTAAGGAGGTTCTTCCGTTTGAGCTTCGACCTGAAGAACAAGAAGGAACCGATTTCCTGATCGGTGCTCCAGTGCACGGAAAGGAAACAGCACAGGAGCCGCTGTATGTATTAATGGGATCTGTTGTTATTCAACAGTGTTGGGTGCTTCTGTGCCCAGGGTTTCTCTCATGCTCTGGTAGCCTGCCCTCCCCATTTAATGGACACTGCTGGCCTTAGCATCCCAGTGTGCTTCCGGGAGGGACATATTACCTTTGCATTCATATCTAATATTTACATTTTTATATATTACATATTAATGTCAGGGTCCTGTCCCAGCACTGCCCTGAACTCATTCCATAATTTCTATTCTCTAATTTTTTTCTAAAATATATTTTATTGATTTTTCACAGAGAGGAAGGGAGAGGGATAGAGAGCTAGAAACATCGATGAGAGAGAAACATCCATCAGCTGCCTCCTGCGCGCCCCCCACTGGGGATGTGCCTGCAACCAAGGTACATGCCCCTGACCGGAATCGAACCTGGGACCCTTCAGTCCGCAGGCTGATGCTCTATCCACCACTGAGCCACACCAGTCAGGGCTAGTCTCTAATTTTGATAACACACATTGCCTTTGTGAGGTGAGCACTCTCCCCATTTCACAGCTGTGGAAACGGAGGCACCTGTCAAAAGCGTGAGTGAGTATGGATTGGGTTGGACCAGGGTGGGGATGGAGGCAAGTACATCTTCCCTATGGCGCGTATCCTGCGTCTTTAATTATTCATGAGCAGGAAGGCGTGGTCTTCTTGCCTTGCTGGACTATCCTCATCCCTCCTTGCTGGGCAGGGCTGTCCATCCAGCCTCATGCATAATTCATGATAAGTGTGTGGGACCTTTCGTGACCTCCCCGAGTTTCCAGGTTAAGCTACTGCAGCATCGCATTCATTATTCATGAGCGGGGGGTGGGGTGTCGGGAGGGGGGGCGTGTTTCCTGTCGTAGCCCCATTTCCCTGCTGACAGGGTGTTGGATGAAGCAATAGGGCGGACCTGGCCCTTTCGTTCCAGCCCACCAGGATGAGTGCATTATTCATGAGAGATGCGGCCTCGGTCTCCTTGGCTTCCGGGCTGCTGCACGTGATTGATTATTCATGAGCCGGGGGGGCGTGGCTTCATGTTGTAACGGGGACTTTCTGGGGGCCGGGTGCTCGTCACCCAGCCACCTGGCCTCATGCATAATTCAGGATCAGGAAGTGTGTGTGTGAGTGTGTGTGCGCGCGCGCGGGGGCCTGTCTCGGTTTCCACGGCAACAGCAAATCTTGTCATTATTCAGGCTCACGGGGGCGTGGTCCGGCTTACCTGTTCTCCCACCTGCCTTCAGCGTTGGCGCCACCGTAGCCGCCAGGGGGCGCTCCTCCTCCGCGAATGAGTCACAGACGGGCCGGGACCAAAAATGGGCGCGGTCTCCTTGCATCCGGGTTCCTGGGGGTGGGGCCGGAGGTTTTGTTCCGGCCTCGCGCTCAACGGCCGCCATCTTGTGTCGGCTGCTGAGTTAAAGGAGGTGGCAGGGGCGAGCACAGCCACGACAGCCGGGGGAGGAGAAGGCGGCTCAGGCGGCGGCGGCTCTTAGCGGCGCGGACAGCGGGGAAGACGCGAAGGAGGGTGGCGGCCGAGCTCGGTTTCGGCTCCTAGAGGAGTTGGCGGCGGCGCGACCCGGGGAACCGGCATTGGTAACGAATGGCTGTTCTCGGCACCTTTGGCAGGCGGTTCGGGATGCATGGGAGGGGAGCGGGGCCGGCGCTGGGCCCGGCCGATGTTGGGGCGGACTGTGCTGCTGGGGATGCTGGGGATCGGCGGAGGGGGGACAGATCTTGGGGCGGGGCCGACATTTCCCGTAAGGCACCAGCCAAGTATGAAAGACCTTCTCTCGAATCTCCCTGCGGACACCCCGAGACTCTCATTCTTGGCCCTCGCAGGCTGCCCAGAGGGGCCAGACCCCGGGGAGGGAGGGTTCGTAGGCTTTTCCTGGCTGAGATCCTTCTCTAGCATCTTCCTTTCAGACACGCCACCGCGCGCGCACTGTCCGCCCTCGAAGCTTCCAAGGGGACCAGACCCCCCCCTGAGAGATCGCTTGGGCCCGGCCTTCGTGTCAGGGTCCCCCGCGTCCACACCTCAGGTCTCCCCACCCCGCCCTGGCCCGAGCATCTTGCATCAGAAACCCTCCGGGCGCGGCCCTTCGATCCAGCGGGCTGCCTTCAGCGCTTCCCTGTAGAGACTCCTTGCCATTTCTAGAAGCCGCTCCTAGAAACCATCCCGACAAAGGAATGCCTCCCGATCCCAGCGCTCTCTTTGGAGACAGTCCCTCGCGGGCCTCAGCATCTCCCCCATCAGATGCACCTCGGCCCCCATATCTCCCCTCAGAGCCTTCGGGGGGGGGGCAGGCACCAGAGAGGATCTGCTCAGACCCACAGTCCTCCACCAGAGAGCCCCAGGCCAGCCGCTAGCCCCCCTCCGCCAGACACCGGCCTCTCGAACCCCGCCCTTCCCCTCCACGTCTGCCTTCGGAAGCGCACCAGCATGCCGGCTTCTCTTCCAGATCCCTTAGCCGCCCAGCAGCCTGAGCCCCTCCCCGGGTCTGCAGCCTCTGCGGCCCGAGGCCCTCAGCTTTCGTTTTCAGTTTCCTGGGGACCCACATCGCGGTCAGAGGGCCCTTCCCTCGGCGGTCCCAGCTCTCCGGCAGAGTGCAAAGCCCGCTTCCCAGCCTCTGACTCTCAGCCTCCGTAGCATCCCCCATCATCCGTCAAAGAAACCCAACCCCACAGGGCGACCCGGCCCATATCTGCTTACAGAACTTTGCAGGCCCAGAACCATCTGGGCTGAGCCGCCCCTTTCTGCCCTCTCAGATGATGAGGTGATCCATCGCCTGTATGGATGAGATCGAAACCGGGCCTTCGCGCTGCCATAGAAACCCCCTTGCCACTTCCCAGCCCCACCCTGGGCCCCAGCATCCACCCTCCTGGCCCCCCCCCCCCCCGGGGAATCTGGCATGGCTGTCAAAGACACCCTTCCCCCTGAAAGCCCCCTATTGTCCGTCTTTGCAAGTCCTTTTTTTTTTTATCCGAGATTTCTCTCTGCCACCTGCCCCCCCAAAGAACTTCAGGACCCCTGCATCCTCCTGATGCAAAACACCCCCTCCCCGCGGACCCTGGCATTTTTCTGCAGCTTCTGGTGCCCCCAGAACCCCCCTTTCCCCCATTACCCGAGCAGCTTCCCTTCTACCTCTTTGTAGCCTCCGGGGACCTCCAGTGTAATTAATTCCTCAGCCCTTCCCCAAAGCTCTCTCTGCCACCATGTGAGGCTTCTAGCATCCCCCTCCTCTTCCTCGGAGCCTCCCTGCACTCAGACCACTGCCTCCTGACCCCTCTCTCTTATGTTCCCAGGGACTTCTCACTTAATCCCTCCTAGGAGGCTTAGCAGGCCCCAGCCGCCTGTGCCCTAGGTTCATCCCAATAGCCCGCCCACTCTCAAATCTGCTCCCCGACTCCTACCCCAGGCCTGCCCTGGTTTGAGTTGAGAGGGAATGCGCAGGCTTCAAAATCACCAGTTTGGAGACCTCAGGCAAGTTCTGGAAAAAAAAACTCTTGGAGCCCCCAGGTCAGCCGCGCTGAACAGTTGCTAGTGTTTGCATCCCGAGCGGGGTCTGCGCATACGCCGAGGGAGCAAGGAGAGCGATTTGGTTGGGGGGAGTGCGGGATCCTGAGCCTCCTCCCTGGGGTTTTTTAGGCCCACACCCCTCCTGCTTGCCTGGAGACTGGCCCGTTTCAAACCTCTGCCATTGCAGTTCCCCTCAAGAACCCTGAACCCCAACCTGCTCAGGCCCGTGTTGCTAGCATGGAGGGTGCAGAGGTAGAAGGTGAAGATAACTCCAGATCTCGGGCGCTCCGTCATCCCTGGTTCAGTGTGCCGGGAGATGGCGTGTCCCAAACCAGCAAACCGGTGACAAGGCAGGGAGTTAAGTAATCCAGCCACCACCTGTGCCAAGGGAGGAGCCTGCTTCTGTTCTCAGATCACCGAGCTCTGCCCACAGACCTTGATTTAAAAAAAAACAAAAAACCTTTCCAGTAGCCCCTCGAGGCTCTTTCCATCTGTCCCCACTTTGGGAGAAAACGGGGCTCAGCGGAAATGAGATCACCAGGTCAGAGGCAGGAACTGGGAAAATATGATTGGCCTCTTCCTCCCTAATTCACCACATCTCTTCCTAGCTTGCCTGGTTGGTAGCATTCCGGGGAATAGAGCTGGCTGACGCCGGCCCTAGCCTGTCTCCTGCCTCCTGGGTCACCTCCTCCCCCCTCATCCCTTCGCACCGGGTTGTGGCTCTATTCCCCCAGGAAGCCTTTGGCAAACAGTCCCGCAAGCTCTGGGCAGGTGACTGGCCTTTGTTCTCTTTGTGATGCGGGCATAAGGTTATGGGGGGGGGGGGCCCTGGGTATTGTTAGGATGAGACAAAGCCCTTCCTGGACGCTTTGGCTAACAGGCACGAAGTCCTGGGCAGAGAGATGGCAGGGCCCTCCTGTCATCTCGCCTGGCGCTGCGCTGTGACAGGTGCCAAGAGGGAGCGTTCCGCGCAGGGGCACTCGGTGCGATTGTGTGCTGGAGAGGCCCCCGGGTCGAACCGAGGCCAGGCGGAGCCTCGGAGGCAAGGGGGAAGCAAGTCTCTGGCCTGGGCATCCAGGCCCCGGCCCCGCCCCTGGGTTTCATTTCCAGAGCCGGCTGCACTGTTCTGTCTCTGGCACCTAGCGGGCGACACTCGGCCAGTTCACTTGCCCTCTGACCTCAGGTTTTCCCATCTGCCTGGCAGAGATGCTCAGCCCGAGCACACTGGGAGGCAGGCGGGGCTCGGGCGCAGCGGAGCTTGGTCTGGGTCCAGCTTGGTCATTTGTGGGAACCTCAGTCCCTATGTGATTCCCCCCCCACCCCCCACTTCAGTGTGAGTTCGGGAATGGTACTGAGAGCGCTCCCACCTCCTGCGGGTGCCCTGAGCGCACAGTGTAAAGTACTTAGGATGATGATTGGCCCGGGAGGGTTCTAATAAGCACTTAACCATTGTTAACCTGCTTAAGGGACTCTGAAGACCAGGCTGGGGTGAGGGTGGGGGTGTCTTCTCTCCCTGCCAACTTCCTGGCCTGGGTACCTCCCAGAGGGGTGCTGGAGGAATGGGGGGCTTTGTAAAACCCCTCCCTGAGCCCCTCTGAGAACTGGGTTCTCTGCCATCACCCCACCTGATGGATGTCCAGGCCGTGTTTCCCTCCCACATCCCTGTCGCGAGGGTTCAGGGAGAGAGAGGACAGTGGCTGCTCATTCTTGCCCACCTGCTCTGGGCCAGGCTCCGTGGTCTGTCTGTCCCAGCAACCGCATGGGGTAGGTGAGTGGCATTATCAGCCCGACTTGACAGGTGCGGGGACTGGGCTCCTAGAGGTTCAGTTCGGTCCGACAAGAAGGGCCAGGCTAACCTGAATCTCCATCCCTCCTCTGACTTCCCCCACCAGCACGCTCTTGTTACTCCTTTCCCACCCCCCACCCCCCGTAGGAGCCGTGTCTCCCTCGTTCTGCTGGGCTGGGGCGAAGGGCCGGCGGCCTCGCGGTGGGCAGCACGGATTGCAAAGCCAGACCGCCCGGGTCCAGATCTTAGCTCCGAGAGCTGGGCGACCCTGGACAAATGGCCTCACCTCTCTGGGCCTGTCTCTTCTTGGAAACGGGAGATGCTAGCCCTTGAGGCTTCCCTTCCCCCCCAGCCGCCGCCAATCAACAGAAACACGTGCTCATCAGGCCCACCTGACCCCCCTTTTCCCCTCAGATGTCCAGCTCGCCGCTGTCCAAGAAACGTCGCGTGTCCGGGCCTGATCCAAAGCCGGGTTCTAACTGTTCCTCTGCCCACTCTGTGTTGTCTGAAGTGTCCTCGGTGCCAACCAACGTGAGTGTCTTCTTCCTGCAACTGGCAGGCCGGGTGCTGGTGGTGGTGGTGGTGGTGGTTTGGGGGGGGGGATATACTTTGTATCACCGTCCATACCCCACTCCTTCCTGTGTCCTTGATCCTGTTCCTGCCCTCTGTCCCCAGGGAATGGCAAAGAACGGCAATGAAGCAGACATAGATGAGGGTCTTTACTCCCGGCAACTGTAAGTGGGGCCTAAGTCAGATGGAGCGGTGGGGGGGGGGTAGAGGGGGGCTCTGAGAGGATGTGGGCCAGAGGGCCAGGCCCCGACCCTGCTTGCGCCCCCCTCACCTGGCAGATACGTGTTGGGCCATGATGCAATGAAACGGCTGCAGACGTCCAGCGTCCTGGTATCAGGCCTTCGGGGTCTGGGCGTGGAGATTGCCAAAAACATCATCCTTGGCGGGGTCAAGGCCGTCACCCTCCATGACCAAGGCACTGCCCAGTGGGCTGACCTCTCCTCCCAGGTACCTCTTCCCGCCCCCTCTGTCCCCTGCCAAGGCACCAGCCCCCCTCGCCTCCCAGGCTCTGCAGCCACTTCACTTCATCCCCCCCCCCCACTTTGCAGTTCTACCTGCGCGAGGAGGACATTGGGAAAAACCGGGCCGAGGTCTCCCAGCCCCGCCTCGCTGAGCTCAACAGCTACGTGCCCGTCAGTGCCTACACTGGCCCCCTCGTGGAGGACTTCCTCAGCGGCTTTCAGGTACCTCGGGCCCAGCCCGGCCTCCTGCCCCGTTGCGTGTTCCTTTGTCCACTGTTGTTACCGGACTGACCACGTGCCGGGTTTTGTGCTGGCGGGGCGTCTCGGGGATGCAGGCAGGATGGAGACCCTAGACCTGTCTTTTTGGGGGAGTGGAGCTGGCGTGCCGTGTGGACAGAGCACATACCGAGAATCTCTGCTGCTCTTAGTGCGACCTCAGGCAGGCCACTTACTCTGTGCCTGCCTTCTTCCCGTTTTGCGGGCTCAGGTGCGGCAGTAAAACCAACCCCGTAGAGTTTTCTGGGGGCGAAACGCTTAGCATAGCAGCTGGCACCAGGTCAGGGCCACCTGGCGGTTGGTTAAATAAAAACTCGGGCCGGAAAGAGCTGGGACGGCCCCAGGGTGTCCCAGCAGCCCGGAACGCACTGCCACGGAACCCGAGGTCCCAAGGGTAAGAGCTCGCCCTGGGGCAGAGGGGTGCTCGCTCAGGCAGAGAGCAAAGGCCTGAGGACTGGCCTTGTCCGGAAAACGGGGAGCGAGTGGGTGTGGTGGGGGTGAGCTCACACTTGGGCCTCGCGGGGCACGGCAGGGCTGTACGCCGGCAGCAGTGGGTGGTGGTGGCAAGTGAATGAGTCAGACGCTCCCCAGACCTCCTGTCTTTCCAGCTGCCTCTTCACCCCGCCTGGTGTGCCCTCGGGATTCCCAGGCATTCCGGCTCTCTTCACTGGAGTTTCACCTTTCCACCGCCTCTGAGGCTGATACATAGTAGATACTCTGTATCTCTGAAAGAGTGGGACCCCCCAAGCCTTCAGAGCTCTCTGACCCCGCCCACCAGCCTTGCTCGATCCATCCCACCGTTGAGCCTCCGCCCCTCTGCCTGCCCACAGGTGGTGGTCCTCACCAACAGCCCCCTGGAAGACCAGCTGCTGGTGGGCGAGTTCTGTCACAGTCGGGGCATCAAGCTGGTGGTGGCAGACACGCGAGGCCTGTTTGGGTGAGTGTCCCCACCCTTTTCCCCCAGGCCCTACCAGGCCCAGGTCAAGACCCCCACCACCACCCACCAAGCTCTCGCTGCCCTCAGCTACCCAGGTTTTAGTTAATGTATTTATTTCCTCACCCCGAGGATGTTTTCCCATTGATTTTGAGAGAGAGGGAAAGACAGAGAGAAACATCGATGGGTTGCCTCCTGCACGTGCCCTGACCAAGGGCCTGGGCCAGGGAGGAGCTTGCAACCCAAGGTACATGCCCTTGACTGGAATGGAATCCTCATCCCTTCGGTCCACAGGCCGGCGCTCTATAGCCACTGAGCCATCCCGGCCAGGGCAGCCACCGGGTCGGAGATTCTGTGTGTTCGCCTCCCCATGTGGCAAGAACACTGTCCGCTTCCCAGCAGGGATGGGCTGAGTTTGCTCAGCAAGTACCTGCAGCGTCTTGAGGGACAGACAGGGTCCCTCTCTCCGTGGAACTCCCGCATCAGCCCTGTTTGCCCCCTCCCCTCTGCAGGCAACTCTTCTGTGACTTTGGAGAGGAAATGGTCCTCACCGATTCCAATGGGGAACAGCCACTCAGTGCTATGGTTTCTATGATTACCAAGGTGAGGGGACCCGCCGCGGGGGTCCTGGCAGGCAGAGGGGCATCAGCCGCAGGCCTGCAGGTCTGCTCCTGGTCCCCGAAGTGTGCCCCTGAAGACTCCGTCTCCCTTTAACCAGGACAACCCTGGTGTGGTCACCTGCCTGGACGAGGCCCGGCACGGGTTTGAGAGTGGCGACTTTGTCTCCTTTTCAGAAGTGCAGGGCATGGTTGAACTCAACGGAAGTCAACCCATGGAGATCAAAGTCCTGGGTAAGCTAGGGCCGGTGCGGGATGGGAGGACAGGGGGTGCGACCCTGGACTCCGAGCGAGAGGAATTTAACGAGAAACAGTCTGAGGGGCTGAGTTGAACCAGAAACAGGCCCTAGAGGCCCCCAGCACAGCTGGTGGGCATGGGGGAGAGATGCTGTCTTCTGTCTGAGCTGATCCCAGGAGGACAGGTCCCTGGTAGTGACGCTAAGGGGCGAAGATCTCTGGTCCTTGAACAGCAGCTCAAAGGATCCCGTCGTGTCTGCGCTGATTGGGACAGGGAGAAGGGACTGTCCCCCAGTGTAGACTTGGGGTCAGGGACACGGGTTCTCTTGGGCTCAGAGCTGGATGTAGGGCAGAAGGGAGCTGGTTTCTGATGTCCACGTGGGACCAGGGGTGGAGAGATGGCTCCTGATGCCTGAGCTAGGTCACGGGTGGGTTTTCCCTTAGCTTGTGGGGGTGCGGCTTTTCGGGAGGGCAGGCAGTCTGACCGCTTCCCCGTCTCCCTCCCGCAGGTCCTTATACCTTTAGTATCTGTGACACCTCCGGCTTCTCTGACTATATCCGCGGCGGTATCGTCAGTCAGGTCAAAGTGCCCAAGAAGATCAGCTTTGTGAGTGCGGCGGGTCAGGGGTGCTGGGGGCGGTTCCGGGCACTTCCAGGTCCTCCATTCCTCTCTTTCTGCTCCCGCCGTCCTGCCTCCCACAGAAATCCTTGCTGGCCTCCCTGGTGGAGCCCGACTTCGTGATGACGGACTTCGCCAAGTTTTCCCGCCCCGCCCAGCTGCACATTGGCTTCCAGGCCCTTCACCAGTTCTGTGCCCAGCACGGCCAGCCCCCTCGGCCCCACAACGAGGTGGGTGGGCGGGCCAGGGCAGGTGACCTGGGCCCTGAAGGGCCGCTGGGCCTCTCTGCCTCTGCGCCCTGACCCGCAGTGGCCTGACAGGGGCATTCTGGCTTTGTTCCGCCCCACCAGGAGGATGCCACGGAGCTGGTGGCCTTAGCGCAGGCTGTGAATGCCCGAGCCCTGCCAGCCGTGCAGCAGGAGAGTCTGGACGAGGACCTCATCCGGAAGCTGGCCTACGTGGCTGCTGGGGACCTGGCACCCATCAACGCCTTCATTGGGGGCCTGGCTGCCCAAGAGGTCATGAAGGTCAGCCGAGGTGGCGAATGGCAGGGTTGGGGAGGGGCCAGGCATCTCCGACTCCATCACTCGCTCTATTCTATGGTTTGCTCCCATCAACCATGGACCGCTTTCCCTCTCTTCCCGGTCTCCAGGCTTGCTCTGGGAAGTTTATGCCCATCATGCAGTGGCTGTACTTTGATGCCCTGGAGTGCCTCCCTGAGGACAAAGAGGCCCTCACGGAGGACAAGTGCCTCCCGGTATGTGAGCGTGGCCCGCGGGGAGGGCACCGCTGGGGAGCATGGCCTGCGCGCCCCTTCTTTGACCCTCTTCCCTTCTCACTCCCCAGCGCCAGAACCGTTATGATGGGCAGGTGGCCGTGTTCGGCTCAGACATGCAAGAGAAACTGGGCAAACAGAAGTACTTCCTGGTGAGTGATGCCCTGGACCACCGCCTCCCTTCATCTCTCCTGGCCTGTGGTCATCTCTCCGGGGGTCTCCTGCCTCCCGAGGGGGGGCGGGTCTTTTGGTTCTGAGACCTCTGTCACGTGCCTTCTGCTGTCATCTATCTTGAGGGGCAGCCTTCTGTTCAGCCCCCTCCGGTGCTGCCTCCCTCACGGGACTGGTTGGCTATTTCTTACAGCCTGGCACTTACGTGTGTGGCACTCGACCCTCAGCCAGGCTGCGGCTGTCTTCAGGGGGAGTTGAGGAGTGCTGGCTGACTCTGCCCACCGGCGTTAACCAAGCTCTGTCTGGGCTGCTTCCTAGGTGGGCGCTGGAGCCATCGGCTGCGAGCTGCTGAAGAACTTCACCATGATCGGCTTGGGCTGCGGGGAGGGCGGAGAAATTGTCGTCACAGACATGGACACCATCGAGAAGTCCAATCTGAACAGACAGTTTCTGTTCCGGCCCTGGGATGTTACGGTAAGTTGGGGGCGGGGGTGCTTTTGCATTTCACGTTCCTCCTGGAAAGGAGGCCTTTCCGCCTTTTTCTTTCCTTTCGTTTCTCTCTGACACTCATTCAACAAACGGTGATTTGAGTAACCTTTTCATTGAATCTACAATTTCTCAGCTGTTTTTTTTTTAATTTTTTTTCCTTGACCTCTTATCAGTGCTGTTGAGACAGTTTGTTGGGTGGGGGTCCTCCAAACTACCCCCCAGTTCAGTGATTCACGGAGAGAACTCACAGGATGAATCCTTCCACCAAAGAAGGCAGAGTTGCCCTAACCTGTTTGGCTCAGTGAGCAGAGCGTCCGGCCTGTGGACTGAAGGGTCCCAGGTTCCATTCCGGTCAGGGGCATGTGCCTTGGTTGCGGGCACATCCCCAGTAGAGGGTGTGCAGGAGGCAGCTGATCCATGTTTCTAACTCCTTCTCCCTCTCCCTTCCTCTCTATAAAAAAATCAATAAAATATATTTTTAAAAAATGCAGAGAAGCATCAGCAAAGGGAAAGGGCACCGGAGCGAAGTCTCCTTTCCCAGTGGAGTCGCACAGGACACGCTTAATCGTCCCCGGCAGTCGGTCGTAACATGTGAAATGTCAACCAGCGGGGCTTTTTAGAGACACAGCACCCGGGGTTCTTACTGTGGGCTGGGCACATAGGCACCCTCCGCTGGGCACATACCCAAGCTGCAGGCTTCCAGAACGAGAGCAGGTGTCGGGCACAAACCACATTGTGTGCCTAAGTAGGCACACAGAGCCTCCTTCTCAGGAATGGTGGGAACCCTCCTCAAATCCCAGTTCCCAGGCGCCAGCCTTCCAGGCAGGCCTTGCCTCGGGGGGTGCTTTACGCCTCTGCACGCACGGGAGCTGGGTGGGTGATTCGGGGATCTGGCTGGAAGCCTGTGGGGGACAGCGTCATTTATAGTTTGGGACGATCGCTGTGCCAAGGAAATAGCGAGGCGTGGGTTTGCCGTTCTGGTCACAGTGGTTGAGGAAGGGTCTGCAGACTCGAAGGATGCAAGGGAGAAGAATAGTGCCCAGACCATGATCCAGAGTTGGGGGGGGACAGTGGAGGAAGTGGGTGCTGGGGTATAGTTATGAGCAGAGGTGGGACAGGACCTGACTTGGGGTTGTAGAGCATCCTGCTTCTCTGTGTGCTTACGTCCTGTTTCATTTGGGGGGATGTCCCCCGCCCCTGAGTGCTGTTCCCTGAAAGAATAATGGATGTGGTGGAGGCGAAAGACCACATGGGTCGCTTGCTGTCTCCGGATGCTGTTCGGTCACTGCTTCCCTTTCCACTGAGTCCCTGCCACATTCGTCACGGCCCCGGCCCTGTGGCCATGTCATGGACTGTTTCCTGCTAAGCCAGGGAGCCTCCTGAGGCTGGTTTGGTGAAGGCAGGGATAACTGAGTTCTGTTTCCCCCCCACCCTCGCCCCCGCCAGAAGTTAAAGTCGGACACTGCTGCTGCGGCTGTGCGCCAGATGAACCCGCACATCCGGGTGACCAGCCACCAGAACCGGGTGGGCCCTGACACGGAGCGCATTTATGACGACGATTTCTTTCAAAACCTGGATGGGGTGGCCAATGCCCTGGACAACGTGGATGCCCGTAAGTCTGGAGGCGGGTGAGGAGGGTCAAGGGCAGGTGTGTGTGTGTGTGTGTGTGTGTGTGTGTGTGTCTCGGAGGTGCCTGTCTTCCTGTCCTCTCCTGATGCCCCTCCCTCCCACCCCCAGGTATGTACATGGACCGCCGTTGTGTGTACTACCGGAAGCCACTGCTGGAGTCGGGCACCCTGGGCACCAAGGGCAATGTGCAGGTGGTGATCCCCTTCCTGACCGAGTCGTACAGCTCTAGCCAGGACCCGCCCGAGAAGTCCATCCCCATCTGCACCCTGAAGAACTTCCCCAACGCCATCGAGCACACCCTGCAGGTGATCAGCTGGGGAGGGGGCGAGGGGAGGGAGGCAGCACCCTGCCTCTGCCATCCCGGGCGCTGGCCTCCAGGTGTGGCGAGCCGAAGCATAAGATGTGCTTTTTCTCCAACCTCCGTCCTTCCCGTCTTAGCCAGCAGCCTAGGTTTCTAGCTGGGTTGGTTCTTTTTTTTTTTTTTTAAACTTTTCATCTTACAATGTTTTTCAACCTGTAAACAAGTATAAAAAGCACTAGGATGGACTCAAATACCACTCGTCACCTAGATTTAGTAGTTGTTCCTGTTTTGTCACATCTTCTACTCAGGTTCATGTCTTTTTTCTCTTTGTGCTGGAGGAAAGAGACATGGACATGCGGGATGTGACATGGGATGGTGTGGCACTAGACCCTCAGCCAGGCTCTGACTCATGGACGTCCCAAGCCCGTACTCCCCGATACTGCAGCATGCTTCTGCAGAGGGAGGCTGTGTTTCCGCATACAAAGTCTCAACCTGGACATTTTTTTTTTAATTGAGACATAACATCCAGTAAGGTACAGGAAGCTTAAGAATAAGCTTTTTTTCGTTGGTAAGTGGTTACATTGACTATTATAACCACTGCCAAGGTCAGGATCTTTGGTTTCTCATTTAGGTGCTAGGGGCAGGGAAGTGCTCTTCATATTTGATGGATTCACTGATGGTCTTTCTCTGTCTCTGGAAAACCCCCTCTGTCAGCCACTGCCCCCCCCAGTAATTGGTATGCTCTGTCTGCAGTGGGCTCGAGATGAGTTCGAAGGCCTCTTCAAGCAGCCAGCAGAAAACGTCAACCAATACCTCACGTAAGTACCCATTGGCCCCCCTCTTCTCCCCCCCGCCTACCAGCCAAGGCCTCCTGTCTGCTTTCCTCAGTGTAACCAGGGAAACGTCGCGTGACCTAGTGAATGCTTGGGCTCCCTACCACTGCGGGTCAGGATGAGCTTTCCGAGGAGAAAGGGGGGTAGCCCTGGAGCCCCCTCCAAGGGCCGCCATGTAATCCTGCCCCTCTGACCACTCCACTTCCCGATAGAGACCCCAAGTTTGTGGAGCGGACCCTGCGGCTGGCGGGCACCCAACCCTTGGAGGTGCTGGAGGCCTTGCAGCGCAGCCTGCTGCTGCAGCGGCCACAGACCTGGGCCGACTGTGTGACCTGGGCCTGCCACCACTGGCACACCCAGTACTCTAACAACATCCGGCAGCTGCTGCACAACTTCCCTCCTGACCAGGTAATGCCCGCCGGCAGGCCTCTCGGGCGAGATCGGAACTAGGAACCTGCTGTGGGCGCCCCCAACCATGGGGCTCCTCCCGGTCATCAGTCCGTCCGTGGCAGGTGCCCCCACGCATGGCGGAGCTCGTGTTCTCCGTCCCCTGTCCTTGGAGCCAGGAGACTTGTGCCGTGGGCTGGGTCAGACCGGCTTTCAGGGCTGGAGGGGGTGATGGGGGAGACATTTCCTAATACTACGTTTCTCCGATGGTTGGCCACCCATCAAAGTTCACTGAACGCCTGTGTGTCTCGCACAAAGCACATGCCCAGGGATCGGTGGCAGTTTTTTCAGCGAGGTCCCTGCTGCGGCCTGGCTTTGGAACTTCCATCTGCAGGACCCTGCCGTCCGGGTCGCTGCTGATTGACTCCAGGCCCCTGTGCGTGCCAAGTCGCACTGAGTCAGGGCCCCTCCAGGGCCAAGCTGAGGCGTCAGGAGGTCAGAGAGGCCTCCCCCCTCCATCCTGCTCCTCAAAAACCTCTGCTCCCTTAGCTCACAAGCTCCGGAGCGCCCTTCTGGTCTGGACCCAAACGATGTCCACACCCGCTCACTTTTGATGTCAACAATGTGAGTCTCCTCCTCCTTGGGGTCCGGGGGCGGGTGAGAGGGAGACAGAGACTCCCCGGATGAGGCCTGATGGTGCTCCCCCTTCTAGCCCCTGCATCTGGACTACGTGATGGCTGCCGCTAACCTGTTCGCCCAGACCTACGGACTGGGCGGCTCTCAGGACCGAGCTGCCGTGGCCACGCTCTTACAGTCTGTTCAGGTCCCCGAGTTCACCCCCAAGTCCGGTGTCAAGATCCACGTCTCTGACCAGGAGCTGCAGAGCGCCAGCGCCTCTGTTGGTGAGGAGTCGCCGTCCTACTTGTCCCCCCCGCCCAGCTCAGTCCTGTGTCCCTGGCTCTGCTCTGCGACTCCCAGCCTGAGGCCTCCCGCACACCTTCCTCTGAGCCGCCCTTCCTGAAATGCGGAGGGGTGGTTAGGGCACATTCTTTCTTACTCCTTCTCCCTTATCTCCTCCATAGCCCTCGGGACAACTACCTGTTGATTTTCTCTTGTTCCGAGTGTGTCCGCCTTGAAAGAAAAAATGCTTCCTCTTGATCTTGTCATGCGGGGCCGGGTGGAGATAGGCTATCCACCAATGGTCTTGTCCCGGGGCCTTAGTCTGCTGACCCTTGGCCTCTGTGGTTATCCCCGTCCCTTCCCTTTCACCTGTCTCTCTCCAGAGGTGATGTGTCCGTAGCTATGCTGTGTCCCCTGCATTTCCCTTCCATCTCCCCCTTACACTGCATATGTCTTCTGTCTCTCGCCCCCTCCCATCTTCCTTTCCAAATATATACCCCACATGTTCCTCTCTGTGTATTTCTTCCTACCTTCCCTTTTTTCATTTGTTCTCATCCACATACTCCCTCTTCTCGGATGTATACGGGGCATTTGTAAAATGTATGTAAAACCTCCCACCTGTCTCAACCTCTTACATGCCTCTATTCTCCCCTTTTCGTGTCTTCTTTCTCCCCCTCCGTGTCATTCCTCTACACCCATGTCTGCATATTCCCCCCAACTTCCTCTCCCTGTATCTTCTGCCTCCCCCCTCCCCCATCTCTTCCTAATGTCTCCCCATCTCTCTGTACAGTCTCCCTAAGACCTCCAGCTCTCACCTGGGCCTCCACTTTCTTCTCATGACATTTAAGTCCCATAGTATCTCTCGAGATCTTGACATTCCCCTTGCCCCTCCTCCAGGATGGCTTTCCTTTTCAAATCTTTCACCTGTGTGAACCCCTTTTGCTCCAACCTGGGCTTGTAGTCTCATCTCGGACCCTGGCTTGCGACCTAAGGAGCTGTGGGGTCTTCTCTCTTCCTGCAGACGACAGCCGTCTAGAGGAGCTCAAGGCCACACTGCCGAGCCCAGAGAAGCTCCCCGGGTTCAAGATGTACCCCATCGACTTTGAGAAGGTGCTGTGTGAAGACCCTGGGCAGGCACGGGGGTGGGCTGGGCAGGACAGGTCTCGGGGGATCTGGAGGCGGCCCCCGGCCCCTTTAGGGATCGGGTCACAGGCTTTCCATGCGGCCCTGAACAAATAAGGGTTCCCAGCCAGGCCTTTGTGATCCAAGCGAGCCCAGCAGGTCATGGCAGTGCCCCCCAAAAGCCAGGAATCCTCTTCCTCTCTGATCGCCATCATCTCTCTGTTCTCCCCCTGCCCATCAAAGGATGACGACACCAACTTCCACATCGATTTCATTGTGGCTGCATCCAACCTCCGGGCAGAGAACTATGACATTCCCGCTGCAGACCGGCACAAGGTGAGGGGGTCTCCACCCGCGGGGTCACCCCCTCCCAGGCTGGCGTTCCCGGCATTTCCCCCCCCCCTTCTATAGGCCGGGCCTTGCCTCCTCCTGAACTACACCCTCCCTTGATGTCTCCCGCCTCCCAGAGCAAGCTGATTGCTGGGAAAATCATCCCCGCCATCGCCACCACCACAGCGGCTGTGGTTGGCCTCGTGTGCCTGGAGCTGTACAAGGTGGTTCAGGGGCACCGAAGGCTTGACTCTTATAAGAATGGTTTCCTCAACTTGGCCCTGCCTTTCTTCGCCTTCTCTGAGCCCCTTCCCGCACCCCGTCACCAGGTGAGGGTCTGCATCCGGGGAGGCGGGCCTGCGGCTGGGGTGTCTCTCTCTCTCTCGAGCTGGCTCTAGTTTACTTCCCAGGCTTTTGCCCAGTGGGGGTTTCTGTCAGCGTGCCCCGTTTATCCCCTCAGAAAACAGGGGACACGTGATAGGAGATTGCTAATAACTGGACAGCAATAGCAACGAGCGTTTGTTAGGTGCTTACTATCCTAAGTTCTTTCACTTGCTTCATTTGTTAATTCATTTAAATAGTTCTTGAGCGACCCCCTCCCCCCCCCAAAAAAAAAAGCAGGCTAAGGAAGTTAGGAGTGCTGGCTGGTAAGGGGTTAGGTTTGGGATTTTAAATGAAGACCTTGCTGAAAAGATGAAGTTTGAGTCCGAACTTGAAGGAGGCGAAGAAACAGAGCGTGCAGGCTTCTGGGAGGAGGGCGTTTCAGACAGGGGCACCGGTCTCTGCGAGGGTGGCAGTGCGCCCAGCTGGCATGATTGACAAAGAAGTCGCTAGAACACAGTGAGTGAGGGGAGGAAGAGAGAGGAGGACTACAATGAGGCAGGTAGGGCCCTGTCAGTTACCATAAGGTTTCACTGCTTGGAAGCCACAAGACAGCTTTGGCCCAAAGAGGCTTGTGGTCTTGCTTAGCATGTCTCTGGGGGGTGGGGTGGGGGGAGAGTGATGGGGCTCGGCCCCCATAACACTGGTCTGCTTCTTGCCCGCAGTACTATACCCGAGAATGGACGTTGTGGGATCGCTTTGAGGTTCAGGGGCTGCAGCCTAATGGCGAGGAGATGACCCTCAAACAGTTCCTTGACTACTTCAAGGTGAGGCCCCTCCCTCCCTCTCCCCCCCCATGGAGGCGGAGCGTGCGTGTGCCTGGCCTGCCCCCCTTTGTGACATGCCCGCCCCCCCTTCCCTCCAGACAGAGCATAAATTGGAGATCACCATGCTGTCCCAGGGCGTGTCCATGCTCTATTCCTTCTTCATGCCAGCCGCCAAGCTCAAGGAACGGTTGGATCAACCGTGAGTTGGGTGGCAGAGCCTCAGCTTGCGGCTTTCCCACTCCTGTTCACCCCCCTTCAGCTCCTGCCCCCCGCCCCCATCCGCCTGCCCTGCCTCTCTGATCTCTGACACTCTGCCCCCTGCCCCCAGGATGACAGAGATCGTAAGCCGTGTGTCGAAGCGAAAGCTGGGCCGCCATGTGCGGGCACTGGTGCTTGAGCTGTGCTGCAACGACGAGAGCGGCGAGGATGTCGAGGTCCCCTACGTCCGCTACACCATTCGCTGACCCCGAGCCCCCCCTTTTCCAGAGCCCTTCCCGCCGAGGGCTCCCATTTGACTTGTGGCAGTGGCCCAGCTAGCCAAGCCTGGTATTCCCTCCTCATCCCCCTCCCTGATCCCTCTTGCCACTGCTTCCTCCCTTGTTCAGAACCTTGAATCCTAATAAACAGTTATTAACTCGGACATGGCACGTCCTGCTGGTTCCAGGGAAGGAGAGGACTTCCTGGAGCTGTCTGGTTCCGATGGTAACCCAAAAAGCTAACCCTCCCCCCACCCTCCACCTCCCACCCCCAGCTACCTATTTCCTGGGCAGAGATTGAACATGTGGGAATTGCCACCTTCTTCCTCCTTCCCTCCCTGCTTAGGAAGAAGCGGAGGCACCGGTGAGGCCATAGAGAACAGGTACCTGGGGCCAATTTATTTGAGCTGGATTCCAATTCAACCGTCTCCATCTCCTGTAGTATGCCGTCCGCCATACCCTATTCATGTTAGGCCAACAGGGCGTCTGCGTGTTTAGCTGAGGGCACCTGTGGAGGAAAGGGTCCTTTCCCGCCCCGTCCTTCCCATCTCTTTTCCCTACCCCCACCCTGGTCTGTCTGACCTGAGGTCTCTGAACTTTGAGGAGAGAGCCAGCTGTGGGTGGCCAATTGGTTAGAGTAGCAAACAGGAGGCGCCCCCCAGGCCCCAGCAGGACTGCACACTCTGCCTGCCCTTGGCCTTGGCCTTGGCGGAACACCTCACACAGTTGAAAGCACCCATGTGGCCTCTGTGTGCCTCAACATGCCCCTCAGACCTCTGCCCCGCACCCAGCCGCTTCTCAACAGACTCCTCCCCCCTTCACTCAGTTCTGGATATCGAAAGTAGCACAACCTGAAATGATGGGGCTCCCTCAGGTGGGCGTTTTTAAAGAGGGCAGTCAGGGCAGGTGTCATGAAGGTGACATTGGAGCAAGGACTTGGGAAAGGTGAGGAGATGAGGCCCGTGAGTACCCGAGGGAGGAGCATTCCAGAGCGGGACCAGCGGCAAGTGCAAAGTCCCAGAGGCGGGATTGTGCCCGCTTTCAAGGATGGCTGCAGCGGGGTGAGAGAAAGCAGGGAAGGAGAGGAGGGCCGTTAAGTCAGGGACCTGCTTAGCTCACAGACGACTTGTCAAGTACCGTGTTTCCTCGTGGCTGCCCAGTATAACCCTTTCTGAATAACGGGGGTGAGCGAGGCTGTCACAAAGGGCGGCCCGGGACAGGAGGTGAAGCCGGCTTGGGGCTCAGGCGCAGTGTAGATGTCCCGGAAGACCCGCTGGAGGTTGCTGCCTTGTGAGTTGGGACTTGATGGGGAGTTTTACAGGCAGAGGGGTGAGGGATGAGGTCCGCCGGGCAATGCTTGGACCCACAGGCACCCAGGAAGTTAAAGCACAGAGCCGGGAGAGTCAAGGGCAGGGCCCGGGCGGGCAAAAAAAAAAAATAGATAGTTGAGAGGTGGCAGGACACACTTAATGCTGGGAGCAAACCAAAACTTTTGAAGCCGCCAAAGAAACCCCGGGTTTTAGCCCAAAGTCGCACGCGTGCGCAGTAACGCCCTCGCCCGTTTCAAGGTCCGCCTTTCTTAGCCGAGGCTGGGAGAGAGAGGGGGGAGGGAGGGCTAGAGGCGGGACAGAGGTTGATTGAACGTTCTTTTGACCAATCAGCTTGCGGGATATTTGGCCTATGATGAAAGGAGCTCGGAACAAAAAGGAGGGCCCGCCTCCCGGCCATGAGAACCAGGCAGAGGTGTGGTAGGCAGCGAGGTCCCGCCTCTCCGGCTCGGCCACGCCCTTCATTCTGGCACTGCCTCACCCCCGGGCGCCGGCCCCATTGGCTGCGCGGCAGCCTCCAAAGGCGGGGCCGCGAGCCGTCACAGTGGGAATCGGCTAGCGGCGTGGGAGGGGGCGCGGGCGGGAGGGAGAGCAGCGGGGCGGGTAAAGGCCCACGATTCCCGGGGCAGCCTTTCCCAGAAAAAGTCATCTCGCGACCCTTCAAAATCCCCAGGGCCTGAAACCGCCTCCTCCCCCCTCTCTCTCTCTCTCTCCTCCTGGCCAAAGTCCCATTTGCTATCATGGGGACGTACCAAGTGAGACCGCGTTAGGGGGAGCAAGTGGTGACCGGGACGCCGGTCTCCAGCTGCCGCCCGCTCGCTAGCCGTTTTCTAGCCAGATCTTAGCCGAGGCCCCCAGCCGCCTCTCCCGTCCCCCCTGGCGCCGTTCCAGGGCTGGCGCCACATCCCCTGGTGGGCGCGCAATGGCCGCGCCGCCCCCCGCGGCGGACGGGCCTCTTGGTACGTGCAGCCCGAGGTGAGTCCCCTCCTCCCCGCTGCGCCCGGGCCAGCGCGTGCGTGCGCATGCGCGAAGCGCGGCGCGCGCGGCAGTTGGGTCGCAGGCAGCCCGGCCCCGGGAGCCGCCGCGTCGCCGCGAGCAGCGGGCGCCGAGCCGCGAGCCGCCGTGAGCTCTCGGATCCGAAGCGGCGCCGACGACCTCGGGGGCCTCGCCCGCAGCGGCCAAGCTCATGGCCGGCTGAGCGGGACGCCGCCGCCGCCTCAGCCACCGCCGCCGCCGCCGCCGCCTCCTCCTCCTCAGCCGGCGGCGGCCCGGGCCCAGCAGCCATGGCCGAAGACTACTGGGACGGGCGCCGGCGGCGGACCCGAGGAGGAGAAGGAGGTCGCGCGGCCTCAGCGCGGGCCGCCGCCCCAGGCGCCTCCGCGCCGGCCCCGCGGCGCTGAGGTTGCTCGCGCGCCCCCGCCGCCGGTGAGCGCGTCCCCGAGACGTGGGGTGGGGGCTGCCCTTTCTTCTCCACGAGCCACCCCGACCCCCCGGCGGGGGCCCGGGGGGTGGGGGTCTGGGCTGCACTACCCGCCTGGGCCTCCACCCCGCAGCGAATTGCCCAGAATGCACCAGGGCAGGGGGTCATTCAGGGCCTCCCTGACCTTGGCCCCGCCCTGGGCCCAGTGTGGGAGCCGGGGATGGGAAGTTGCTAAATGGGGGAAGGGGGTGATCCCGGGACTAGAGGGGGCAGGAATGGGGGCCAGGGTGGTGAAAGAGTCGAGGTTGGCCCAGGGGGGGCCTGAGTTTCGGAGGGATCGGAGATGTGTAAGGTACGGGGTCCGGTGGGTGCTAGTGTAGGGGGGGGGTGCCGGAGGGTGGAGGGCCCCAAACGAGTGGAAGTCAGAGAAGTGCTGACATGCGCAAATCGGGTTCTACCTGGCGATGCCCGCTGTGTTAACCGGGGGGTAAGGTGGGAGAGGTCCCGGAAGATGTGCTAATAGGACCAGGGTTTGGGGCCCGGTGTGGTGAGGGGCGGCGTGGGGTTAAGACGGTGTATTTGTCCATGAGGACCGCAGCGCGTGAGGGGCCAGAATGTGCTCGTGGAGGGCAGCCTAGTGGAAGAGTGAGGGTGTCGAGCCTGGCTAAGGGGGGGTCAGAGCTGCAGAGGTATGTGCGGGAGGTAATAGAAGTCTGGGTAGCGAGAGGCCCAGTCTGTGCTTTCGGGGGGCAGAGGGGTGGGAGACCTGAGCCTGGGCTAATGGCTGTCAGTTGTGGATGAGGGAAGAGGTTCAGTGGATTGAGGATCGAGAGGGTGTGAGATCCGTGTGTCCCCATGAGGGCCGGGGATGCGGGACTGGGGTGTGCTCAGAGGAGGCAGGGTGACAGGGGAAGTTAGAGGGACCGCTGATGGGCCTTTAGAGCCTTGGAGGCCCGGAAAAGTGTGCCAGTTGCGGGAGAGGCCGACCCGCAGATCTGGAATATGCTAATGCGAGTCCGAGCATCTCGAAGACAGTGCGCTCTTGTGTCCGTCCATGGACGGGCCGAGGTTCCAGGGAGTGCCGATGAGGGGCAGAGCTGGTGAGGGTTTCCAGTGTGCGAGGAGGGGGATCAGGGCAGTGAAGGGGTCCCAGTGTGAATCGGCCCGGCTTCGAGCTGTGCAGTTGAAGCAGAGAAGGAAGGAACCAGGAATATGTGAAGGTCTCTGAGTTCCAAAGTGGATTAGAGCCATGGAGGGCTGAAATGTGTGCTGAGAAGTGGTGGTGGGGGGGGGGGGGGGGGGGGGGGGGTTCGGGCTGAACGAAGACCCGTGTGCCCTAATGAGGGTCAGGCCATTATATAATATAATGGTGTGTTGCCCCTGGAGATGGGGCTGGGAAGGGTTCAGGGTTATAACAGGGTGTTGCCCCTGGAGATGGGGCTGGGAAGGGTTCAGGGTTATAACACTGTGTTGCCCCTGGAGATAGGACTGGGAAGGGTTTGGGGTTATAAC
>JAAGEH010000137.1:2569086-2582107 GCA_011751065.1 Lasiurus cinereus | reverse complement strand
GAAGGCTGCTGGGAAGCACTGTGAGGCCCCGAGTGTTCTAATAGAGGTCAGGGTGAATCGAAGGTCTAGCTTGTGCCGATGGGAGGTGCAGAGACAGGATCGGGGAGGACCAGAATATGTGGTGATGAGAGTCCTATCTGCTGAGGGGTCTGGGCTGGGCCGGAAACAGGTCAGGGATGTGCCAGGTTCACTGGGATTTAGGGCGAATGCCAATGTGGGTCAGCGGCAGAGGGTCCCAGGGGCAGGTGAATAGGGGTGAGCATCACGCAGGGGGCACAGTGTGTGAACGGGGGTGGGGGTGGGGGGGAGCATGGTGGAGAAGCCGCCAGGCAGCCAGGCCGGGGAGGGACCCAGGAATGCGGTAGGAGTTCACATTTTTTTGGCTGGGGCTTTGTGAGCTGGCGGCAGTTAGAGATAAAGGGTAATTGCAGGTGCTGATAGCAGTTACAATGCAGAGGGGAATTCTCGAAGGTCTAGGATCTGCTGAGGAAAGGAGGACAGTGAGGGCCCAGCGTGTGCTGCTGGGAAGTCGCACAGGATGAGGATGGTACAATCCTCTGTCTGGAGCTCAGTAGAGTGTGACGACTGTCCTCAGTGGTTCCGCGTAGTGTGAGGAGGTGAGTGCCCTTGGCTATTACGAGAGTATTCAAGTTCATACGTTCAGGTGTCTCTGCTCACGGGGTCCCGCCCAGGCCCCTCCCCCTACTGGGGGTGTTGCATGATACAAACATTGTGTACCCCATCTTCCTCAACTCCCCATAAAACCGAACTCTGGAACCTGTCCAGCCCTTGGAGTTCCCAGTTAGAGGTCATGGACCCATAGCTCCTCTCGCTCCCTCCTCACTGTCCATCCAGCCCCACTGTTCCCTGCGACAGCAGACCAGTGGACCGGGCACCTGTGCCATGCGGGACACAAGACGGTCTTTGGAGCTGGGCATACTGCCCCTGCCTCAGATTCAGGCCCCGTGTTGGGCCAGGATTTTGTCGGTGTCCCGGGTTCTCTGGACGGAAGGCCTCCTAGTCACTGCGGTCTTTCTCCTAGGCGGGCAGAGGCAGGGCGTGGGGACCACTGGAGGAATACCTGATTTCAAGGTAACAGATGACCCACTTCTCTCCTCGGATCCAAGCTCAGCCTCATCCTCGACCTCCCATCTAGCTTCACTTCCCTTGGGCCCCGGGCCATCTTGGGCCCTGCTGTGCGTCCAGATGGTTCCTGGGCCAGGTCTTTCCCCCTCCTTGCTGGCCCAGAGCCCAGGTGGAAGCAGAAGAAGGCCAGCCTAGGCCTTTTGGTGGCCCTGTTCCCTCCCGCGGCCCCATCTAGGTAGGTCATCTTCCTGCCGCTGCCACCTCGTCTGGGCTTGTTCGTGAGCAGGAGGCACTCACCCTGGTAGAGATTGGTTCTGGGTCCTCAGCCCCCTGATTTCCTCAATTTCCGACCGAAGCACTTTTGTGAGCATCTATTCGGTGGCAGTCACCGTTCCGGGTCCTCAGGAGATAGCTGTGACCTGAATGGACAAAAATTCCTCCGGCAGAGCTGACTGTCTAGTTATGATGGCGGTGGGGAGACAGCAAAGGAAACTAATAAGTAGATGATGTCATTTCTGAGGCGGTGAGGAATTCTGGGGCATAATTGACAAGGTGAAGGGAGCTCAGGCTGGTGGAGATTTTAAGTAGCCTCAGAGGTCAGGGTTCAATCCCCAGTTAGGGGGCGTGCAGGAGACAGGCAGTCAAGGATTCTCTCTCATCGATGTTTCTCTCCCTCTCCCTTCCTCTCTGAAATAAAAACATATATTTTAATGTAAAAAAAGTGTTATTTGTTGAGGATTATCCATGAAAAAGGGAACATTTGAGCAATGGCCTGAAGCGGGTGAGGGAGTGAACTGTTGGAGAAATCTGGGGGAAGGGTTTTTCAGGGTACCTGAAACAGCCAGTGCAAAGGTTCTGAGGTGAGACTGCCGGGTGTGGTCGCAGAACAGCAACTAGCAGTGATTGAGGGCCAGGTGAGGCCAGAGAGGTAACGGGCGAATGGCATCAGACCATGTGGGCCTCATTGAGGCCTGGAACATTCACTGGGGGGGAGAAGGGAATTGTGGTACATTCTCAAGGCCAGGAGCAGTGTGACCTGGCTTATAAAAAGTCTTGGTGAGACCCTGTGAACCCCACCCCGAGGGAACCTTCCCAGCAGCCACCGGGATAGCTGGTACTCATTGAGATCCTCCCGCAACTCCACTTAGTGGTTCTGGCTGGGCCAGACCCTCCTCCCCCTGCCCCCCTCACTTGAGCAGAACAGTGGCGTAGTCTACTAGTCACCATGGCGTTGGTTGCTAGGGGGGGTTAGAGGTCCCTGTCGCCACACCGGAGCAGTCTGCCTTGGCAGTTGGGGGCGATGTTGGGGTGGTGCCGGAGGAAAATGCCATTCTACGGGCGTGCCCAGGGTTATGTCAATTGTTCTAAGGACCTGGGCAACTCCCCCTCCCCGCCCATGGCTAGGTTCATCACGGCCGCCGCACCCACGAACACCTGCAGCTCCCACAGTGGGGCTGCCCCCCTAGGAACCAACACCCCACCGGTCGGACCCTTGCCCTCAGCCATCCACCTCGATACTCAGGTGGACTGCTTAGGAGCCGGGTCCCCAGGGGCCGGCTGTAGGCCGGCAGGCACTGCCGAAGGTCCCCGCAACCCGGCGTGGTTCCAGGACCCCTCAGTGGTTGGGTGGGCGCTGCCGAAAGTTCCCGTCGGTGTGCCTCTCTCAGTTGTCACGGGCTTTCGGGGACCCACGGTCAGGCAGATGCTAATGTGGACCGCATCCCCATCTATGCCCCGTGCCCCTCCACCCCCTCAGGTCGCCATGGATCGGATGAAGAAGATCAAACGGCAGCTGTCAATGACACTCCGAGGGGGCCGAAGTGTAGACAAGACCAACAGTGCCCCTGAACAGATAGGCCTGGATGAGAGTGGCGGCGGCGGCAGCAGTGACCTGGGCGAGGCCCCCACCCGCGCTGCCCCCGGGGAACCTTGCTCTGGGCGGGGCCTGCTCAGCTCTGCACCAGGTGGGTCTACCGACCGCCTCCTCCCTTCGGCTGGGGCCCAGGTGCTGGGACCCCAGGCTGCTCGGAGGGGTGGGGGGAGACATACGCACCCCGGTACAATGAGCACATGTAATTGGGAAGAGGGTGTCCTGGGGCTTCTGACTCCACCCGGCCTGCCCTCCCCCCCTGTTGCCACCACCAGAGATTGTACACGAGGACTTGAAGATGGGGTCGGACTTGAAGATGGGGTCTGATGGGGAGAGTGACCAGGCTTCAGCCACTTCTTCAGATGAGGTGCAGTCACCAGTGAGGGTGCGCATGCGCAACCATCCTCCTCGCAAGATCTCCACTGAGGTGCCGAATCCTCCTGTCCGGGGGTGGAGGGGGGCCCTGAAAAGAGGGCTGGACCCGAGGTGGTGGAGCTCATGCCCCTGTTTCTCCCCCGTCTCCTCTGCCAGGACATCAACAAGCGCCTCTCACTTCCAGCTGACATCCGGCTGCCCGAGGGCTACCTTGAGAAGCTGACCCTCAACAGCCCCATCTTTGACAAGCCCCTCAGCCGCCGCCTCCGCCGGGTCAGCTTGGTGAGGACTTGCTGCTTCTGTCCTCTTCCCCCTCCTCCCTCCCTCCCCCCCCCCCCGGAGCCCGCCGCAACCCGTGCCCTTTACTCCGCAGTCGGAGATTGGTTTCGGGAAACTGGAGACCTACATCAAGCTGGACAAGCTGGGCGAGGTGAGGGGCAGCCAGGAGGCCCGCGATGGGGGCGCAGCTGGCTCCGAGGGAACTCCCTCGAGCCTCCGGCTCCTCACGTGCCATGGTTCCTCCTTCCGCAGGGCACCTATGCCACCGTTTACAAAGGCAAAAGCAAGCTCACCGACAACCTTGTGGCGCTCAAGGAGATCAGACTGGAGCACGAAGAGGGCGCGCCCTGCACCGCCATCCGAGAAGGTACAGGCAGCTGGCAAGATCTGCCCCGGCTTCCGCCATTACCCATGGTGTGCGCCCGCGCACACACACACCCCCTAATGAGACCGGCGGGTCTGCTACTTCCCTCCTGATGCTCTGGCTTCATGCGAAAAGGGCCCATCACTCACATATCTAGGTAATCACCAAGGTAACCGGGAATCCGATCCTGTTGGGAGAAGAGGCCGAAGAATCGGAAAGCACGGTTCTGGCTTTGGTCCCGAGGACATCCCTCAAAGTGCTCACCAACTTCCCTGATCCCGTAGTCAGTCAGAACACCACGCGCAGGGATCTGAACTGCAGCAAAGTGGATCGTGCAGGCTCCGTTTCACGTGAAGCTCAGGCCTGAGGGTTGGAGCAAGGCCCCTTTCCAGACGCCAAACATGGGTTCAGGAAAGGCAGTGTCACGTGATCCCGGGGCCGCAGCCCCGTGTTCTTGTTCCGTACTCTTCTCGGAGCCTTAGTGGCCCCATCTGGAACATGGGGACATACCTTCCGGGCATCCGGTGGGCTAGAGCTGGTGGCCGCGAGTCACCCCTCCCCACTGCACCAGGAAAGAGGGAAACCCGGGGCTCATCCCTGTCTCGTCCTTGTCATTATCCTGGGGGCGCAGCCCTGACTCCCCTCCCCACCCCCGTGTTTCCTGCAGTGTCCCTGCTTAAGGACCTCAAACATGCCAACATCGTCACGCTACATGACATTATCCACACGGAGAAATCCCTCACCCTGGTCTTTGAGTACTTGGTAAGGTGGGGGGGGGTGCAGTGAGTGCCCGGGGGAAGTCGGGTGGCGGCCAAACAGGATGGGACCCTCTTTCCTCTACTTCAGTGGTTCTCAACCTTCCTAAAGCTGCGACCCTTGCATACAGTTCCTCATGTGGTGGTGACCCCCAACCATGAAATGTTGCTACTGTGATGCATCGCGATGTAAATATCTGTGTTTTCCGATGGTCTTAGGCGACCCCTGTGAAAGGGTCATTCGACCCCCCCAAAGGGGTCGCGACCCACAGGTTGAGAACCTCTGTTCTACTTGGTCTTCCCCATCCAGGACAAGGACCTGAAGCAGTACCTGGACGACTGTGGGAACATCATCAACATGCACAACGTGAAAGTGGGTGTGGGACAGACAGCAGGGGCACGCGGGCCACTCACCCAGTCCACCCCACCCATCTCCCAGAAACGGCGTCCCCTTTGGCTTTCCTGCCGGGAGTCCTTGCAGGGCATGGGGACCCTGTCCGCTTTCATGAGCCAAGGCTCTGGGCTCAGGGTCTGTGTTTGGGGGCGAGGGTGGGGGGCAGCGCCTGTTGGGAGTCAGGGTGCTGGATACTCTTTGACCTCAGCCTGCCTTTCCTGGGTCCCCAGCTGTTCCTGTTCCAGCTGCTCCGTGGCCTGGCCTACTGCCACCGGCAGAAGGTGCTACACCGGGACCTCAAGCCCCAGAACTTACTCATCAACGAGAGAGGAGAGCTCAAACTGGCTGATTTTGGTACCCTTGGCCTTCCCTTCCCAGAGATCCCCCCGCCTTACTCTCCCAGCCTCCCCCTGACCCCATCCCCCCCACCCCCCGCCTGTTCAGGCCCACCTCCACCCCAGCTGCCCCTTCTCGCCGCCTCCCAGGTCTGGCCCGGGCCAAGTCAATTCCAACGAAGACCTACTCCAATGAGGTGGTGACCCTGTGGTACCGGCCCCCCGACATCCTGCTCGGGTCCACGGACTACTCCACCCAGATTGACATGTGGTGAGGACAAGCGGAAGCGTGGCAGGCCGCCATGCCGGGAGGGGGTGGCCTGGTCACAGTGGCCAGCCAGCCAGCTGCCCCCCGCTTTACGCACTGTGCCCTCCCTGCCCAGGGGCGTGGGCTGCATATTCTACGAGATGGCCACGGGCCGGCCCCTCTTCCCGGGCTCCACGGTGGAGGAACAGCTGCACTTCATCTTCCGCATCCTGGGTGAGGATGGGGGCCCGCAGAGGCGCGGGGACAGGCAGGGAGGCCCCGGGAGATGCTCAGCGTCACCATACCTCTTCCCCCCAGGAACCCCAACTGAGGAGACCTGGCCGGGCATCCAATCCAATGAAGAGTTCAAGACACACAACTACCCCAAGTACCGTGCCGAGGCCCTTCTGAGCCATGCGCCACGGTGAGGCTGGTGGCGGGGATGGGTGTGTGTGAGGGCGCGAGTGCCCCAACTCAATTTAAAGCAGGTCCCCTTGTCCTTGTGGTAGACTTGATAGCGATGGGGCTGATCTCCTCACCAAGCTGCTGCAGGTGAGACCGCTTCCGGAGTCAGCCTTGGGGCCGGGGGGCGTGGGGAAACGGGGAGCTCCGGGTGGGGAGGAAGAGAGGTTTACTCTGTGAAAGTGTCAATACTCCCCCCCCCACCCCCTCAGTTTGAAGGTCGCAATCGGATCTCTGCAGACGACGCCATGAAACACCCCTTCTTCCTCAGTCTGGGGGAGCGGATCCACAAACTTCCTGACAGTGAGTGAGGCTGGGGAAGGGAGGGCCTGCGGGGGGCTGTGGCAAACAGGTCTGCTGTAGACAACTGAGCAGGGGTGCAGGGCTCAGCTCCATCACCTCTAAGGGGGCATACGTTGGTTCATGTGCGTGGCGTGTTTATTACAAACAAGTTGCTCAGTTTCCAGTTCCTTTTACCTTTCGTGGAAATTTCCAAATATACATGATAATAGATACAGGGTCACTTTCCCTTTTTTAGAGTAAACATTTCCTTGTAAAGTATGTACGTACTGAGAAAGGCCCAGGTCCTAAGTATACAGTACAGTGAATTTTCACCACACACACACGTGACACAGGTATGCGGTCAGAAAACAGGATGTGGGCAGAGCCGGTTTGGCTCAGTGGATAGAGCATTGGCCTGCACACTCAAGGGTCCTGGGTTCGGTTCCAGTCAGGGGCCTGTGCCTTGGTTTTCGGTCAAGTCCCCAATGGGGGGCGTGCAGGAGGCAGCTGATTGATGTTTCTCATCAATGTTTCTGGCTCTGTCCCTCTCCCTTCCTCTGTGTGAAAAATCAATAAAATATATTTTAAAAAAAACAAAAAACAGGATGTGAGAAGCTCCCCCAAAGTGCCGCAGGTTCCTTCAGGTATTCTCAGCTCCTCCCCAAGGGTTACGGCCAGATGCACTTCTAACAGCTTAGATCAATGTCCCCTGTCCTTGTACTCTGCAGAAATGGAATCACACGGGACATTCTCTTTTTACATCTGACTTTTTAAAACTTTTTCATTAGATATGTTCATGTATCAGACCGCATACTAATATGCGTCCCCAAGTTCTCTATCAGGTCATCAACTCATAGTGAATCTGGTCTAACCTATATTCCCTCTGATTATTTTGAATCAGATCCCAGACATATTTATTCTTTACCTATAAATGATTTCACCATGTATCTATTAAATCTTTTTATAAACATAACAATGTCTATAAACATCTTGGTCCACTTTGCAAACCTCCCCATTGGACTAATCCAAAGCAAATCCCAAACACCATCCAATCGCCTAGAGTTAGGTGATAATGACAATATCATTATCACTTGAAAATTAATAATAAAAAAATGAATGCTTTCTTGGTGCCATATTCCATTTTTCCTAATTGTAGCTAGTTTTGGTGGGGGGTTATCTCACAGATGAAAGTCAAGCCTCTCAAAGAAAAGGCAGCTTTTTCTCATTCCCCCGGGGGAGGGGGGCCACAGGGGAGGTGGCTCTGGAGGACTCCCGGGGTCATTCCCTACTGTCTCCACTCCGCCCACAGCTACTTCCATATTTGCACTAAAGGAGATCCAGCTACAAAAGGAGGCCAACCTTCGCTCGTCGTCGATGCCGGACTCAGGTAGGCGTGGCCTTCGCCCTCTTCCTTGCCCCATCCATCCACCTGCTTGTTCACCAACCGCCATCCGCTCTGCTTTCGCCCGCAGGCAGGCCAGCTTTCCGTGTGGTGGACACCGAGTTCTAAGCCACAGACCCAGGCCCCAGCAGGCGGCAGCTGGAGGGATGCCACACCCCTCCCAGGGCAGCCCCCAACTGCATCCTCCCTGCTTGCTGCCTGCCTACCTGCCTGATCATGCTCGCCCGCCCACGTGTTCCCTGCTGCCTGTCCCACCATCCATTGGCCTGTCTGCTGGGTGCTAACAAAGCTCTCATCGCTCCTTCACCTGGTCTGTCTGTCTCTCTCTCTGTCTTGGTAGTAGCCGGCGGACAGCATGGCCGCGCCAGCCTCGCACACTGAGGCCAGGCCTCTAGCCCTCCCCATCACCCCCTCCCCCAGGACCGCTCCCCCATGGCCAGCGAGGGGTCCGGCCAGCCCAGGCTCGGGATCTCGGCTCAGACAAGATGTGGCAATGCCTCGGGTCTGAGGGTCCCCCTGCCTGCTTTCCTGCCTGCCCCACCTGCCTCATGTTGTGTGGGCCTTTTTTGTTTCATTCATTCATTGTTTTTTTTTTAATTATTTTAAATGAGGTTTTCCTTTTTTAAATGCAATATCTCTGTACAGACTGGCTGGGCCCCGCCCCCCGTGGCCCTCCCAAAGTATTTTGTGCAATGAAGCCCTGCTCCCCGCCTTTCCAAGGCAGGGACACCGCCCCTATTCAGAACCCTGACCACCCCCAGATCCTGGGGCTGGCTGAGGGTAAGCATGCCTCGACTACTCGCCTTCACACACACACACATACACACATACACACACACCCTCCCCACCGCCTGCCATCCCAGGCTGCAGGGGTACCTGAGGACTACCGGAGACTCTGGGAGATGGACAAGTGGGGGCCCCCAACTCTTTGCCTCCTGCAGTTCCATAATTGGGGCCTCCTTCCGTCTCAGGGTCTCCCCAGCCTAGCCCTCTTGCCCCCATCCCACTTGGTGCTGTTGAGTAGGGGCCCTGCCAGGAACTGACCAACTCAGCGAGGAGCCATAATGTGTATCTGTGCACAGGCAGGGACGGGCATGTGGGGGGGGCGGGTTATGCCCAGGTATTAACCCCTAAACCCTGGGAGGGGGAGGCAGGGCAGGGACAGTCTCTGGGGTCAGTCCCAGATGGGTGGTTACCTCCCCTTCCTCCACTCTAAACCCTGGGGCCTTCACATGGGGTGGGAGGGCAGGGGTGGGGGCCCTCCTAGTGGGGTTTGGGAGGTCGGGTTCCTGAATGCACCATAATCGCTGTATGAAACATTAAAAAGTCTGAAGTGAACAATGTGATTGCAAATCCCTGTAGAGGTGAAGGTGGACTTGACCCACGGTGAGTACTGGGACTTGGGCCAATGTGTACCGGTCCCCGCTGCCTAGGAGAACACTGGGAGTGGGTCAGGGACACGCAGTGACTATAAAAACGGCATCTGAGAATTGAAGCAGTAAGGCAGGCTGGACAGAGGATGGGCTGAGAGGAGTTAGATTGTCCACGAGTGTGAGGAAGCCAGACAGGGTGGATGCAGGGAGGTGCAGAGCGGCGGTTTGACAGACACTTGGAAGGCCCAATAAAAGCAGGAGGCGGGGAGATGAGACAGGCCCGGCATGAACACGTGTGTGACTGGGCCACCATGAGCAAGCCAGTTGGAGAGAGGCTTTAAGGTAGATTTCTGGACCACTGAGTAGGTAGGGGAACCCTGAAACACTTAGATTAAAACTCGGGAGTGGGGTCATCAAGAGAACTGGGAGTTTGGCTTCTTGGTATCTGGGAAGTAAACCCTGGTGAGACCTGGGTGAACTGATCCTGGAAAGGAAGCAGTGGTTTTGAGAGTCACAGGTGGAATGGCACAGCCTGGGACTTTGGCCTAGTCGAGACTTAGCTCCTGTCCCACCATTTTGGGCAGAGCCAAGAAAAGACTTCCAGGCAGAATAGGTGGAGTGGGCAGAGCCGGGCAAACGCTGCAGGTCACAGCAAGCCGAATTAAGTGGCTGGTTAATGAAGCCCGCCAGCAGGGGCCCAAGGGTTCTAGTCCATTGTCTCGGCACTTGGGTGATACCTCAGCCTGCAGCCTTATGGCTCCACAGTGGCGGGCAGGGTTCCTTGTAACAGGTCTGACTTCCACAAGTTCCTTACACACTTTCTGTGCCACCCCCAGGCTAGAATAGAATACGGGGGCAAAGCAAAAAGGATCTTGCAAAGGGGGGCAGGATGGCCAGGCCAAACTTAAGAGTTCACCCAACTGCTCTGATGTGGGCGGAGGTTGGCTTCTGGAAGGCGGAGAGACCCAATGCAAGTCCGGGGAGGGAGGCCTGTTGGGTTGTAGGAAGGACAGGCTACCCAGGTCCAGGGAGGGGGAGTCTGCAGAGGGGCAATGAGTCAACTCAGACACCAGATACAGCTGGGCTGGAAGAGCAGTGTGCCAGGTGCCAAACTAAAAGGACACGGGACCATGCCAGGTGAAGGGCTGCTCGCTTTTCTGTTGGCACAACAGTTGTGACCCCTCACTTGTGCCAGGTGTGGGCGGAGGGCTAGAATCACAGGAATAAAGATAAGCCCTGCCCTGCTGAGGTTAATGGGACATAAAAGGAAATTACGAGATTGTGTTTGGGAGGGGGGTGTGCAGAGAAGAGGGTATCCTGGACACACCAGGGACCTGTGTGCATGGGCCTAGAGATGCAGAAAGGCAAAGGGGTGTGCCTGTGAGAAGGGGTGAGGGGAGTGAAGGAAGTCACTGAAACAGCCCCAGACCCGCGAGCCTGATTTGGGGAGTTGGATGATCACTTGGGGATTGCCAATAGAAAGGTCAACGCAGGGAGCCACAGGGACAGATACGAATAAAATACTGGGAACTAGAATCGAAAGATGGACGCTACCACCCCCATGCGGGACCCAGAGTCCTGGCAGAGGAAAGGCAGGCATAGCTGAGTGCAGTGGTTCTGACCCAGAAATCACCCTGCCCTGCCCAGGGGACATTTGGCAGTGTCTGGAGACACGGCTGTCCCCACCAGGGAGTGCTGCTGCTATTTCTAGTGAGTAGGAACCCAGGGACGCAGGAAGACACCCCCCAATGCTTCCCACAACGGAGAAAGGCCAGCAGTCCCTAGGCTGGGAAAGCCTACACGACTGCAGTGGTGGTTACACTTGGCCTCGGGATCCTTTTAGCAAAAGCTCAGAGAGAATGAATGACAGGGAAAACAGTTTTGACTTTGTGGGCTCCCCTAGGGTCTCCTGAGCCCCCGTTTGCGAATCTCTGGCCCGGGGTTTCAGGTCCCAGCTCAGGAATACAGCTGTGCATCCTCGCTGGGGCAAAGCGCAGGAACATTTCTGGTCTGAGCTCAGCTTGCCCCGCCGGGTGATGTTATCTTGCTGCCTAAATACCTGCAATAAAGCAAGGCGATTACTCGTTATTGCTGTAACTACCTACAGATATACAGGGCCTGGGGCTCACTCGCCTTCCACATATTTGTCTGGGGAATCCAGTCCAGGCAGGGAAGTGGCCCGCAGGCCTCGGTGGCCCTCTGGAGGCGGCGACCTGTATTGTCTTGGATTTTGAGGGACGAGAAGAGCAGTGCATTGAAGGAAAGGCATTTGGTCCTGCTAAGAAAAGCATCGCTCCCAGGGTAGGGACCCGCGGTCCCCAGCAGAGCACGGACGAGGGGGAGACCTGGCACCCTGGCGTGCTTTTAGGCACACCCCCCCCAGTATATCTCCGCCCACCCGGGAGACCTCTGCCTCCACGTTCCCAACAACCGCCTGCCTGGACTTAGCGTGGCGTTAGAACCCCACAAAACACATTTGTTATTCAAAGCTCCATGCGGCGGTCTCACCGGGCCTGTTCCCTGGCCGCAGAGGGCCCCGCCCTCGGTCCGGTGCCGCCTCACCCTTGCACGCGCCTCACCGCGAGGTCGAACCCTCCGCGGAATGGGGGCTCCCTTTCCGTTTCCGGCACTAGAATCCGGAAGTGGCAGTTGAGGGGCCGCTTCCTATCTCCCACTGCGGGGGCTGAGAAGAGGGCGAACGGCGATGGCGTCGGTCAGAGGGAAACCGCCGCCCGGGGCCAAACATAGACAGTCCCAGCGCAAAAGGATGCCACGCCCGGACAGACAGTGGTGCCAGATCGAAAGTTGCGAGAGCGGGCGGGGGCGTCCACTGCGGGACGGCGAGAGCTGGTGAGGCTGAGCTGCCAGCCTGGCCAAGGGGACCGGGGGCGGGGGCCGGGGGCCGGGGGGGTGCTGGCTACGGTGGGGGGGCGGCGCGGAGGTCCGCAGAGCGGTGGCGGGAGCGGGGGAAGGGCTGCGCGCCGGGAGAGTGAGCTGCTCGGGCGGGGAAGTGCTTGTGAATGGAGCCACGGGTCTGGGAAAGAGGCGGGGCCCGGGGCGGAGCCTCCGGCCTGAGAACTAGATGCGATTGGCTGTGCGGGAACGGAGGGCCGGGCCTGAGAAGAGCCGGCCGAGGAGGTGGGCCCGGGCCTGCGCAATGGCGCCGGGAGCCTGGGAAGGGGGCGGTCTCCATGGCAGAGTCCGCGTTTGTGGCGTCACGTGGCTGCGGGGGGCGGGGGGCGGGGGAGGGAGGAGGCGGGCCCGAAGGTCCCGCGAGGCGAGGCGGTGACGTCAGTCCGAAGAGCGAAATCCGAGCCCGACGGCTGCGGGCGGGAGCGGGGAGCCCGCGCCTGGGAACGAGGCCCGTGACGCGTGGGGGGCGTGGCCTGCGGCCGAGCGAGACCGCAGCGCGGGAGGTGCCGCCGCTGGAGCAGAAAATGGCGTCTGCGGAGGAGCAGACGCTGTGACGCGGCGAGGTTTTTGCCTCTGGCGGAAGCCTCCTTTCCCCGGACCGGACAAGGTGCAGGTGATTGGCACGGGGGGGGGGGCCTTCCATGTCGCATCTGTTTGCGCTTTCAGTCCTGTTTGTGTCATCTGCGGGGGGGGGGGGGGAAAGGCAATTTTTTTTAAACATGTCAATGAACATCTCCCCAGATCGCCCTGTGTTCCCGGTTTCATTGCTCACCCGTGTTTGCAGTGTGTACCGGTCCTGGGCTCCTTTTTCTCTCTCTCTCGCAGAGCTGCATCCCGATGTTCAAATCGCGAGCTACGTAAGCCCTGAACAGGTTGCATGAGAC
>JAAGEH010000137.1:2450158-2556220 GCA_011751065.1 Lasiurus cinereus | reverse complement strand
CAGTGTACACACACACAACCATATATATATACACACACACACACACATATGTATATGTATACACACACATATGTATATGTATACACACACACACAAACATGTATATGTATACACACACACACACACACACACACACACACACACACACACACATGTATATGTATATACTTCCCTTGACTCCTAACTAACCTCTCACTGCCGGCCCTGTCCGTCCTCGCAGACCAAGGTGGGCCACTTCGCGTCGCAGTTCCTGGGCTACCAGCAGCATGACTCGCAGGAGCTGCTGTCCTTCCTGCTGGACGGGCTGCATGAGGACCTCAATCGGGTGAAGAAGAAGGAGTACGTGGAGCAGTGTGATGCTGCTGGGCGGCCTGATCAAGTAGGTGCCACTGAGAGGTCCCCCTCCTTAAGGCCCCCCATCCTGAGAGCCGTAGTAAAGCCACTAGGACCTCTCCCTCGGGCCTTCTCTGGCTTTCCCTTAAGATGTCCTACACCCCAGCCCCAACTCAAACCTCAGTCCCCGTCTTGGTGGCAACACCATATCTGCCCTCGTAACCCACCCAAAAAGTGAACCGTCACCCAGTCGGCTGTACAAAACAAACTCCAGCCCTGGCCACAAACCTACCTCTGAACTTGACCAAGGGCCCTAACTTTAACTGTAACCCCACGCACGTCCACGCCAAACCAAGGCTCCCCTCCCTGGAATGACTCAGCCACCCACTATGATGCCATCAACAGGAAGTTGCTGTAGAGGCCTGGCAGAACCACAAGCGGCGCAATGATTCTGTCATCGTGGACACTTTCCACGGGCTCTTCAAGTCCACGCTGGTGTGCCCGGATTGTGGCAACGTGTCTGTGACCTTTGACCCCTTCTGCTACCTCAGTGTCCCGCTGCCTGTCAGCCACAAGAGGGTCATGGAGGTCTTCTTTGTCTCCATGGACCCTCGCCGCAAGCCAGAACAGGTACGGGGACATGGGGACATGAGGGACGGACGGGTAGTCAGCTCATCTGATGACTCCGCTGTGCCTCAGTTTCCCGCACTAACTCCCTGCCCGCTCTCCTGCTCTTCTGTGGTCGCTTTCTCCCACAGCACCGGCTTGTAGTCCCCAAGAAAGGCAAGATCTCAGATTTGTGCATGGCCCTGGCCAAGCACACTGGTGTCTCCCCAGAAAGGGTGAGTGAGGCCCGGTGGGGCGGGGGTGGGAGGGAGGTGGCGTTCAGGGACAGGGAGGTCAGAGGGCCTGCTGAGGGAGGCTTTCCAGACTGACCAGCCCCTTCGCGGCATCCTGTTCGCAGATGATGGTAGCCGATGTGTTCAGTCACCGCTTCTATAAGATTTTCCAGCTGGACGAATCCTTGAGCACCATCTTAGACCGGGACGATATTTTCATGTGAGTGAGGGGCCCAGGGACATTGGGGCTCCTCAGCGATATCTTCTGTTTAATCACATTCCCCCTCCCCTCCTCGTCCAATGGACAGGCACGTGCCCTACACGAGGCTTTGGCCACAGCTTCAGCGGGGTTGGGGCTTGAGGCCAGCAGTGGAATGGGTGACAGATCCTAATACAGTGCATCCTCTTGTTATGTGAGGGGGTTCCTGATTCTTCTTCTTTTTTTTATTCAGCACTTATGAGCACCTCCTAGGTACCACTGACCTACACTCCTTTCTCACACTGCAGTCCCCCAAAACACTAGATGCTTTCTGAACCTGAGAACATTCAAAACATTCAGATCCTCAGGTAGCGAAAATAGAAAGTGGTTCATGAGTACAGAAGTTCTTTGTAACCAAGCAGTGTTTTCCAAAAAGAAAACTTTTTTTTTTAATATGCCATGTTTCCCGGCGTATAAAACGACCCCCAACTTTTCCAGTTAAAATATAGTTTAGGATATACCCACCCTATAAGACGACCCCCGACTTTTGAGAAGATTTTTCTGGGTTAAAAGGTTGTCTTATATGCCAGAAAATATGGTGTGTTTTTTATTGATGTCAGAGTTGAAGGGAGAGAGTGATAGAAACATCCATGATAGAGAATCATGGATCGACTGCCTCCTTGCACGCCCCCTACTGAGGATTGAGCCCACAACCCAGGCATGTGCCCTTGACCGGAACCGAACCTAGGACTGTTCAGTTCGCAGGCCGACGCTCTGTCCACGGAGCCAGGTCAGCCAGGACAAGAAAATGGTTTTAAATCCCTTCGTCAATAAAAGTTTTTATTCACTCCCTCGAGGCTTTGGTAGCACCAAAGTACTTTAGAAACTTCCCATAATGCACCATTTCAATCATTGAACCCTTCGCAAAGCGCACAACACTGGGAGGCTTAAAAGCAGTGGGGAAAAATAGCAGGTGAGGATTTAAAAAAAAGGAAGAGATTTTCAGGCTGTGAAGGGTGAGTGAGTGGAGCAACTGGGTCAGAGTCCGAGAGTCCCTCTTGGGGTTCCTGATTGGGCCTGACCTGATGACTCTCCCCCCCGCAGCTACGAGGTGTCAGGCAGGTCTTCTATCACGGAGAACACCAGAGAGGACGTCGTGATTCCCATCTACCTGCGAGAACGTACCCCAGCCCGTGATTACAACAACTCCTACTATGGCCTCATGCTCTTCGGACACCCGCTCCTGGTGTCGGTGCCCCGGGATCGTCTCTCCTGGGACGCCCTGTACCACATTCTGCTGTACCGCCTCTCGTGAGTCTGCCCCTCGGGGGACCGGGGGTGGGGTCTCAACTGAAACCTGGTGTCTAGCTGCTTAGCGACCACCTCGCACCCATGGCGACAAGACAGCTCACATGTCACACGGCCAGAGAGGAGCGCGTAGACCTCTTTGGCTTTGTGTAGACCTCTGGCCTGGCCCCCTCCTTTCCTAGGAGCGAGGGGTGCAGAGGGCTCATTGTCTTCGCCTCCAAGCTTGCTTGCGGGTTCACTGGTGGGTTTTCATGGGCTTTACAATCCCGAGTCCTTACGGAGTGGAGCAGCGCACTGCGCTTGAACCCTCCCTCACGTCACACTTACAAACCCACGCCTCACAGGGCTTCCCGGCCCGAAATTGACCGCAGATCGGGTGTCTGCTTGCCAGGGGCTCATCCCCCTTAAGAGCCACACTCGTTCACTCCGTCGTCCGGGCGCGTCTGTGTCATCGGAGGCCTGGGCTCTTCATTGACACTGCTGGTGTGGGTGCCCCATCGCAGGCGGAGTCGGATCCTGGGCCCTGCCCTGCGCTCCCCCTGAGAGTCCCCTGCTCTTTCCCTAGACGGTACGTGACCAGACCCAGCTCAGATGATGAGGATGACGGTGACGAGAAAGGTGAGGAAGAAGGCGAGAGGCTAGGGGGATGAGGGTGAGGAGGGTGAGGAGGAGGGGGCAGGGTAAGCCGGACCCAGAGAGTCGCGACCACCCGCCCCCTGGGCTTGCGCGCACACCGATCTCTGACACCCCTGCCCTGTCCCAGGAGACATGGAGGGCGGTAAGAACGTCCCCAAGCCTGGAACCGCGGCTGGGGGCAGCTCCGCAGACCCCGCGCCGGACCAGGCCGGGCCCAGCTCTGGAGTCGCCAGTGGGAGCCGTGCCGCCGCGGACAGCTCTCCCGGACCGTCCAACTGGCCGCAGAGAACGCGGCGCAAGCACCTGTTCACCCTGCAAACCGTCAACTCCAACGGGACCAGCGACCGCTCCAACTTCAACGAGGATACTCAAGGTGTGGCCTTCAGCGGCGACCCGGGCTGGGGGGTCGGGGGGCCGGCAGGAGGGGGTTTCCTTGGCAGCAAGGCCCACAATCACCTCTCTCGCCCTCAGCCCAGCCCTACATCGCCATCGACTGGGACCCAGAGATGAAGAAGCGTTACTACGACGAGGTGGAAGCTGAGGTAAGCAAGGTCCGGGGAGGGGGGCGGGGCGGAGGCACTTGAAGCTTTGTCCCTCTGTCCCTCAGATTCCTGTCTTCAAAGTCCGTGCTCTAAACCACTCTTGTCTGCCCCCACCCGCGGGCCACTCCCCGCCGCAGGGCTACGTCAAGCATGACTGCGTGGGGTACGTGCTGAAGAAGGCTCCAGTGCGGCTTCAGGAGTGCATCGAGCTCTTCACCACCGTGGAGACCCTGGAGAAGGAGAACCCCTGGTGAGGGCCGGCGGCCTCGAGGGCTCTAGCTGGGTGGGACTGCCTGCCCAGGTCCCTTGCCCTCTACATATGCCTCTCCCTCCCCACGCCCCCCTCACTCAAACCCTCGTGCCACTCCGGCCACCAACACCCCAACTGGAACCTTTGCCAGGGCTGTTCTTTCTCCCAAGAACGCTCGTCCTCCAGTTCTGGCCAGGACGCCTGCATTTTATTCAGGTTTCCTAGCCAGTGTCAACCTATCAGATGTTCTATTACTACCCCGTCTCCTCCATCCGCACCCCAGTGCTCTTCTTCCTGGCCGGGCATTACTCTCTCCGGCTCAGTAACACCCCTTGAGGTCACATCCTAGCTCGCCCTTTGCGTCATTATTCGTCTTTATCTGTCGGAGTAAAACCCCCAAGGCTGAAGACAGTGGTTATAATAGCGTGGGGTATGCAGTGGGTGCTCAATAGATCCTTCGCAGAATAAACAAAACATGCAGAGAGGGCTAAAGGTCTCTGAAAGAAGAGATCTCCATGGAGCAGCCAGGGAACAGAAATACAAAGGGGTGCCCAAGGATTGAGCAGGACAGCCAGTGGATGCCTAGTGAGCAGGTGAAATAGAAAGTGAGTGGCCAGGACCCAAAGCAAAATACACACCAGTACAGAAGCACGTATAGAGCAATTCATGGGTGAGCCCTGGAATGACACGTGAAGAGCGAGCTAGAGTGATCAGCAGCTTGGACACAGGATCAGCACCTCTGGAGTGGACAGGGCCCGCGCCGCCGCCTGCTGCAGGGCACGCCCACGTGGTGTCTGTGCTGACTGGGACTCTGTCTGCAGGTACTGCCCCAACTGCAAGCAACACCAGCTGGCCACCAAGAAGCTGGACCTGTGGACACTGCCCGAGACACTCATCATCCACCTGAAGCGCTTCTCCTACACCAAGTTCTCCCGAGAGAAGCTGGACACTCTTGTGGAGTTTCCCATTCGGTCTGCAGCCCGGGGAGACTGGCTGGGGGGTGGCGGTGGGGCGGGGGAGACAGCAGGGAGTTGGGGACAGGGCAGGCGAGTACTAACCTTTCCCTCCCCCACAGGGACCTGGACTTCTCCGAGTTTGTCATCAAGCCACAGGACGAGGCAGCCCCAGAGCTGTACAAATACGATCTCATTGCCGTGTCAAACCATTACGGCGGCCTGCGTGATGGACACTGTAGGTGGCAGGGGCAGGCATGTCCTGGGTGGGGGGGGGGTGGTCATGATGTCTCCGCGGGGTGACTAGATTGTAGGAGCCAGTGATAGGGGATCATCAGGGTGGGAGGAGAATAGAGCGAACCGGGACACCTCTTAGGGGCCAGAGTGGCTAAGGACAGTGCTCCCCCTCTTCCAGACACAACATTCGCCTGTAACAAGGACAGCGGGCAGTGGCACTACTTTGATGACAACAGCGTCTCCCCTGTGACGGAGAATCAGATTGAGGTGCGACTTCTGTCCTCCCTCCTCCCTCCCTCCCTCCCTCCGTCCCTCCCTCCCTCCCTCCCATCGCCCGGATCCGCACTGACTCCTGTGCTCTCTCCCCGCAGTCCAAGGCAGCCTACGTCCTCTTCTACCAACGCCAGGACGTGGCACGTCGTCTGCAAACCAAGCCCCAGCCTGACCAACCTGACCTCCCAGAACCTCCTGCCTGTGACCCCCTTACTGAGTCCATGGATATAAACTGAACCACCTCGGGCCGACAGCAGGAAAGGAAGCTCTCTCTGCTCTCTTCCTTCTCCCCCCTCCACCCCCCCACCCCCGCTCCTGTCCTCTTACCGTGTAGGTGCCCCGCGCCGGGCACCACAGGCTTAGTCGTGGCTGCTGTTCTCTCATGCCGCCGTATCGCTCTTTCCCGGGAAGAGGGGGGTCGCGTCTCCTCCCGGCAGTGTGTCCCTGCCTGTGTGTGCCCCGTAGAGCGTTCGTAACCTTCCCGCCGCTCCTGTATTTATGGTGGTCCCCTTTCCTGTGGCGTGCACCTGGGGTGTACTGGAGTGGGGTGGTGGTGCACCTCAGCACAGAGTGTATTTTCTTATTGAGACCCTGTACTTCGCGCTGTGTATATATAAAGTGCCAGTGTGTCCCTTGGCACGATGGGGTTGTTTTTTTTTTTTTTTTTCTTCGCCTGCTCACCAAGCACCTATGCTTCGGTGCTTCTCGAATGCCAGGTGTGTGGTGGGTGCGGCCCAGGCGCTCACGAAGTGCCAGCCTGTGCCAGGTGCTACTCTTCAGAGCTCTCGAAACCCCATCTGCACACCACACACACACGTCCCAGCACCAAGTGGCCGTGTTTTCCAGAGCTTTTCACATGTTTTCACTCTAGTCCTCACGGGAGGCAAGAGGTGTTCTTTGTGGTTTCGGGGCGGGGGGCGGGGGAACAGGTGCAGAGGTCAAGCAATTGCTGAAGTTCCGTCGGGAGGTCAGCGCCCCTCATCGGTTACCCTGGGGTTGGTCTTCGCGGGGGCCGTCTGACCACTGGGCCCGGGTGGGAATCTCTCTGGATCTGATCTGCGCTACGGCTGATGGGGAAGGTGCATCTGGAGCAGATAGGCATCCACGAGGGCAGATGTGTGATTTCTGGGCATAAAGGTACAGTGGTACCTCGAGATACGAGCGCCCTAACACACGAGATTTTTGAGATACGAGCTGTCGAGCGAGGGATTTTTGCTTTGAAATACGAGCAACATTTGAGATAGGAGTCATCGAGCGGATCGGCCGGCTGCACACGACCTACCAGTTTCCCACGCCTCAAGGTTACGAAACGAATTAAGCTCGTATCTCGAGGTACCACTGTACTATCCAGACCACGCCACAGGCCTCCCGTAGTGTCCTGAGAACTGGGACCCTTGCCTATAGCAGCCAACCTGACAAGATGAAAGTGTGTGTCGCCCCTGTACTTGCCCGCTATCCAACTGTGACCCCAGCACCCCCACCAGGCAGGGCCCCTCCAGCCTCATCCCGGAGAAGAGTGAGCTGAAGAATGTATCATTGAAGGCTCAGGTTCTCGTGTAGTAGGAGCTTAAGAGGCCGTTGAAGCACAGATCTCCCATGTGACCCCTCTGGGGCCCAACTGTCACCCCAGGAATGGCTGCTGTGGGCCCAGCTGTGGGACGGGATGGAGTGGACATGCGTGGAATGTGGACAGGGCCCTAGTCCTTCGCACTGAGGAAGGGGATCCAGCAGCTGAAGGAGCATTTCCGGAGTCGGCTTCAACATTCTCCCCAGCCTGCTGCTGCCTCACCTCTGAGACCTACTTGGGGGGTCGCCCAGCCCCACGTTACCCTCACCACCACCACCAATCTCCCAGGCATGCAGTTGGCAGGCAAAAACAAAGGAGTTCCAAGTGACTTAAAGGAAACAAATCCTGGTTTCAGGTCTGACTGGATTCAGGAACTCAAAAGCTGTCATTTAAACAGGCTGCCTGATTGAAGCACTAGTATCCCATGTCGCAGGTGAGGAAGCAGGCATAAAGAATGGGCTCAAAGTGGGCTGTAAGGACAGAAAGACCTCATTGTCTGTGGATAATTCCTGCTGGACAAAGCCCTCCTAAAGTGAAGTCATTTAGTTACTTCCCTGATTTACCAAAGGCATCATAAAAAGACATCATGCGTAGGAATTGGGAGGAAAAAAAAAAGGAAATACATAGAGCTGCCTCAAACAGTTCTCACCAGTGTAAACAAGCTGTTAGTTCATCATAGATATAATTACGAGTGAACAATTTTAAACTTTGAAAAAAAAATGAGTTGAAAAAGACCCAAGTACCAGGACATTGTGCTGAGGGAAATAAACCAGAGAAAGGCAGATATCACATGATCTCACATACATTGAGTCCAGTGAACAAAATCAACTGATGGACAAATAGGTACAGAGACATGGAAGAGATTGACAGGTCTCCAGAGGGGAGCAGGAAGAGATTAACCAAAGAACTTATATATGCATAGCCCATGTCTGTAGACAATGGTGCAGTGAGGGCCTGAGGGGCAGGAGCTGGGCAGAGGGGAGCAAAGGGGAAGGGAAATTGGGGACATCTGTAATACCCTCAGCAATAAAATTTTAAGTAATAGGTCTGAGATAGGTAATAGCAAAATGTAAGAAGTCAATGGATAGGTTGAACAACACATTAGACATAGCTGAAGAAGGAATTGGTGATTTGGCTATAAGTAAAAGTGTGCTGAGGAATTTAAAACCGACCTACGAATCAGGAAGTTGGTTCAATTCCAGGTCAGGGCACACCCCCAGATTGTGGGCTTGATCCCCAATGTGGGGTGTGTAGGGGGCAGCCGATTAATGATTCTCATCGCTAATGTTTCTGTTTCTCCCTCTCCCTTCCTCTCTGAAATACATGTTTTAAAAAGATTTTCAGTTGGGCAAATAATAGTTTGATAAATTAAGGATATCAAACTAAACACCAGGAAAGGTATAAATTTCAAAGTAATGGAGGGAAGGAAATACATGATTAATCAATCCAGAAGACAGGAACATGGGACAAGGTGCACCTACACAATCATTTGCAAATAAGGTCTGCTTTGGCCACTAGTTACTAAGGAGGGAGCTGGGAACTCAGCTACAGATTTGAGATTTTGAGATCTTAACTGCCACCAACACCATGACTGGTATGGTGCCAGGGAGAGGATGGATGGTGTGAGGGCAAGTAAGAGTGCCACAAAATGTTCCCTACTTTGAACACAGCCTTTTCTTTTTAAATATATTACTGATTACAGAGAGGAAGGGAGACGGGGGTGGGACATCAATGATGAGAATCATTGGCTGCCTCCTGCACCCCCACTCCCACCCTGCCCTTACTGGGGATTAAGCCTGTAAGCAACTGCAACTCTGTCATGTGCCCTGACCAGGAACCGAATCGTACCTCTTGGTTTACAGGTCTATGCTCAACCCCTGAGCCACACTGCCCAGGCCACTTTAATAACTATTACTAAAAACTGTGTAGTGCTCTAAGGTCATAAAAAACCAATAATGTGAAAGGATAGGATTTGGAGGAGAAACCAAGATGGCGGCATAGGTGAACATCTAAACTGCTGCCTCACACAACCATTTCAAAACTACAGCTAAAAGACAGGACATCATCCAGAACCACAGGAAAGCTGGATGAGTGGAAATTCTACAACTAGAAGGAAAGAGAGGGGCTCATGGAGACTCAGAGGAGCCACAAAAAGCTGAGGTATGGAGACATGTATGCAGAGAGGATGGGCGGCTGAGTGCCTGGCTGGCTTCCTCTAGTGGGAGGGACACAGAACCTCCTGACTGTGCTGAACTCCAGTTCCGACTGCACTGAACCCATTTTGGGTGAGATCCTGGGGACCCAGACTCACATGGGGGGAGTCTGGACTGTCAGGAAAAGAGAGGAGCGCACAGAAACTCAGGAGCCACAAAAGGCAGAGGTCTGGAGGTGTGCACAGAGAGGACTGCAGTGATTGCTGAGGGACACAGACCCAGGGGTCTCATAGGACAGGGCAGACAGGAAGCCAAGGCTGTCTGATCAGCCCTTAGACTCCACCCCATCCAAGATAAGCACAGAGGCTTTTGTAATTTTGCAAGTCCTGTCTCACAAGGCTGACTCCAGCACAGAGGTTCTCCCCGAGTAGAAACAGCTGATCCTCACAGCCAATTGGCCTGGGGGTCAATTCCCTTCAGTGATACCAACAACAATCAAGACTTAATTACAACAAGACTGTGCACACAGTCCATAAAGGGATGCGCCAAGAGTTTCCACCTCAGGTAACTGGGGAAGTGAAGATACTGGGCCCTATAGGACACCTAGCACACAAAGCTACTCTACCAACTCAGGGAAGCAGCGAAAATGTGGAGACGAACAGGTCACAAACGAAAGAAATGGAGGAAAACAAATGACTGGATATAGAGTTCAAAACCACGGTTATAAGGTTTTTCAAGAATTTCTTAGAAAGAGCTGATAAATTTAGCGAGACCCCCAAGGATATGAAAAAGAACCAACTAGAAATTAAACTTACACTGACTGAAATAAAAAATATTATCGAGACCTAAGCAGACTAGAGGAACACAAGAATCAAGTCAAACACTTGAAATACAAAGAAGCAGAAAACACTCCATTGGGAAAGAAAAAAAGAATCCAAAAACGTGAAGATAGTGTAAAGAACCTCTGGGACAACTTCAAGCGTACCAACATCGGAATTATGGGGGTGCCAGAAGAAGAGAGAGAGCAAGATACTGAAAACTTGAAGAAATAATGACTGAAAACTTCCCCGACCTGGTGAAAGAAATAGGCTTCCAAGTCCAGGAAGCACACAGAACTCCAAATAAAAGGAATCCAAAGAGGACCACACCAAGACACATCATAATTAAAATACCAAGGCAAAAGACAAAGAGAGAATATTAAAAGAAACAAGAGAAAAACAGTTAATTGCCTACAAGGGAGCACCCATATGATTGTCAGTTGATTTCTCAACAGAAACTGCAGGCCAGACGGGAGTGGCAAGAAATATTCAACGTGATGAATAGCAAGAACCTACAACCAAGAATAATCTATCCAGCAAAGCTAACATTCAGAATTGAAGGGCAGATAAAGAACTTCACAGATAAGAAAAAGCTAAAGGAGTTCATCAACACCAAACCAGTATTATATGAAATATGGAAAGGTTCTCTTTAAGAAGAGGAAGAAGAAGAAAACGGTAAAGATAAAAATTATGAACAACAAATACATACCTATCAACAAGTGAATCTAAAAATCAAGTGAATAAAAAATCTCTTGAACAGAATAAACTGGTGAATATAATAGAATCAGAGGCATAGAAAGGGAGTGAACTGACAATTCTCAGGGGGAAAGTGGTAAGGGGGTGCACGGAGAAACTGGACAAAAATAGTACACGTATGGATGGGGACAATGTGTGGGGGGAGGTAAGGGCAGAGGGTGGGGGGAACCAGGTGGAGGGGAGCTATGGGTAGAAAAAGAGGAACAATTGTAATAATCTGAACAATAAAGATTTATTAATTTTTTTAAAAAACAATAAAGTGTAAGGGACTTCAGAAATTACAAAAGCCTTCCAGACACATTCTCATTTGCTCTCTGTAATAACACTGTGGGCTGTGGTGTTATCTGTGTTGCAGATGATGGAACTGCTTCTCGGGATGTTAGGCATTTTGCCTTTGCCAAGGTTATGCAGCAACTAAGTGGCATCTTGCAGCCGAGTCTTCTCCCTAAAGCCCCACCCTTGCTACTACTACAGTTCTTCTAACATGTGCCAAAAATTAATTTTATTTGTTTAAAGCAAAGGTACTTTTCAGTCCTCCTAATGCATTCGATCATGTGTAAGCTTTTCTTTAACAATAAAATAAAATGAAAATAAATGGCAGCAGAATAGACGGACGTGTCCTGAGCCTTGTCCCTGAGCAAACAGAGAGAACACATGAGGGTCACACGGGCAGTGTTTGTTGGCGAGTTAAGGGACAGCTATACTCCAGGAGAAGGTGGGGGACTGTTGGACGGGGCCTCTGTGTATTGTAATACACAACTGTAATCTGAACAATAAAGATTTATTTTTAAAAAAAGCTTCCAGCAAACAAAAGCCCAGGGCCAGATGGTACACAGCGGAGTTTTACCAAACATTCAAGGAAGAATTAAAACCTTTCCTCCTCAGACTATTCCAAAAAGTATAAGAAGAAGGAACACTTCCAAGCTTCTACTATCATTAAAATGTCCATACTACCCAAAGCAATCTATAGATTCAATGCACTCCCCATTAAAATACCAACAGCATATTTCACAGACCTAGAAAGAGCTCTCCAAAGATTCATCTGGAACAAAAAAAGACCTCAAATAGCCACGGCAATCCTGAGAGAGAAGAACAAAGTAGGTGGGGTCTCAATACCAGATTTCAAGCTGTATTACAAAGCTACTGCTCTCAAAACAGCCTGGTACTGGTATGAGAACAAACATATAGACCAATGGAACAGAATAGAGAATCCAGATATCGACCCAAACCACTATGCTCAGTTAATATTTGACAGAGGAGGCATGAACATACAATGGAGTCCAGACAGTCTCTTCAATAAATGATGTTGGGAAAATTGGACAGATACATGTAAAACAATGAAACTAGACCATCAACTTACAAGATACACAAAAATAAACTCCAAATGGATACAGGACTTAAACATAAGACAGGAAACCATAAAAATACTAGAGGAGTCCACAGGCAGCACAATTTCAGACATAATGCCAAAGGAACTTTTTCACTGATACTGCTCCTAGGGCAATGGAAGCTAAAGACAAAATAATAAACAAATGGGACTACATCAAAATAAAAGGCTTTTTCACAGCAAAAGAAACCATCAACAAAACAACAAGAAAGCCCACTGCATGGGAGAACATATTTGCAAATGCTATCACTAATAAAGGTTTAATCTCCAACATCTACAGGCAACTTATACAACTTAATAAAAGGAAGATAAAGGATCCAATAAAAAAAATGGGCAAAGTACCTAAATAGAATCTTTACAAAAGAAGACAGAAGGAAGGCCAAGAGACACATGAAAACATGTTCAAAATCACTAATCATCCGAGAGATGCAAATCAAAATGACAATACGATACCATCTCACACCTGTCAGAATGGCTATCATCAACAAATCAACAAACGACAAGTGCTGGCGAGGATGTGGAGAAAAGAACCCTCGTGCCCTGTTGGTGGGAATGCAGACTGGTGCAGCCGCTGTGGAGAACAGGATGGAACTTCCTCAAAAAACTAAAAATGGAACTCCCATTTGACCCAGTGTTCCCACTCCTAGGAATATATCCTAAGAAAGTAGAAACCCTAATCAGAAAGGATATATGCACCCTTATGTTCATAGCAACACAATTTACAATAGCTAAGATTTGGAAACAGCCTAGATGCCCGTCAGCAGATGAGTGGATCAGAAAACCGTGGTACATCCACACAATGGAATACTATGCTGCCATAAAAAGAAGGAATTCTTACCATTTGCAGCAACCTGGATGGAACTGGAGAGCATTGTGCTAAATGAAATAAGACAGTCAGTGACAGAAAAATACCACATGATCTCACTCATATGTGGAAAATAAAGAACATTATAAACTGACTAGAGGCCCCGTGTACAGATTTGTGCATCGGTAGGGTCCCTCAGCTTGGCTTGCACCCTCTTGCAATCTGGGACCTCTTGGGGGATGTGGGACACCCAGTTACAGCCTGATCCCCGCAGGCCAGGTCGAGGGACCCCACCAGTACATGAGTCATGCACCTGGCTTCTAGGATGCATATAATAAGATCTTTGGTTAATCTCTTCCTGCCCTCCCCCTGCCTCCTTCCCTCTGAGATTCATCAGCCCCACATTTGATGCATGTGTGTTGAGTGTCTGCCCCCTGGTGGTCAGTGCACATCAGAGCTACCCGTTGAATGATGGAAGGCTGCTTAGGCTTTTATATTTATAGATGAACCAAAAGATAAGAGGCAGAGGCAGTAAAGCACCAAACAGACTGTCAAGTTACAGTGGGAAGGTTAGGGAGAGGTGGGGTAGATAAGAGATCAACCAAAGGACTTGTGTGCATGCATATAAGCATAACCAATGGACGCAAGACACTGGGTGGTTAGGACATGCATGGGAATAGGGTGGGGTAATGGGAAGATATGTACTCTTTGCAAATGCTATCACTAATAAAGGTTTAATATCCTTAATACCTTAATAAAAAATAAAGTCTTAAAAGTAAAAAAGAATATTTTTATGCATATGATAATAAAATGTAACTAAAGTAAAACTGAAAAAAAAAGGAAATGTATTCCTATAATTTGAAGGGGTGAGTCATGTTGGTGGGACCAACTCTAGAGATCAGTTGATTATTATAGATCATCTCATTCCTTAGCCTCACCTCTTTGCCCCCCACCACAGGGGGATTAATGCTGTCCTACTATGTGGAGGGTTTTTCATCATAGGATGAGCACAGAGAGGATGCCAGGTTCATGGGGAATGCTACTTTTTTAGTCGTTATGAGCTTGAAAGTAATTGGCTAAAAAAAAAGTGGCTTTCTCTAGGAATTTCCCTCCTCCTGAAAAGTTCAACTACAGTGGTACCTCGAGATACGAGTTTAATTCGTTCCGTAACCTTGAGGCGTGGGAAACTATGAGACGCTCGAGTCTCGGTAAACTGGTGGGTCGTGTGCAGCCGGCCAATCCGTGCGATGACTCCTCTCTCAAATGTTGCTCGTATTTCAAAGCAAAAATCGCTCGCTCCACGGCTCGCATCTCAAAAAAATCTCGTATGTTAGGGCACTCGTATCTCGAGGTGCCACTGTATACATTTGTTTTTTAAACAGCTGCCTCCTGTACACCTCCTACTGGGGATGTGCCCGCAACCAAGGTACATGCCCTTGATGGGAATTGAACCTGAGACCCTTCAGTCCCCAGGCTGATGCTCTATCCACTGAGCCAAACCGGTCAGGGCATTTTTGGTAGTTTTAAGGAGTTTATAATAATCATGTTTCAATGCTTATGTCTTTTCTGATGTAAAACTCAGCAGAGCCCTATCCGGTGTGGCTCAGTGGACAGAGCAGCCTGTGGACTGAAGGGTCTCGGGTTGATTCTGGTCAAGGGCACATGCCTGGGTTGCAGGCTCAGTCTCCAGTAGGGGGCCTGCAAAAGGCGGTGGATCAATGATTCTCTCTCATCATTGGTGTTTCCATCTCTCTCTCATTCTCCATTCCTCTCTGAAATCAATAAAAAATGTATTTTAAAAAAACTCAGCAGAGAACTCCAACAGAAGTTATTTTACTAGGGATAGGCCAGGGAACTGCCTGGCAGAGTGAGATATATCAAGTAGCCAACTTTTATTGGATTTAAACAATTAAATAGATGGCAAGGAAATGTATTAAGTGCATGTATTAACTACATTTGAAGCTCTAAACCTCTTAGCAAAGACATCTGACTACACAGGGAAGGAACATACTGAACTCACAGCTGATGTGTGTTCATCTGAGATCTTTATTTTTTTATTATTTTTATTTCTGTTTTCTAGTTTTATTGATATAATTGACATAGTACATTGTACTGGTTTTAGATGTACAGCATGATGATTTGATACACACACAAGAGACCTGACGCTCTATCCACTGAGCCACACAGGTTTTGGCTTCTTTAATTTTTTTATTTATTTTTATTTTTTTTCTTTGCTGTTAGACTTTAATTTCCTATTGGGATGCTTTGGTGTTTCTTATTTTTCCCATGGAATCCTTCTAACCTCCTTCCATATCCCCTCCATGTTTCCTCCAATAGTTTCCTAAAGTAGAATTTATGGAAAACCTGCTTTTTTTTTTGTTAAGTTGAAATTCTATGAGCCAGCATCTTTGTGTAAAAGCATTCCCAAGAAATCAGGAGTTATGTGTGTCCATTTTGGAAGTACCGTTTGAAAAACTGCAGCAGTCACTTATTCATTTTCCCAAAAATATAGCATCAAAAGTGATATTTGACCCCAGCTGGTTTGGCTCAGTGGAAAGAGCATGGGGGTCCTGGGTTCCATTCGGGTCAAGGGCACATGCCCAGGTTGCAGGCAGATCCCCAGTAGAGGGCATGCAGAAGGCTGCCAATTCATGCTTCTCTCTCATCATTGATGTTTCTCTCACTCCCTCTCCCTTCCTCTCTGACATCAATAAAAATATATTTTTAAAAAGTGATATTTGCACTTTTAAAACATAATTAGATGGCACAATTTGAGATAAAGAAATATCACATTCCAAAGCTTGGGAATGTCGTCCGAATGGTGCTTTGTGTATGATAGATATCATTTTCTAGTGCAGTGGTTCTCAACCTTCCTATTGCCGCGACCCTTTAATACAGCTCCTCAGGTGGTGGTGACCCCCAACCATAAAATTATTTCCGTTGCTACTTCATCACTGTCATTTTGCTACTGTGGTGAACTGTAATGTAAATATCTAATAGGCAGGATGTATTTTCATTGTTACAAATGGAACATAATTAAAGCATAGGGATTAATCACAAAGACAATATGTAATTATATATTGTGAAATATTTATTTCTAATTACAAATAAATGAAATTTTGTCTTGAATCGTGGTGTAGCATGGGCAACAGTCTTCCTAGGACAACAGTAAACTACATGGCTACACGTTGCGACACCGAGGAGCGGTGTGTGGGTTCCTAAGACCATGGGAAATAGGTGTTTTCCCCTGGTCTTAGGCGACCCCTGTGAAAGGGTCGTTTGACCCCAAAGGGGTCGAGACCCACAGGTTGAGAACCACTGCTCTAGTGTCAAGGAGCGCCTCCCTCACCGGAAGCTGGTATTTTCCAGGGGGCTTGCCATGCCATCTTCCTCTAGGGAAAACGAGCACAGTCTGGTTCTGTTCCGAAGCCTGCTCTTAACTCCCACCTCGGGCTTTGACCTCATTCTCTACATCTGCAAGCGTCAGGGGTTGGATGATGCTCTGAGCACAGAGTTGTTGCTGCCCTGTTTCCATGGTTCCAAGAGCACAGATGAGATAACAGCATCACCTACATGATGTAGTAGTGTAATTCCTGAATGAGTTGAGTGTGTGTGTGTGTGTGTGTGTGTGTGTGTGTGTGTGTGTTCATATTCTGGGAAGAATATCATTATGGTGCACGAATTCCCGAACAATGGTAAACAATACAACTGGGAACATGATGGCCAACTGTCTCTATGGCAACCTCCATTAACTACTTACATGCATATTTCACTCATTTTGGTAATTCATATTTGAAAATATAAATGATTTTCTGTTCAGAATCATGCGTTGCTGAATGTCAGTTACTGCAACGGCAGGAATTATGGCCTATTGTTTCTGCTCCCGGATGGTAAGAGCTGTGGAGGAGGTTATGGGAAGGCAGGAGGTGGGTGGAGGAGATACTGGGAGAGAGATGACTCATTTTAACCTTTTCTAGAACAAACAGGTGATTGCTTCAGAAAAAGATGGTGCTAGTATTTATGCCCCCCACCACCACCCACACCCAAACACCTTTCCCGGTGATGCATTGACCTTGTCCTTCAAACACTATCTTCAGGCTGAAGCTTCTGTTCAAGTGCTATGTAGACTTGACAGCATTTTGTATTTTTGTCATTAATTCTCACCCGAGGATATTTTTTCCATTGATTTTTTATAGAGAGTGGAAAGGAGGGAGGAAGGAAGGAAGGAAGAAAGGAAGGAAGGAGGAGGAGGGGGAAGAGGAGGAGAAGGAGGAGAAAGAGGGAGAGAGAGAGAAACATCGATGTGAGAGAGACACATTGAATGGTTTCTTCCTATACACACCCAACCAGGAGGGGATCAAACCTGCAACCCAGGTACATGCCCTTGACCAGAATCGAACTGTGACCCTTCAGTGCTTGAGAGGTGGTAGGGCTGACACTCTAACCACTGAACTACACTGGCTAGGGAAAGAGCACTGTATTTATGTGAGTCTGGCAGAGATGCTCAGTTGTTTTATGCATGTTGGAAACAACTCATTGAGGTTCTCGCTTGCTAAAGTCTCATCCTGAATATTTAAGAACTGCTTTAGCCCATCTTCATTAGCCTAGTATTAAACAAGGTGGCTGAACAAACTAACATGGCAAACCTGAGGCTTCTCAGGTCATTACTAAGGCAGCTAGTCATATAGTCAGGCCATGACATCTTCAAAGCACGTGCAGTTCAGAAATCACTTCTCTCTCTGGCCTTCGGACACTTTTTATTGTGGCCTGGAGCATGAAAATTCAGCGCTGGAGTGGGGTCCCTCATCCCAGCCTGCCCCCTCTCAGTCTGGGAGACCTCAGGGACAGGACACAATCAGGGGAAGGTGACAAGCCCATCACACCTCTGCTGCTGCCACTGCTGGCAGTGCAAGCCTCAGCCGGCCCTGGTTACCTGAGCCTCTGGCGGCTGCCATCTGAGGCTTGCCTGTGCCTCAGGCCAGCCCTAGGCAGCTGGAAGGCTGAGGGAATTGGGGGACTCCGGAGGCAGGCACCCTGGTGGGGCTTAGAGGACTGGGTGTCACCATCTTGTGGCTGCGGGCACTGCCATCTTTCAGGGCATGGCAGTCAATTAGCATATTCCCTCCTTGTTGGCTGTGGGCACCACCATCTTTGAGGGCGGGCAGTCAATTAGCATATTCTTCCTTATTGACTGTGGGTGCCGCCATCTTTGCAATGGTGTGAGGGTCAATTAGCATATTCCCTCTTTATTATATAGGATGGGAGATGTACTAATATTTCCTGATGAATATGCCAGCTTCATAGTCATCCCTTTCGTGAGTTGTGAAAATGCATATTTTAAAAAAGGATACACAGCCCTAACTGTTTGGCTCAATGGATAGAGCGTGAGTCTGCATACCAAAGGGTCACAGGTTTGATTCCAGCCAAGGGCACATGCCTGGGTTGCAGGCTTGATCCCCAATGTGGGGCGTGCAGGAGACAGCTGATCCATGATTCTCTTTCATCAGTGATCTTTCTATCTCTCTCTCCCTCTCCCTTCATCTCTAAAAATCAATAAAATGTATTTTACAACAAAAACAGAAAAGGATACACACCCTGGCCAGGTAGCTCAATTGGTTAGAGTGTTGTGCCCATACACCAAGGTTTTAGTTTGATCCCTGGTCCAGAGTTGACAAGAGTCAACCAATTAATGCATAAATAAGTGGAGCAACAAATAAGTGATGTCTTATTCACAGTAATTAGTGAGAAACAAAGGAGGTCTTGATGCTCAAAAGGTATAATCGATTTTTCTGCTTGTTCTGACATATTTTTCCTTCTCTGTTATTGTAGTTAGACCCAGAAAAGTAACATTTTCTTCTTAATTTGTAAAAATTTCTACCTTTTCCCCCCAAAGGTATTTCACCCAACTTGACTACTTTAATAGATAATGTGTAGCATGTAGTACACATTCCTTAGTCCTTGAAAATAATTTTTAGTTTTTAATTCTGTGATATCGTTTTTCTCAGTAACTTTTTGGAAAGCTCAGTGTTATAACTTGCTACTCTTTTAAAGACCATAGTGATTTGCCCTAACTGGTTTGACTCAGTGGATAGTCGGCCTGAGGACTGAAGGGTCCCAGGTTCGATTTGGGTCAAGGGCATGTACCTTGGTTGCAGGCATATCCCCAGTAGGGGGTGTGCAGGAGGCAGCTGATCGGTGTTTCTCTCTCATCGATGTTTCTTTCTCCTTTCCTCTCTGTAAAAAAAAAAAACAATAACATTTATATATATATTTTTTATTATTATTATTGATTTTTTACAGAGAGGAAGAGAGAGAGATAAAAAGTCAGAAACATCGATGAGAGAGAGACATCGATCAGCTGCCTCCTGCATGCCCCACAGTGGACATGTGCCTGCAAGCAAGGTACATGCCCCTGACCGGAATCGAATCTGGGACCTTTCAGTCCGCAAGTCAACGCTCTACCCACTGAGCCAAACTGGTCTCGGCAACAATAACATTTTTAAAAATGTAAATGAACATGTTAGGAGTTAACAAGTTACTACTATTTTAATCAAATCAATCATAATGATTATAAGGATATTTCTTTTAAAAATATTTTTTTATTGATTTCAGTGAGGAAGGGAGGAGAGAGAGAGAAACATCAATGATGAGAGAGATTCATTGATTGACTGCCTCCTGCACGCCCCCTATTGGGGATTGAGCCCGCAACCTAGGCCTGTGCCCTTGACTGCAATTGAACCTGGGACCCTTCAGTCCACAGGCCAATGCTTTATCTACTGAGCTCAACCAGCTAGGGCTAGGGATTTTTCAAATACCCACATGAGAACTCAGAAAAGAAATGGGTGGGGGGGAGATAGAAGAGGGAAATGAGAGATAAATGGGGATGGAAGGAAATAAATGTGATGGGGTCATGCACACACAATACAATACACAGATGTTGGATTATAGAATGGTACACCTGGAATGTTTATCATTTTATTAACGATGTCATCTCAACACATTCAACAAAAAAAGAAAAAGATAGAGGAATGCCAGTTAAGAAAACCAGATCTTTCTAGTATTTTTGGTTCTCGCTAGCATATTGAGATTGTTACATAACTATGAGTTGCTATAGAACTATGGTGCAATTCAAAGTTTGATTAATGTGTATGATCAAAAGCTGCAAATAAAGTAAGCTTTGGGTTCTCTTCCTGATCCCCCTCCACCAGCTCAAATCTGAATAGGCAACAGGTCGGGGTGGGGTTACAGCCTCAGAACAGACACTGGGAGCTAGAGGACCAGCAGACACAAAGGAGAGGTCATTCCAAAGGCGGGAGCACTGGTGTGCAGGCAAAGGTGCCCTCATGCCTGTACGCTGTGAGAAGACTGTGGCTTGCACACCAGTCCTTGTGCTGCACCAACCACCAGTGCTAGGGATCAGTGTTGGAGACATTGCCAGAGTGCTCCGTCTGCTTTCATTGGTAGGACATGCCTTTTCCATAAGCGTGAACACTTTCATCTATTTTCCTACTTCAAAGATTTTGTTCAGCCCAGCCTGCCTGGCTCAGTGGTTGAGAGTTGACCTGTGAACCAGGAGGTCTCGGTTTGATTCCCATTCAGGGCACAGGCCCAGGTTGGGGCTCCATCCCCATTGTGGAGCGTGCAGGAGGCAGCCGACCAATGATTCTCTATCATCGTTGTTGATGTTTCTCTCTCTCTCTCCCTCTCCCTTCCTCTCTGAAATCAATAGAAATATATTTTTTTAAATTTAAAAAATGTTTTAAAAATAAGTTTGTTTAATGTAACACTCTGCCAAGCTATACTGTCCTTGAGTCCAGGGCTCTGCTCATGGAACACAGTCTCCTCTTCATGAAGTTTTTAAAAGTTTTGAAATAATAAATTCACATAAAGTTCTCCCTCCCCCCCCAAAAAACAATACAAGGAAATTCCATTGATCCTTTACACGATTTTTGCATAACTATAGCACAATATCAGAATAAGGAAATTGGCCCTGGTGGGATGGCTAAGTTGGTTAGAGCATCATCCTGATACACAAAGGTTGTGAGTTTGATCCCCAGTCAGGGCGCATACAAGAAACAACCAATCAATGCATCCTATATAATAAAGAGGTAATATGCAAGTTGACCGTCATTCCGCCACAAAGATGGCAGCACCCACAGTGGAGGCAGGGATTCTATAACACAAGATGGCTGCACCCACAGCAGCGGCTGAGTTCCCAGGATGAGCCTTAATGAGCAATCAGCAGGGACCTGAGGCTGCACTCCCCTGCACCTGTGGGGCTTGACAGGGGACCTCAGGCCATGCCCCCTGCCCCAGTGCCAGGCCAGCAGTCCTGAGGCTGTGCCCCCACCTGGTAGGGTTTGACAAGGGTGGGACCAGCCAGGTCTAGATCTAGTGGGGTTGGGGGGGGGGCAGCAGGGTCTGGGTCTCATGCGATTTTGAGGTGCATGTGGGTGGACAGGGACTTGACTCGGTCTCGTGGTAAGCCCCCAACTCTGACGGAGTAAGGTTTTCATATACATTTTACTCATTTTCTTTCATCTCTGACACTTCTATTATAGAGAAAGGGCAAACAGCAATATTAAATTATTTCCTCTAATCTCCTTTTAATGTGCACAAATTTCATGCACTGGGCCACTAGTAAATAAATAAAATCAATCAAGAAATATTTTAAATGAGGAAATTGACAATAACACAATCTATACTTTATTCAGATTTCACCAGCTTTACATGTACTCTGTGTGTGTGTGTGTGTGTATGTGTGTGTGTGTGTGTGTGTGTGTGTGTGTGTGTAGTACTGTGCAAATCTACCACATGTGTAGATTCATGTAACAACTGCTGCAGTCAAAACATAGAACTGTTCCTTGAGCACAAAGAGCTCTGGGCTATGCCTTTATGGTCTCCCTCCCCCATCTCTGTCCCCTTGGCAACCACTAATCCATTCTCCACCTCAGTAACTTATTTCAGGAATGTTACATAAATGGAATCATACAATAGGAAACCTTTTGAGACTGGCTTTTTATCACACAGCATGATTTCTTTGAGATCCAGCTAGGCTGTATTAACCAACAGTTTGTTGCATTTTATCACCGAGTATATTCCATCTTATGGATGTACCGCCACTTGTTTAACCATTCACTCACTGAAAGATATCTGGGATATTTCCAGTAGATGGGTCTATCACACCCAAAGCTGTTTTCCAGAGTAACTGTACCATTTTACATTCTCACATGCAATGTATAGACTATAGGTGATCCAGTTTCTCTGCATCCTCTCCAGTATTCAGTGTTGTCATTATTTCTTATTTCGGCCATTTTAATTGTAAGGATGTCTCAGTGTGGTTTTCCTTTCAATTTTCCTGATGGCAATACCTTTGGTGACATGTCTCATCATATATTTTTCCCATTCAGTATTCTTTTGCATTAGTGTCAGGTGTGTAACGTAGTGGTTAGACAATCATATACTTTACAAAATGTTCCCCCCAATATTACCAGTACCCACCTGGCACAGTATGTAGTTATTATAACACTAGAGGCCCAGTGCACGAGATTCATGCGCTGTGGGGGGTGTCTCTCAGCCCAGCCTGCATCCTCTTGCAGTCTGGGATCCCTTGGGAGATGTCCAACTGCCAGCTTAGGCCTAGCTTAGGCTGCGCTCACCAGCCATGAGCCCAGCTTGTGGCTGAGCAGTGCTCCCCCTAGGGAGGGCACTGACCACCAGGGGGAAGCTCCTGCATTGAGCATATGCCCCCTGGTGGTCAATGTGTGTCATAGTGACTGGTGGTTCTGCTGTTCTGTCGATTTTGCATATTACCATTTTATTATATAAGATTACTGACTATTCCCTATACTGTAATTTACATCCTTGGGACTATTTTGTAACTAACAATCTGACGTTCTCAATCCCTTCACCTTTTTCACTAATGGGGACTCTAATCACAAGACTTTGCCATAATTATAGTCTGGCCCTAGCTGGTTTGGCTCAGCAGATAGAGCAATGGCCTGCAGACTGAAGGATCCTGGGCTTGATTCCAGTCAAGGGCACATGCCCAGTAGGGGGTTGTGCAGAAGGCAGCCAATCAGTGGTTCTACCTCATCATTGATGTTTCTATGCCTCTCCCTGCTTTTCCTTTCCTTTTTCATCCTTGCGTCTTTTTCTTATTCTCTTTCTATATTTCTTTCTCCTCCCGGCCTGTCTGCATGCAGGCCTGCCTTCCTCTCTCTCTCTTATCCCCTGTTATCATATCCTATCCTACCCTGGGCCTTGCAGCTGCCTGAGCAGAGGGCAGGGACGCAACCTACTCATCCAGTCGTGACATGATGCTGTAATGGATAATTTGCATATTTCTGTGTTATCAGTGTAGCTAGTAGCCTTGTTCCTTCACTTCCAGAAGGACTGAGTGCTTTAAACTCACCCAGGTAGATCCAAGAAACCATCTGCAATTAGGACTTAATTTTCAGAGGTGGGGGGTGGTGGTGGGAGGTTTGATCAGCTATTCCTACTGGTAAAGGTGAGATGACACTGAGGGGTACCAGTTTGCCACCCCAAAATATGCCTTTGGGATATTGATTCTGGTCATATTTAAGAAAGATGCAGAAAAAAAAGAACCTTTTCCCTAACTGCCTAAACAGAGTGATTTCTTTGAGATCATTATAGATAACCACAGTTTAATCTAAACTAAGTGTAATGGACAGAGAGGAACCTGGCAAGGTCCATTTGATCAAAGTCCTCTCTGTGTCCCATCCTTAAAGATGACACAGCAAACATTTATTTACCAAATATTAGCTTTTCTAGCTCCTTGTGAATTGCCCTCCTGCCCTTTGAAGTCCCTAACCACAGCACCCCTTTCTCCTTGGCTCAAGGTAGTACATAAGCCTTAATTGTCTGATCTGTCCTCAGATCCCATATTCTTACGGCACGGCGGTATGTACATACAGATGACATTTAGTGATTTTTCTCCTGTTAATCTGTCTCATGTTAATTCATTAGCCCAGCCAGGAGAACTTAAAAAGAATAGGAAGGGAAATTATTTTCCTTCCCCACATCATTGTCAGGGCTCCTGAGACTAAGGCTTTGGACTTGCCATCCAACAGGACATCCTACATAATAAAAGGCTAATATGCAAATTATCCCCTCGACTAGGAGTTTGACCAGGGGGCAGGGCCAACCAGCTAACCACCCATGGCCCCTCCCCTTGGCAGGCCTGGCCCGATCGGCCCTGATTAGGGTGGGATGGCTGGACCCTACCCGTGCGCGAATTTGTGCACAGGGCCTCTAGTCATCTATATAGTGAAAGCTTTGGACATTAGAGGGTACAGGTACGTGCATTAAATTTTGACTCACCCACTGGTGACAAACTGTGTATGTGGGGGGGGCGGTTTCTCCCTGAATGTGTTTTGCAGGTGGCAGTGCCCTGAGAAGAAAAAGGATATGCACTGCCAGGTCACAGGGGGTCTTCTCATGTCCCCTAACTTGGTCTGTATGACCCCTATGTCTTTTCTCCAAAAAGGCATTGTGACTTTACCAGCTCCATGTTGGGTACCAATCTCTCAGTGGTCAAGGGGTCCCTAAGTATCAGTAGCCATATTTCTATAGATTCAACTGGTAAGAATACAATGAATCAAAGGATTTATTATTTACACACACAGTAAAAGCAAGGTCATACTTCTTATTGAATTTTTCACTCCCAGCTAATAGAGTTTCCTGTAAAAATTCTTGTCAAATTCTGGAGAGCTTTCTAGAGATAATATCATGCTTGGTGTGCATTCATTATAAGCATTTTTCTTTTGGTTCTAAGAGGCTATTAATATATTCTTACAAAGCATTTTTTTTAAAAAAACAACAATTTGCACATGCAGTGGAGTTATGAGAATTATATAAACAAACAGTGATATCACCTTGTTTACCAGTAAGTTTAAACTTGATGTATAAAACTATCTGGGATATAAAGTCCCATGTGAAATAGGTTTCAATGAACACAAATCTGTATGGGAAATGGTGAGAGGCAGATGTGAGTGGGAGCTTGTTTGGGCTTTGACCCAACTCAGAGGCAATAGGGGGTTCACTGTACTCCACCAGCTGTAGGCCTGGACGGCCCACTCCCACTGACATTCCTGGAGAAGCTGGAATCTCACTGACATTCCTGGAGAAGCTGGAATCTCACTGACATTCCTGGAGAAGTTGGAGTCCTCTTAGCATTGAGCCCATGAGCCATGAGCATTGTGCCCCCAGTAGGTGTTGGGGATGACAAATGTCAGTGTACAGACATCAAGGACTCTGAGATCCACCTCCTGAGACTCTAGTTCTTGTCTCAATGTGTTCTCAAACATCCTGGGTGGTGGTAGTGAATGTTGGCCACTCCTGAGAGGTGTGGGTTTGTCTGTCAACGCCCCCAGGGCTCCACATGTGAGCCACAGCCAGAAAGGTTGGCGAGGACACGGACCCGCTGGTCCTGCAGGAGCAAGGAAGGGTGCCTGGGAGAGTGTGAGGGAGAGAGGAGAAGGGGTACTGTCTGAAGGTGAAGGGGGTAACCTGAGTGAGAGGGCTCAAGTGTAAAGTGTATTTGTGTCCTGCCGAGACCGGTTTGGCTCAGTGGATAGAGCGTCGGCCTGTGGACTGAAAGGTCCCAGGTTCGATTCCGGTTGGGGGCATGTACCTTGCTTTCGGGCACATCTCCACAGTGGGGCGTGCAGGAGGCGGCTGATCGATGTCTCTCTCTCATCGATGTTTCTGACTTACTAACTCTCTCCCTTCCTCTCTGTAAAAAAAAAATCAATAAAATATATATTTAAAGTGTATTTGTGTCCTTAGGTCCCTTGTGTTGTTTTCTCTCTCCTCTGAGCAGGCCTCCAGCTGCCCCCCCATACCCAGCTCTCTCTCCCTGCAGTACTGCCTCTCCCTGCAGTCTGCTCCAACTTTCTGGGCAGCATGGAGACCACTTCCCACCTCTCCTACACCAACACCGCACACCACAGGGTTTTCTCTCTTTTTTAAAATATATTTTATTGAAAGGGAGAGGGAGAGAGAGTTGGAAACATCGATGAGATGAGAGAGAAACATCGATCAGCTGCCTCCTGCACACCCCCTACTGGGGATGTGCCCGCAACCAAGGTACATGCCCTTGACCGGAATCAAACCTGGGATGCTTCAGTCTGCAGGCTGATGCTCTATCCACTGAGCTACACCAGTCAGGGCACACCTCAGGGTTTTCTGAGCCTGACACTAGGACACAAGGATAGGGACATGGACTTGGATCTCTCGGAAGCCTCGAGATAATGCTACTGAGCTGTGGGCAGAGAGTCAGAGGAAAGGGGTCAGATCCAAGAACAGATTCCTCTGTATCTGCCACCCACCTCCGAATAAGGCCAGGTGCCCACATGGAGACTCAGAGTTGAGAGAGCCACACTGAGACTAATTTTTACTACTTAAGGCAGTCGTGGTTCTGAGAGTGAAGTCAGATGGGAGATTCCCTTTGGTGTGTGGGTGCCTAGTCTATAGAGGTACTCAAGCATTCCCCGGGCAGAACAGTCTTCCATAAGCCATTTCCATGTTATTGTGGCATCTTCTGGGCATCACCGTACCCACTAGGGCACTTCTCCAACCTCATCCCAGGCATTGTGGTTCTTTCAGCTTTTAAGATCACTTTATGCCCTGGCTGGTGTGGCTCAGTTGGTTGAACATCATCCAGCATACCAACAGGTGGCCAGTTTGATTCCCATTTGGAGTATGAGTAGATTTACGGTTGTGAGTACTCTGAATCACAGAATTTATTCTTTTTTTAAAAATATATTTTATTGTTTTTCCACAGAGAGAAAGGAGAGGGACAGTGAGCTAGAAACATCGATGAGAGAAAGACATCAATCAGCTGCCTCCTGCACACACACACACACACACCCTCCCCCGCCACTGGGGATGTGCCCACAACCAGGACACATGCCCTTGACCAGAATCGAACCTGGGACCCCTCAGTCTGAAGACCGACCCTCCGGCAGAATTTATTCTTTTATTGTATTATGTTCCATGTGAACAACTATAAAACTACTTTTGCCCAACCCTATATATTAAATTTGGTTCTTTTATCTCTTTTTAAAAAAAAATATATTTCTTTATTGATTTCAGAGAGGAAGGGAGAAGGAGAGAGAGATAGAAACATCAATGATGAGAATCATTGATCAGCTGCCTTCTGCATGCTCAACACTGGGGATCAAGCCTGCAACCCAGGCATGTGCCCTTGGCCGGAATTGAACCTGGGATCCTTCAGTCTGCAGGCTGATGCTCTATCCACGGAGCCAAGCTGGCTAGGGCTGGTTCTTTTCTTTTGCTGATCTTTCTCTTATTTATTTGGTTATTAAACCAGTTACAAAAAACATCTTGAAAGTAGAAAAGTTTCTTCTTCCTCCAAAACCACATTCAAGTGTATGGGACATTATCATTATCTATATTCACCATGCTGTGCATTAGAGCTTCCAGAACTTCTTTATCTACTAGTTGCAAATTTGTACCCTTTCATGACATTGCCACCCAATCTGTTGTCATTTAAATTGCTGTTCCCCTAAAAGTAATGCTTTGTTTCTCTATGGCTGCTTTCAAATTCCTTTCATTGTCTTTAGTTTTCAAAAGTTTAATTATGATATATCTTGTCGTGAATTTCTTTGGGTATATCCTGTTTAGATTCCCTCAGCTTTTTGGATCTGTAGGTTGGTGTCTTTTGCCAAATGTGGGCTATTTCTTATTTATTCTATCAAACAAAGAAAAATCTACCTTTCACAGCTCCAAGTCTTTTTTAAAGGAAAAAGTTGATGAGGCCATTGCTAACCAACCAAAAAGAAAGAAAAGCAGACAAAGAAAAAGAAACCAGTCTTGGGCATGGGGTTGAAACGGCCAGGAAGCAGCATGACTAGGTAGGATAGCTAGATATGTCCTTTGTCCCAGAGTCTTGCAAGTGTTTTCAGATGCCAATTAGGGGGAAAGATGTAAGCCCCTCTGAAAGGACTTACATCAGCTACACACAAAGGAGATGGAGAAGGTAAAGCAGGGCTAATTCCGGAATGGAAGCAGCGGAGTCTGCAAAGCTCCTGTGTAAAGCAGTGCAGGCTCCTGGGGTTCCCTGACCCCGGGTCTTCTCTTTTTTTTTAGATAATCTCTGAAATAACCACCAACTTTAAACAGCCTTTGGTTGGTTTTGCACTGCAGTTGTTAACTAGGAGCCCCTTTTTGTCTCTTCCTTCCACTCTCTGGCCTGCTGTAATGTTTTAGGACATCGGCATTTTCTCCTTGTCAATTCATCCAATCGGACTCGCTGTTTCCCTCATCCTTCTGGCCTTCTTTGATATGAATGCTGAGTTTTTTTTGTTATGGTCTCTTAGGTCTATAAATCTCTGTTCAATATTTTCAGCCAATTTTCTCTCTGTTGTTCAGATTGGGTAAATACCACTGATCTGTGTTTTGTTTTAATTTATTGATTTTTAGAGAGAAACATCTACTTATTGTTCCAATTGACTGTTCAATTCATTGTTTGATTCTTTTTTTAAAATATATTTTATTGATTTTTTACAGAGAGAAAAGGAGAGAGAGAGAGAGAGTTAGAAACATTGTTGAGAGAGAAACATGGATCAGCTGCCTCCTGCACACCCCCTAATAGGTATGTGCCCGCAACCAAGGTACGTGCCCTTGACCAGAATTGAACCTGGGACCCTTCAGTCAGCAGGCCAACCGGTCTCGGCTCATTGATTGATTCTTGTATATGCCCTCACGAGGGATCGAACCTGAAACTTTGGCATATCAGGACAGTGCTCCAACCAACTGAACTACCCAGCCAAGGTGATCTCTCGTTAATTTACTCATTCTATCAGCTGTCATCTCTAATGTACTATTAAGCCCATACATGCAATGAAGTGTTTTTTATTTTTTTTATTGTATTTTCAGTTCTATAACTTCCATCTGGTTAAAAAAAAACACTCCTATTTTATTGCTGAGATTTTCCTAATTTTTCATTTGTTACAAGATAATTTGTAGAACTTGTCATTAATCATTGGAACATTTATATGATGGCTGCTTTAAAATCTGTCAGATAATTTGAACATCTTAGTCATCTTAGTGTTGGCGTCAGTTAATTGTCTCTCCTCATTCAAGTTGTGAATTTTTCTGGGTTCTTAAAATAATGGATAATTTTCTCTTGTATCCTAGGCATTTGTCTATGATGTTAGAAGACTCTGGGTCCTAGTAAAATCTTTTATTTCAGTAGCCAGTCACCCTGTTTGGTTTAGCTTGCAGGTTTTGACCTGATTTTTTTGTGCTATGGTCCCAATAGCAATTTAATTTTCAGAGTCTTTGTGGTGTTATTTTTATACTAGAGGCCCGCTATATGAAATGTGTGCACTGTGTGTGTGTGTGGGGGGGTCCCCTCAGCCCACCCTGCCCCCTCTCACAGTCCGGGAGCCCTCAGGGCCTAAGCTGCAGTCTGGCCTCCCTTTGTGGGAGGTGACCAGGCTGATCAAGGGAAGGCACCAGCCCCATCACCCTGCTGCTGCAGCCACTGCCAGTCACCGCAGCCACCAAGGTATTTTCATCAACACGGACTCCGGTCCCTTCACCATGAAAAAATGACAACTTCCTTTAGGCATTTTCAAGATGTGTCTTTCATAGGATATGACATTTCTTTCTTTCTTTTTTTTTATCCTCCCCTGAGGATATTTTTTCCCACTGGTTTTTAAAGAGCATGGAAGAGAGAGGCAGAGACAGAGAGAAACAATGCGAGAGGGCACTTTGTTTGGTTGCCTCCTACAAGAGCCCTGACCTAGGCCCCGGCCAGGGAGGAGCCTACAGCCTAAAGTAAAACTGCTAAATTAGATACATTCTGGCTAATGTCCTAAGGGACAATAAAACCATCACTTTTTGAATCGGTGTGTCTTCTAGACAGAAATTAGTTATATCCTTAAAAGCCTAAAAATTCTTTTCATCTTCTCACTTTGCTGATCATTATGTGTAACTTTCCAGGGCTGTAAAATGTCAAAATATATGGAACTTATTTAATTATAAATAGTGTGTCAGGCTTATGTGTTTCATAGAAAAGGAAATGATCGTTCTGGGGGCCTCTAATGCCCCAATTATACTGAAAGGACTTGCTGTCAACATTTTACTCCTGTGATGGGCCACAGCCTGTGCTCCCAGACTGCTTGGTGGGGCCACTCTGGCCTCCCACAGCTGGCGATGGTCCTGGGAGTCTGCAGGTGTGAGTTGGCACCACTGCCCTGGCCTCCCAGGGCTGGTGAGGGTCCTGGGAGACTGTGGGCTAGGTGTCCATCCCTGGAGTCCGCCATCTTTGTTGGGTTAATTTGCATACTCCCTCCTGATTGGCTGGTGAGTGTCACGGAGGTACGGCAATTTGCATCTTTCTCTTTTATTAGTGTAGCTGCTTGGTCTAAATGGTGCCTCTGAAGTTCCCATTGTCTTTGCTGGTGTTGCCTTTCTATAAGGCAGGCCTTTGGTGTTTGTCCATGATAGAGGGATGTGATGGACTCCCCTGCCCAGTGCCTTCTGGTTGCCCAGGTGTTTCTGTGCAGGGAAGGGGAATCTTAGACCTGTAAGATCAAAGCTGGCATGCTGGGTCAGGATGCTTGTTGCAGCTGGGTCTCTCTTGCTGGTTCGGTTTGCCTGACCCAGTGCAAATCTGACCATCTTTTTTGATCCTTCCTGCCAGTTGCACCCACCAGCCTCACACCTCCAGTTGGGAGAAGGGAATCTTAGGTCTTTGGGATGAAGGGACCCAAGTTTTGCCACCCTGAAGTCACTGTTTCGGGATACAGTGGTACCTCGAGATACGAGTTTAATTGGTTCCGTAACCTTGAGGCGTGGGAAACTAGGAGACGCTCGAGTCGTGGTAAACTGGTGGGTCGTGTGCAGCCGGCCGATCCGCGCGATGACTCCTATCTCAAATGTTGCTCGTATTTCAAAGCAAAAATCGCTCGCTCGACGGCTCGTATCTCAAAAATCTCGTATGTTAGGGCACTCGTATCTTGAGGTACCACTGTATTAAGTTTAAGCTGTTTATTAAGAAACAAGACTGGAATCTTTGACCCTTCCCGCTTTCCTGCTCAAGAGATGCAGACAAAGAAACCTGCTTTAGGAGCCTGGCTTAATCACCTTAGGCATCTTCAGAGTAGCATTACTTGGGAAGAGTCCAAGTCTGTTAGCTAGCTACCCGCATGTCCCATAGTTTCTGAGTTGCCTAGAAAGAATTTTTATACCCGGTATGTTCTTCCTCAACTACCTGTAAATCGCCCACTCTCACTTCTGAGATCCCAGATCCCATCTCTTCCTTTTCTCCTCTATCTAAAAATGTCGTATAAAAAATAAACATGTCACATGTACCAATGTTGCCTCACTGTCTGGAATTTTCACATCTATGTGAATTTGCCATGCGCATGTATTAAAACTTTTATTTTCTCCCGTTAATCTGTCTCTGTTCATTTGATTCTTGACCCTGCTAGAAGAATTTAGAAGGCGAGAAGAAAAGTATTTATTTATTTATTTATTTATTTATTTATTTATTTTGAGTAAAAGAAGTTTTCCAGGCCTGGCTTCTTGCTGAGGCTGCACCCCTCCAGCAGGTTCCCCCTTGCCTGCCCCAGGGATGCTGACTGGGGAGTCTCAGGCCCAGTGGAGTGAGTTCTTCTCGTGGCCACTTATTTTAAGGGAACCCCCAATCCGCCCCGTTGTGGAATGATACTTGCCTTATGTTGTCAGAGGGACTTCCATTTGATCCAGAGAAGGAAGGAACCTACCTGACTGTCTTGGGTTGCTAGGTTGGGCACCGGGAAAGGCTGGGCCTGGCCTCCAATCCTCATCTTGTGTTGGGTGTGGGGACCAAAGATGCCTTGCAGCTGTGCCGTTCCCACAGTCCCTGGCATCCTAAATGAGCTCACCTTCTTCTTACCGCCGTTCACAGTTTTCCTTTGTCTCCTGTTTGATTTCCAGGGTTGCTGGTTGTGCTTAGCGGGCTGGAACAGCAAGAAATGGGTCTATGATATCTTGGTTGGACTGGAAACTTCTATTTTTAAACTACTATCGGGGAGCAGAATTTCCACCCCCAAAATATGTCTCTTTGGCATGAGTATTATTTTCGGGTGGTAGGTTTTAAGAAAAAAGCATATGCTGAAGAAGCTCAGAAAACCCAGTAGAAGTTACCCTTTGTAAGGAGATATTTACATTTGTAAGGGAAATCTCCATTTGTAAGGGTGTCTCTCTAGCAGTACCGAGAATGGGGGTGGGGGGGGTGACTGAATCTTTAGAAACCCCTATCAAAGGAGAAGTCAACCAGTGAAATCTGCATAACGACCTTCCCCTGGTTTACAGTGCTTTCCCCCAGAGCCTCCCATAACGGACATCCCCACCCAACATCTTTTACTTTCAGCTGAAGATAATATTTAAGGTAATGGGTGTGGGGTTTTTTTTTGGTTTATTTTATTTATTTATTTATTTTTAAGGTAGCGGTTTTAACCATTATGGGTGTGTGTTTTTTGGTTTAAATAATTATTTATTTATTTATTTTTAAGGTAATGGTTTTAACCATTATGGCTGTGTTTTTTTGTTTGTTTGTTTGTTTGTTTAAATAATTAATTAATTAATTTGTTTTTAAGGTAATGGTTTTAACCATTATGGGTGTGTGTTTTTTGTTTTAAATAATTTATTAACTTATCTATTTATTTTTAAGGTAATGGTTTTAACCATTATGGGTGTGTTTTTTTTTTGTTTAATTAATTAACTTATTTATTTATTTTTAAGGTAATGGTTTTAACCATTATGGGTGTGGGTTTTTTGGTTTAATTAATTTATTTTTAAGGCAATGGTTTTAACCGTTTTGAAGAGCCCCTGCTTTCTTGAGTCCCCTCCTTGTGCAGAGGAGGTGTACATGTGACAAGGAGGAAATTCTGCAACAGAACTGCAGCCTGCCAGGAGGTGGGAGAAGAGATTAAAAGGGTTAATCAGTGAACAACTGCGGAGCAGAAGCAACAAAAGACCACTTCAACCCCGTGGCTGTTTTCAAGATGATCTACCAAACCAGAGCTGGGCACTAGGGATCCTCAGGAGCCCCCACTTCTTGTTTACACAGGAGCTTTGCTGCTTCCATCCCCCAACTAGTGGCGCTTCACCCTCCGCATCCCCTTTTGTGTAGCTGATGGAAGTCCTTGCAGAATGGCTTACATTTACATCTTTCTCTCCCCTACTTGGTGTCTGGAAGCACTCGCAAAACTTGGGGACAAAGGGCATGTCTGTCTGTCCTACCTGGTCATGCTTGTTTAGACCGGATGCCCCTGTTTTTTTTTTTTTTCTTGTGTGGACAAAAAGGGGCTAATGCTGACCTGACCAGCTCTGGGGAGGCCTGTGTGCAAATTCGGGGACCTAAAGTCACCAGAAAAGATGGTCTGACATGAAAACGTTTTAACCAAAAGCAGTTTATGGCAGGTGGCCAAGTCCTAGGATTCTTCCCTGACAACAATCTTTCCCTTGCTTAGCCTGTTGTCTTTTGCATCTATGATAGCATGCCTTTGGAATGTCAAGGTATCTTACCTTTTTCCTGACGCCTCCTGAAGGCAACTACGGAGGCCATAAATTCTTTCATGGTTAAAAAGTGGTAATTGTTGACTGTTAACTGTATCCAACTATGTAAAAGATGTCTATGTCTATCATTTTGCCTTTTATCAAATCCCAGAGGATTCCACGCCCCTTAACCCCATTTGCTTTCTCCCACTTGCACCTTCTCCTTCGACTATCATGTATAAAACAAGGAGCAAAACTGCCATTCTCCGGAGCATTTTCTCAACCTGTTGAGATGTTGCTTTGGGGCAATTGTCGACAGTTTGGCTCAAATAAACTCACAAAAATTCTTTACAGGTTTGACTGTTACGTTGACACTAGCAATGTCCAAACACACCCTTATTTCAGGTTCGAATAACATTTGTGTTTCTCACATGTTATTCAACGTTTGTGTTTCTCCTGTTAATCTGTTTTTGGTCAATTTAATGATTAAACCAGCCGAAGGTCTGAAAGGGTAGAAGGAAAACTTTTCCAACCCTACATTCTAATGCCTGTGAGGTCTGACCTCAAAGCTAAGCCTCTGTAAACTCTTGCAAGGCCGGTGTACACTGGCCTGACCTTTCCCATAGGCTTCTGTCAACAATTCACTATCAGTGTGCATCTTTCTATATCTCCAACCTTGGCCCTCTGAACTCTTCTTCCATCCGTGCCTCTCTGGTTGACAACTAAAAACCATGGTCCTTCCAGCTTCATCCATCGGTGACATGTCTAGTACTATGCTATCTGACATAACAGACCCCGGCCACTGGGGGCTACGGAGCACTTGAAATGAGGCTTGTAAGACTGAGAGCTGAATTTTAAATTGTATTTGCTTCAATTAAAATTTAAAATAATTCGCGCTAACTGGTTTGGCTCAGTGGATAGAGCATCGGCCTTTAGATCCAAGGGTTCCAGATTTGATTCTGAGCAAAGGCATGCACCTTGGTTGTGGGCACATTCCCAGTGCGGGGTGTGCAGGAGGCAGCTGATCAATGTCTCTCTCTCATCGACGTTTCTAACTCTCTATCCCTCTCCCTTCCTCTCTGTAAAAAAAAAAATCAATAAAATAGATTTAAAATTTTTTAAAATAATTCAGTTATTGGAAAACTTCTGAAGTATGTTTGGAATAACTCGTAAATATTCATCTGTTTTCAACTACATTTTTTGAACTCTAAATATAAATCAAATATATCTGATGAATATTTAGCATTCCAATTCAGATATAAGTATAATATATATATATATATATGATTTCATAGACTTATTAAAACAAAAACAATGTCAAATATCTCATTGATAATTTTTTTAAAGGCAAGCATTTTTTTTATTGTTTTAAATATATTTTTACTAGAGGCCTGGTGCATAAAAGTTATGCACTCAGGGCAGGGGATGGGGGGTTCCCCTCAGCCTGGCCTGTGCCTTCTCGGGGAGTGGGCCTGTTACAGAAAACCGGAATAATCAAACCATGCTCGGAGAGTTTGGAGTTACATTTATTACATGGGGGTCCAGCGGAAAATGTTTCTCAAATTCTGGGCCCCAACATGCAGGAATTTTCCCTATTTCTTGTTTTTACCTTCTTTGTCTCCCAAATATGAGATGTTTCCCGCCTCTTTGCAAGTTCTTAAAAGGCCCCTGGGTGCTGAGGCCTTGAGACCTCAACCAAAGGCCTGGCCTGGTGCCAGCACTGGTAATTTCATCCAGGGAAGGTTTAATGGCCTCTCTGAAGTGAGAATAGTCTCATTTTCCTTATTATTTAAAGAAGCAAGCATTTACAGAAGCCAAACAGCAGGGTTAAAATTTCAAACAGCAGTTTTTATATAAGATGGATGCTTCAGGCCTATGCCATAGTTGGACATGTTTAGTGCTGCTGTAGAGACAGGAGAGGCTCCCACCACCGCTAGGCTTGCCAGCTGTGAGCCCAGCTTCTGGCTGAATGGCGCTCCCTCTGTGGGTGCACTGACCACCAGGGGGCAGCTCCTGTGTTGAGCATCTGCCTCCTGGTGGTTAGTGCACATCCTAACAACTGGTTGTTCAGCTGTTCAGTCAATTTGCATATTAGCCTTTTATTATATAGGGTTGCCCGGCCAGCATAATTCAGTGGTTGAACATAGACCTATGAACCAGGAGGTCATGGTTCAATTCCCGATCAGGTCATGTGCCCAGGTTGTGGCCTTGATCCCCTGTGTGGGGTGTGTAGAAGGCAGCCAATCAATGATTCTCTCTCATCATTGATGTTTCTATCTCCAACCCTTTTCCTTCCTCTCTAAATAAAAATATATTAAGAAACATTTCCACCAACTCTGCAGAGAGGAAGGGAAAGGGAGAGGGAGAGATAAAAACATCAGTAATCAGAGAGAAGAGAATTACCAATAGGCTGCCTCCTGCACTCTCCTTACTGGGGATTGAGCCCACAACCTGGGCATGTGCCCTTGACCAAAATCGAACTTGGAACCCTTCAGTCTGCAGCCAATGCTCTATCCACTGAGACAAACCAGCCAGGGCTCATTGATCATTTTTAAAAATTGATTACATGTCGCCAAACTGGTGAGACTCAGTGGTTGAGGTCACTGTTAGATCCTGGTAAAGGCACATGACTGGGTTACCAGCTTGATCCCCAGTACGGGGCATGGAGGAGGCAGCCAATCAATGATTCTCATCATTGTTGTTTCTATGTCTTTCTCTTTCTCCCTTCCTCTCTCTAAAATCAATTTTTAAATATTAAAAAATTGATTACACGTTGAAATGACAATATTTTGGATATGTTTTGGATATTTTGGATATGTTGTGGATATTAGTTTAAATACTGTATGTTAAATTTCATTTGGTTCTTCTTTTTTTTTTAATACATCATCTGTCAGAGTCTCCACCTGGGTTGGAAATTGAGGCTGCTGTTCTGCGTCAGTAATTTAGATTCTCCAGGCAAGAGTGAGAGAGTTCATTCTTACTCATTTAATTTGGAACAGCAAAGCTTTTGTTGCATAGCAACAGGGATGTTCGCACTTCAGTGGCCATGGAGACTAAAACCTGTCTCCCACACAGCCATTGGCCAGCTGCATTATCTAGCCCAAAGCAACCTCAGGCTTCACCCCAACCCATTTCAACTTTCTGCACAGGGCCGTGGCATCCACACCTCCTCAGCCCATGCTCTGCCCCCTCCTAGCCCTGGACAATGGGGACCCCTGCTGATTTACAGACCTGGCAGCCTGATTCTCACACTCAGCCATTTGCTAACTATGCCTTCTGTATACAGCCTCTCAGGAACCACTTTGGATGCTTTGTTTTCACAAGGCAGTGGGGTTGCCACCTAGTGATACTCTACCTTAGGCTTAACAGGCTGAAGCCAGCTTCTGCAGTCATTAGCTAATTACTCGTCCACAGCAACTCTGGCTAGACCCTGTCTCTCTCACTCCCCACATAGCGACAGGGGCTTCTCCCTAGCAACAGGCTGCTACTTCATCCTATTAGCCACCAGAAACCAGAGCCCACCTCTCCTATATGGCCATTGGCCAGCTGCATCTTCTACCTACAGCCCCTCAGACTTGGTCTTGAGGAGAGAGCTCAAATCGCTGTCTTCTATTAACTCTTTCATTACCACTGCTATCTGGTTGGCTGTTGAATGTGCTCATCTGTTAGCCTAATTCACCATCAATGGTTCTCTTACCAATTTGAAATCCAGGCCCTTGTTAATATTTCCACTGTTACCCAGCTGGTATGGCTCAGTGGTTGAGTGTCGACCTATGAACTAGGAGGACAGGGGTGGATTCCCAGTCACAGCACATATCCAGGTTGCAGTTTCCCCGGTAGCGGGTGTGCAAGAGACAGCGGATCAATGATTCTCTCTCATCACTGATGTTTCTATCTCTCTATCCCTCTCCCTTACTCTCTAAATAAAAAGTACCGTATTTTCCGGCGTATAAGATGACTTTTTAACCCAGAAAAATCTTCTTAAAAGTCGGGGGTCATCTTATACGCCAGGTGTCCTCTTATAGGGTGAGTATATCCCAAACTCTATGTTTTAACTGGAAAAGTTCGGGGTCGTCTTATATGCCCAGTCATCTTATATGCTGGAAAATATGGGTATATTAAGAAACATTTCCACCAACTCAAGTATTGCATTAGTCTGACCTCTCATCTAGAGTTCTGATAACTCTTCCACCGTCAATGCTTATCTGGTATGTTTTGGCATTGAGTCTTCAACTATTATTCCATCAATGCCCCTCTGAAGTGGAGCTTGAACCCACGCCTATTAACTTTCCCAGCATCTAGGTATACTAAGACTGATCTCAAACTCAACCTCTGTGAAACCTTCCAACATTAATGACCTTGAAAAAGTCTATCTAATAAAGACCACCAGGGACACATTCATAGTCCTGACCGAAATGGGGTTATTAACTTGCTGCAGCAAGGGAGACCATGACGCCATAGGGTGGCCAACTTTTCCCAGTTTGCCCGAAACTTTCCTAATTTTACCAGAGAATATCCCTTGCCCCAGTAAACCCTTGGTTCTGGGCAAACAGGGGTAATTGGCCCCAAATCTTACCACCCAAAGGGAAAAATGGGATTACTACAGGGTTTGGGGAAAGAACTGAGTTAGTTAAAATTTATTTATTCATTTTTAATACACTGAGTGGCCAGATTATTATGATCTCTGAAAGCATAATAATCTGGACACTCAGTATATATATATATATTAGAGGCCTGGTGCATGAATTTGTGCATGGATGGGGTCCAGCCAGCCTGGCCAGGGGCAGGGTACATGAGTTGCTGGTTGGCTTGCCTGTTGGTCGAACTCCTGGTCGAGGGGACAATTTGCATGTTAGCCTTTTATTCTATAGGATATACACTGAGTGGCCAGATTATTATGCATTCAGAGGTCATCATCATCTGGCCACTCAGTGTATATTTTTATTGATTTCAGAGAGGAAGGGAGAGGGACAGAGAGATAGAAACATCCATGATTAGAGAGAATCACCAATTGGCTGCCTCCTGCACACCTCCCACTGGGGATCGAGCTCACACCTGGGCATGGGCCCTGACCAGAAATTGAATCATGACCGCTTGGTTCATAGGTTAATGCTCAATCACTGAGCAATACTGGCCAGACCAAGTTATCTTTTTAAAATATATATATATTTCTTTATTGATTTCAGAGAGGAAGGGAGAAGGAGAGAGAAATAGAAACATCAGTGATGAGAGAGAATCATTGATCGGCTGCCTCCTGCATGCCCCACACTGGGGATTGAGCTGGCAACCCAGGCATGTGCCTTTGGCTGGAATGGAACCTGAGACCCTTTAGTTCACAGGCCGACGTTCTATCCAGTGAGCCAAACCGGCTAGGATGAGTTAGTTAAAATTTAAATGAAGCAGTGTTGTGATTAACCCAAAGCAAAGCAGGTTGGGTATGTAATGACTCAGCGTCACCTCTGGACTGTGAAATAGATCCAGAGACCTTTTTTTTTGGAAACAGTGACACAAAAGTAGATGTGACATGTTTGCTCCATGTGCTCCTTCTTTGAAGCTCTGATCCTGGTTTGAAAATGGAGGCTGCTCCTCCGTGTGGCTTGGATTCTCCAAGCAATAGTGGAATATTTTATTCTAACTGATATCATCTCGAATAGCAAAGTTTCCGATCGTCTATGACTTTAGAGAACAAGGTTTAAGACTGGGACTAGGGTAAGCAAGTGAGGCACTTACCTCAAAAGGCAAAATTTAAAGGGGCACCAGAAAGCTCAGTAATCAAGATAAATAAAGTGCCGAAACCGGTTTGGCTCAGTGGATAGAGTATCGGTCTGAGGACTGAAAGGTCCCAGGTTCGATTCCAGTCAAGGGCATGTACCTTGGTACGTAGTAGAGGGCGTGCAGGAGCAGCTGATAGATGTTTCTCTCTCATTGATGTTTCTGACTCTCTAGCTCTCTTCCTTCCTCTCTGTAAAAAGTCAATAAAATATATTTTTAAAAAAGGATAAAGTTTTCCCAGCCAGTGTGGCTCAGTTGGTTGAGTGAGTGTCGCTCCCATGTACCATCCATTGGATTCCTGGTCAGGGCACATGCCCAGGTTATGGGCTCCATCCTCAGTAGGGGGCATGCAGGAGGCAACCGATTGATGTTTCTCATTGATGTTTCTATTTTTCTCTCTCCTTTCCTCTCTCTGAAATCAATAAAAACATGTAAATAATGTTATAGTGCAATATTTTAAAATGTCAAAATTAATGCAAAAATCCATTAGAAACAAAATACCTAAACTTTAAATGCCCGTATTAGTAATTTGCAGAGCAAATTTCCTTAGATATAAAAGCTTAAAACAACAAACATTTATAATTTCACAGTGTCTGTGGGATCAAGAACTTAAAAGTGACAAAATATTTAATATTGACTTATCCCTGGGAGATATACAAATGTTCAATGCACTACTCTCTTTTTTCATATATTTTATTGATGTTTTTATAGAGAGGAAGGGAGAGGGATAGAGAGTCAGAAACATCAATGAGAGAGAACACCGATCAGCTGCTTCCTGCACACCCCCCTCCTGGGGAGGTGCCCGCAACCAAGGTACATAGCCTTGACTGGAATCAAACCTGGGACCTTTCAGTCCACAGACGGACGCTCTATCCACTGAGCCAAACTGGTTTCAGCTGCACTACTCTAACATTCTTTTACATTTGAAATCTTTCACAATAAAAAAAAAATTAGCATTCATGTTAATTTTCTGGTTTGGGTATAGTGATGTAGCTATATAAGATGTAAGCATTGTGGGAAACTGGATGAAGGGAATATGGGACCTCTCTTACTTCTTTTACAACTTCCTGTGAATCTAAAAGTATAATAAAATAAAATGTTAGAACAAAAATGTTGGGAAGACTTCCAATTTGGTACTAAACACATATCCCCCTTTATTTTCACTTAGCTAAACTACAAAACCTGGACAGAATAAAACAGCACTGATAAAGCTCTAAGAACTGAATTGACATTGGAACTACAACCCACTGAAGTCTAAAGCAAAAATATCAACATTTGCCATGGAAAGTAAAGAAAATGTAGACTCATTAAAAGACAATAGTTGCAATCAAGATGGCTCACTTCTATGGCTACTGGCCTCAGCTGTTCACTGGCTATTGGCAAGAGTGCTTGGTATATGTGCTTCTCCAAAGTCTGCCTGAGTGCCCTTGTGCCACAGCAGCTGGCTTCTCTCAGAGTGAGTGCTATGGAGAAGAAGGAGGAGAAGGAGAAGGAGAAGGAGAAGGAGAAGGAGAAGGAGGAGGAGGAGGAGGAGGAGGAGGAGAAGAGGAAGAAGGAGAGGAATAATAAGAAGAAAGGAGAGGAGAGAGAGAGAGAGAGAGAGAGAGAGAGAGAGAGAGAGAGAGATGAACACCCAAAATGGCAGCCAAAGTCTTACTTTTTTTTTTAAACGTAGTCAATTGTATTGTCCTTAATCCACAAAATAGAGTCTTTCCTTGTACAAACATCACTAGTTACAGCCTTGCCAAGAGGTCCCTGCTGGGGAGGGGGCAGTTAATCGGTGGCCAGGACTCCTGAGGGGTCTCTAAAATGCTAACACCAGGTTAAAAGACTTGGTGCACAGGTGGTGTTGGTGCTGGCAGAGCCCCCACCCTAAGTCCAGGGAAGGGACCCTGGCTCCTTAGGAGGGCAATGGGCCTGGGCCCAGGCCTCGCCCCTTGCCCCAGGGGCAGTGGCTGCTGCACAGTGTGATGTCCTTGGAGGCCACAGCATCCGGGGAGGGCCTGCCCATGGCCACTGCTCTATCCTCCTGTCGGCCAGGGCTGGGAGGCGGACAGTCAAAGTTTCTCATAATCTAATCTCTGAAGTGACAAACCATCACTTCTTATCTTGAACCCGGGGCCTCCGTTAACGATTCCAGGTCTCTATCCTAGGAAAATATTGACATTTCCATCAATTTCCCCGGTTTGATCTAAAATGTCAGTTAATGATTATCGAAGAAATCACTATCTTGTTTTGTAGGCCATAAGCCCAGGCCTATAAGCAGACTTCCACTGTGAACGAACATCTACCTTCAATGGTCTTCAGGTCTAGTGCTTGAACTTGGGCCTCTGTTACTTTATAAACATCATTATCCCTCTGGCTTGAACTTGAAACCAGGCATCTATAACGGAGGTCTGTTTGGGAGGTATAATCAAAATGACATTGATGGTCAAAAAGGTAACCAGGGTTGAAACACAAAGAACAGCGACAACAACAACAACAACAAAAAACGAGAGAGAGAGAGAGAGAGAGAGAGTTAACCAGGGTTACCCTGGCCAGTGGCTCAGTTGGTTGGAGCATTATCATCATCCTGTACACCAAAAGGTGGCCAGCTGGATTCCCGGTCAGGACACATACCCAGGTCTCAGGTTCCATTCCGGTTGAGGTACGTGCAGGAGGCAACAGATCTCTCTCTCTTCCTTTTTCTCTCTCTCTTCCTCCCTTCTTCTCTCTAAAATTAAAAAGAAAGTTAATCATGGTTTAATAGTTGAGATCTAGACCAGATAGATATTGATAATGGAAAATTAACATATGTCTAGTCTCTCAATCCATAAAGGGCACATATCGTGGAAAAGTTAGCAATAGTTGTATTCAGGGTCAAAATACAGGGATCTTGATCATGGAATCATTCATAGAGGACATGGATCTAGATCAGAAGAGTGCAACATAGGTGTTGTAGGGTTCAAAAGAAAAAGGCCCAGGCTTGAGATCAGCCAAGGAAGCATTGGTGATGGAAGTTCAAAGTCCAGGATTTGAGATGTTGACCAGAAGTCACACAATAGGTTCTGGTAATTTTCATACAACTGGGTGTGTTACGGCAATGTTCTCACATTTGCCATTCTCTCCCCCATTCAATTCACCAATGCTGCAGGGGAGACAGAGGAAACGGAATACTCTGAGAGGCTGTCAGTGTAACGCTCCTGATTGGTGAACTGAGGCCCAGAGAGATCTGAAAGTCTGTAGGGTACACAGCAACCCATACCCACATTTAGCCAGGGCCCGCTGGGACTAAAATGCCTTCAGCAGGGGAAAAACCCTCTCTACCTCTTGTTCAGAGAAGGCTTCCTGCTGGAGGATAGACCTAGACTAGGTTTTGAAGAATGGGGAGTTCAGCCGAAACCAGTGTGGCTCGGTGGATAGAGCATTGACCTGGGGACTGAAAGGTCCCAGGTTCGATTCTGGTCAGGGGCATGTACCTTGGTTGTGGGCACATCTCCAGTGGGGGGCATGCAGGAGGCTGCTGATCGATGATGTCTCTCTCTCATTGATGTTTCTGACTATCTCTTGCCCTCTCTGTAAAAAAAATCAATAAAGTATATTAAAAAAAAAAGAATGGGTAGTTCAGAAGTGAAGAACACCCAGAATCTCTCTTCTTTCTCAAGACTCAGTAGCATCTCCTGAATTTCCACACAAGAGAGCTTAAACAGCCTAAATGGCAGCAGAAGTCAGGGGTACATCTTAGAGATGTATTTTCATAAAAAATATGCTTATAATGTTTTTCTAAGTATTTTTCTATGGACAATTTTCTGGAAAATGTTAATTGTCCATATTAAAGGCTAGTATTATAATTATTTTCCTAGCTACTATTTTTTTAAATGTATTTTATTGATTTCAGAGAGAAAGGAAGGAGAGAAACATCCATGATGAAAGAGAATCATGGACCAGCTGCCTCCTGCACGCCCCCTACTGGGGATGGAGCCGCAACCCAGGCATGTGCCCTTGACCGGAATCAAACCCGGGACCCTTCAGTACGCAGGCCGATGCCCTATCCATTGAGCCACACCGGTTAGGGCTGCTAGCTACTATTTTAGTGGAGTAATGGAGGGAATGAAGTCTGAGGTGGATTCAAGTCTCCTCCATACTAAATCCTCCACCTACCTGCACTCCCCCCTCCTCCACATCAAGAGGAGACTGTATGGGGGGGGGGTCAACTGGGGAAAAAGAAGACTTAAGTAAAACTTTATACAATAAAAAAAAGGGGAGACTGTACCACCCAGACACTCCTCACCCCTCTTCTCCTGTGGTATCGCCCAGGGGGGGACTTGCTTTAGTCTGACTTTCCCTCCTTTTATTGGTGGGGTCTCCGAGGTGCGGATGATACCACCCTGATTCTTCCCCCTCTTGCCCAGTGGGATCAGCCAGGAGGAGGACTGTACCATCCTGACTGCTCCTTTCTCCCAGTGACATCTCCCAGGAAGACACTGTAATCATGCCTTCACTCCCCTTCCCGGTGGTATCTCCTTTGAACATCTGGCAACATATCCTCCCCTCTCCCCCCGCCCCCCCAGAGATGGGAGACTGCCACCTCTACTTCTGTACGCTTTGCCCAGACCTTTAGAACCCAGTTCCAAAGCTCAGCTGCTCAAGGAACCTCACACTGAAGTTTCTATCCAGGAACAACGCCCCCCTTCCCGCCCCACCATGTGGAACAGCCCATTGTACGGAATAGAAGCCCACAATGGCGTCCCTCATGGACCGACGCCTGGGCGCAGCCATGTTGCCCGCCCTCCAACGTCACTCAGGGACAAAGTCTGGGCGGACCCATAACCGCACCTGGTTCAGAGTGAGTAGACCGCAGCCACACAGCCCTTGAGATCGTGTGCCAAACCAGCACCCCCACAAGGGGCAGCGGCAGGGGGGATGACAGGAAACGCTAGTGTCCCCCAGAGGCCGTTCAGTCTTGGTGGCGCGCGGCGCTAACGCGAGAGCAGGAGAGTTTGTGCTTTGACAGTCGTGGAGGTGATGTAGAGGTGGTGGCTTTTACTGGCTTTGGGGAATGAAACACTGTCAGTTATTGGTTCCTTTGGCGGGGAATTAAAGAATCTAGTAAATGGGAGTCTATGCGGGACAGGATGGGTTTTCTGGGGTTCCTAGTTGTTGGGCTCCTTCTGTGTCTGGTTGCCAGGTCTTAATAATAATAATAATAATAAATAGGGTGTCTGTTTAGATTTGTTTTCATAAGTCTCCCCAGAAGTTTTGCTCATTTTATTAGTCTTTCCAAAGAAACAACTTTTGGCCCTGTGGATCCTCTCTAATCCACCCTTGTTTTCTATCTTCTTAATTTCTGCTCTAACCTGTACTATATTCTCTAACTTCTTTTTTAAAAAAATATATTTTATTGATTTTTCGCAGAGAGGAAGGGAGAGGGATAGAAAGTCAGAAACATCGATGAGAGAGAGACATCGATCAGCCGCCTCCTGCACATCCCACACTGGGGATGTGACCGCAACCAAGGCACATGCCCCCGACTGGAATCGAACCCGGGACCTTTCAGTCCGCAGGCCAACGCTCTATCCACTGAGCCACACCAGTTTCGGCTAGACATTAATTTATTAATATTCAGTCTTTCTTTGTGAAAAAAAAATTTTAAGAACACTAATTTCCCATTAAGAGTCCCTTTAGCTAAAATTTTATATGCCCCATCTTATTACTGAGCTTTGTGTTGAATTTGTCTTCTTTAATTCTTTGCAATACTTCAGTATAATGCTTTGGAGAGGGTTGACATTTATCTTATACTAGTATCTTCTCATCCAGGGGTATGATATGTCTATGTGGCTTTCATATTTGTCAGTTTTTAAAAACTTTTGAAAATGTCGTAGGTCCAGTTTCTTTAAAAGTTTATTTTATATGTTTCTTGCTATCATTACTAATGGGATTTTCCAATTTTTATTTTATTATTGTTACAGAGGAAAAACCATTTTCTCTTATAATTTTATCTTGTGTCTAGTCCCCTTATGAAAGTACACAATGAATTCTAATAGAGTCTGGTAGGGTTTCTACGTATAAAATCATATCTTTGGCAAAGGAAGCTATATTTTCATTTCTTTGCAATATTTATTCTGAATGTTTCATCTTCTATTGTGTGAGCCAAAGCCAGGAACACAATTTTTTAAAATATTTTACTGATTTTTTTACAGAGAGGAAGGGAGAAGGATAGAGAGTTAGAAACATCGATGAGAGAGAGACATCGATCAGCCACCTCCTGCATGCCCCCCACTGGGGACGTGCCCGCAACCAAGGTACATGCCCTTGACTGGAATCGAACCTGGGACCTTTCAGTCCACAGGCCGATGTCCCATCCACTGAGTCAAACCTGCTTTGGCCAGAAAAACAATTTTGAATTGTATCAGATATCCCTATCCTGTTGCCAATTTTAACAGCAATAGCTTCACCATTTGACTTTTTAGCATAGTATTCCATGATTATGTTTTGTACATGATTTTTGTGAAATGTAAGTAATTTACTTCTCCCTTAATTTTAGTTTTTTATTAGTAAAAGCTGCTGGCTTGTGCCAAAGGGTTTCTTCCCCCTATAAGGTAATAGTAGCATGTTTTCCCCAGCCCCAATTTGTTGATTTAATAAATAATAATATTAATGTTGAATGATTTTCATCTGGGAAGAAGAGGCTAAGAGATTTCTGTATCAGAATTTAAGGACTTTCGCCAAAACCAGTTTGACTCAGTGGATAGAGCGTCGATCTGCGGACTGAAAGGTCCCAGGTTCGATTCCGGTCAAGGGCATGTACCTTGGTTGTGAGCACATCCCCAGTAGGAGGTGTGCAGGAGGCAGCTGGTCAATGTTTCTCCCTCATCAATGTTTCTCCCTCATCGATGTTTAACTCTCTATCCCTCTCCCCCTAAACCCACTTCTGCCTTGAACCTGGAATTGAGGGATGGGCTGGCCAGGTCTGGTGTGAAGCCGCCTGTGGAGCCACCCAAGAATAAGAGACTCTGAGCTCATTAATTTTTTTAAAATATATTTTACTGATTTTTTACAGCAAGGAAGGGAGAGGGATAGAGAGCCAGAAACATTGATGAGAGATAAACATCCATCAGCTGCCTCCTGCACACCTCCCACTGGGGATGTGCCCGCAATCAAGGTACATGCCCTTGACCGGAATCGAACCTGGGGCCTTTCAGTCTGCAGGCTGATGCTCTATCCACTGAGCCAAATCGGTTTTGGCTACTGTCTTCATGTTTTGGGATTCTTTTTGATTTTCTGGTTGGGTGTTTTCTGCTTCTTTGTATTTCAAATCTTTGACTTGATTCTTGGGATCTTCTAGTCTGTTGTTGAATCTCTGTATATTATTCTTTATTTCAGTCAGTGTATGCTTAATATCTAATTGGACCTTTTTCATGTCTTTGAGGATCTCGCTAAATTTATCGTCAGTTTCCAGAAAATTCTTGAATAACCTTATAAACATGGTTTTGAACTCTCTATACAGTCATTTGCTGTCCTCCATTTCTTTCATTTGTGACCTGTTTCTTTGTCTCTGCATTTTGGCTGCTTCCCTGAGTTGATAGAGTGGCTTTGTGTGCTAGGTGTGCTATAGGGCCCAGTGGCTCAGCCTCCCCAGTTACGTGAGGTGGACACTCTTGGTGTACCCCTTTGTGGGCTGTGTCCACAGCCTTGTTGTAGTTAAGCCTTGATTGTTGTTGGCATCACTGGGAGGAATTGACCTCCAGGCTAATTGGCTGTGAGGATAAGCTATGTCTGCGATGGGAGAACTTCTATGCTGGAGACACCCTTATGAGACAAGACTTGCTTCAGTGGTCTTTGGTGCTCACTGAATCTGCCCCCTGAGTGTGACCCTTATGGATCTGAGGAGTTGTAATTTGAATGGTCCTACTCTGACCCCTGGGTACACTGGCTCTTGGATCTCTAAGGAAGTGCTAATTTAGCCTCTGCCTGAGGCCACCCAGCAGGAGCTAGGAGAGATCTACAGATCCTCTTCTTTGTTTGGGTTTGGAGGTGCCCAGATGAGGCCCAGCTGTGAAGCGATGGCAGCTACTGCGGGGGCCTTGGGCCTTCTTTTGGATAGTCTGAGTCTCACTGACTCAGCTGCAATTTGTTAGGTAAGTTTAGATTTCAAAGGACCAGGCCATTCATATGCAAAAGCCTCTACGCTCAGCTTGGATTGTTGTGGGGGGGGGGAGGTCTCAGGGCGGAGAAACAAGTAATGGCTTTCCGACAGCCCTGCCCTAAGAGGCCCCTGGGTCTCTGTGTCCCTTGGTAATCTAATCACTGCCAGCACCTCTCAGAGAAAGCCACCCTCCAGTTCTGCCTACTGCCAGACAGTCCAGTTTCTCTCCGTATGAGTCTGGTTCCCCAGAGTCTCGCCTGGAACTGGCATTCAGAGGAGTTGGGAGCTTCTGTCTTCCTCCAGATTGAGAAAGACAGCTGCATATTCAGTTGCCAGCCCTCTCCACGCACCTCCGTACCTCTGCACTTTGCTTTCTGCAGCGCCTCTGAGTCTCAGTGTGCTTTTCTCTTTCCTTCTAGTTGTAGAATTTCCACTCAGCCAGCCTTCCTGAGGTTCTGAAAGATGTCCGCTTGGTCTTTTAGCTGTAGTTTTGAAATTGTTATGCGAGGCAGCAATTCAGGTGTTTACCTATGCCACCATCTTGGTTTCTCATCCAAAAATTTGGCTTTAAACAACAAAAAATTTATTCTCTCATATTTCTGGAGGCCAGAGGTCTGAAATCAAGGTGTTTGCACAGCCTCTATCCACTGAAGGCTCTAGGGGAGCATCCTTCCTGCTTCTTCAGGGTGTTTTTTGGCTTTTGGCTGCATCACTCCCTGTGGTTTCAGGCATCCCCTGCAGGGCGGTGGATGTCTTGGAACATATCTCTGTGGATAAGGGGTGAGGAAGTACTGTATATATAGCCCATTGGTAAGAGCCAGTAACTGCTGGTTGTCTTCATAGTATTTGTTTCCATATTTGTCTCCCCCCATTAATGTACCCACAGGATTTGCCCTGAAGAAAATTTGTGTGTAGTCACGGAGGCTGCTGTGGCCACTGACCCTCTGCAGCTCGAGCTTCAGGACCTGCAGGAACTCCATCTTGTCCTGCAGGCCGAATTGAGTCTTCCAAAGGCCATTCCGTCCTTCTATCAAGCCAGCTGCTTCGGGATGGTGGGGAACATGGTAAGACAAGTGAATTCCATGAGCTTGGACCCATTGCTGCACTTTATTTGCTGTGAAGTGAGTTTCTTGATCAGAAGCATTACTGTGTGGAATACCATGATAGTGGATAAGGCCATAGATGGCAGTTTTGGCAGAAGCATTGTGTGCAGGGAAGGCAAATCCATATCCAGAGTAACCGTCTGTTTCAATAAGAGTAATGTGCTGCCCCTTCCATGATGGAAGTGACCCAATGGCATCCACCTGCCATCGATAGCTGGCTGATCACCCTAGGGAATGGTGCCATATCAGGGACTCAGTGTTCTTCTTTGCTGCTGGCAAGTCAGGCACTCTGCTGTCACCAGGTCTGCCTTGGTAACTGGTAGTCCATGTTGTTAAATCAATGCATAACCTCCCTCCCCGTCACCATGGTTATTTTGGTCATAAGCCTATGGGGCTCCCATCTTTGTTAGGACAAGTGGCACACACTTTGAGAATTATGTCTGAGTTTGGAGCATAAGAGTCCCAAGGCATCAAGAGAGCTGTTTGCAGTTCAGACATGGCTTACTTTTCTTTGGGGCCTTATCCAAATACAACCTTCTTTTAGGGAGTGTTATAGAGAGGAACTAGCAATATTCTCAATTGTGGAATATGCATTTTACAAAATTTGAGTCACCTGATCAGGTGCTGTTTCTTGCTTAGTAACAGGAGTAGGCAACAACAGCAGTTTATTAAAAAAATTTTTTTCATAAGTACATTTTTCTTGATTTAAAAATAAAATATTTTTAAAAATATATTTTTATTGATTTCAGAGAGGAAGGGAGAGGGAGAGAGGGAGAGAAACATCAATGATGAGAGAGAATCATTGATTGGCTGCCTCCTGCACACTCCACACTGGGGATCGAGCCCACAACCTAGGTATGTGCCCTTGACTGAAATCAAACCCATGACTCCTCAGTCCACAGGCTGACACTCTATCCACCAAGTCCAACCAACTAGGGCTTAAAAAGTATTTTTATTGATTTCAGAGGGGAAGGGAGAGGGAGAGATAGAAACACCAATGATGAGAGGGAATCATGGATCAGCTGCCACCTGCACACCCCACTCTAGAGATCAGGCTCACAATCTGGGCATGTGCCATTGACTGGAATCGAACCTGGGAAGCTTCAGTCCACAGGCCAATGCTCTATGCACTGAGCCAGACCAGCTAGGGCCATTTTTATTGATTTTTTAGAAAGGGAAAGAGAGGGATAGAGAGATAGGAACATTGACGAAAAAGAAACATCACTGATCAGCTGTTTCCTTCATGGCCCCTACTGGGGATCAAAACCGAAACCTGGGCATGCGCCCTGACCAGGAATTGAACTATGACCTCCTGGCTCATAAGTTGATGCTCAACTACTGAGCCACACCATCTGGGCTCCAATGTAGTTTTTCTAGTAAATTCTTAATAGTGTTCTTTTAAGAGAATTAGTTCCCAGAAATCTTTTCTATGTGTCCCATTCTGATCATTTCAGATTGTTGTTACAGGGACCCGTGTCTTTTGAGGATGTGGCTGTGGATTTTACCCGACAGGAGTGGCACAGACTGGACCCTGCTCAAAGGACCATGCACAAGGATGTCATGCTGGAGAACTACAGCAACCTGGCATCTGTGGGTGAGAATTGTTGTCTATGTAACCCCTGGTAGCATGTGCTTCCTTTTTGGTTGTTGTTGAGTTTAATGATATTTTAGTTTTAGAGTCAAGGGTCATAGATGATTGATCAATTTGGGGCACCAGGAGGAGTGTGTGTGTTCTCACTTCCCCCAATGAAAGGTTTAAATGGGCCCCCTTCCTCGTGCAGCTCATGAAGATGCACCTTCCTCCTCCATCAGAGGCCCTAAAGCTCAGACAACTTGGCCTATGTCCTGTGCCATTTCCCATTAACAGGCCTTTGCGTGGCCAAACCAGAGATGATCTTCAAGTTGGAGCGAGGAGAAGAGCTGTGGATATTAGAGGAGGAATCCTCCGGCCATGGTTACCCAGGTGAGTGAGCAAGAACTGGGCATATGGATAATGGGAGATAAGAGCACAGGAATTCAGGTCTAAGGTTATCATTCAGTGCCAGGGTTCTTGTCCCAGCATTAGGAAGGATTTCAGAAATCTGGAGAAAGGAACTGCATGTAGATTCAATAAGAAGTCCAAAGACGAAAGATAGTTTTGAAAGGCATTGGGGGTCAGAGGAGCTTCAGCTAACGGAGCTAAAGGCTTCTCCTTGACTCAGGACCCAGTGCTTTTTATTAACACAATTTGTCCCAAAGCAAGGTGAAGATAATACATTTCAAAGGGTAGGGCTTCAAAGGGTAGGGTTAACAGAAGCATTGTCAGATTGGGGAATAGCCTGCAGCTGTTAAGGTGTTTGGCCAACAGAAGACAATAACATGCAGATTAAGATGCCCTGAGCTGTCTGCAGCAAGCAATCCTATTCAGGTTTGGGGGAGATGCTTTTTAGCCATTCCAACAGGTAAATTACATATGTGGCTCAGCCATTGTTGAGTCCACCAAGCTTCACCAACCTTTTGATGAAACTTATAATTTATGACATGCTGGAACTCACTTCCGGCAGTTCAGGAATCTTTCTTAAGAGGTCGTTCCTCTTTGAAAATGACTGGAGAACAGCAGACCTGTATGTTTCAGATGTCTAAATCACACATCCTACTTTGATGCTCTCTCCTATTTTATCTTGATTTTTTCGTGGTTATTTACCACTCTTGTCCATCCCTGCTTGCCTTACCTTAGACATTTATTTTTTAGCTAGCCTCTCTCTCTTTAGTGTTCTCAATGCCTTCCTACTCTCCATTGCTTCATATGCCTTCTATTGTAGCTATTCATTCATTCACGAGTGTCAACTATATGCTGGTCACATTCTGTGAAAAGGCGTGGGGATCCAGCAGTGAATAAACTAATATCTCTGTTCTCCCTCTACACAAGGGAAAGAGACCAGAAGTAAACAAATACATAATCTTTGGTAGGAAAAAAATCAATGCAAGATAATAAGGATAGGCAATGATGGGAGGGGGCTTCTTTTTAGGAAATGTGGCCAGGGAAGACTTTCTTTGGTGAGGTTAACATAACTGCACCAACATTAGTGAAGTGAGAGATATGGAGCCATGTAGATTTTGAATATTCTGGTGATAGATATCTGTAAGTGCCAAGCCTAGTCTGACTGATATATCCTAGTAATAGCAAAGAGGCCAGTATGGCTTAAGTATGATTGATGAGAGTGTTAATAAGCAATATCAGAAAGTTTGCTAGGGGTCAAATTATGTAGCGTTTTATAGGTTGTGTTAAGCACTTTAATTTTATACTGTGACAGGGAAAGCCATTGTTGGGCTTTGAATGAAAGAGTGATATGATCTGATTTGTTTTAAAAGGATCTCTCTCACTGCTGTGTGGCAACAGTTCTTTTGGGGGTAATGCCCTCAGGCATGATAATGACCTTCAGCATAAGACGATTGAAACTTTGGATCAAACTCTTGAATACAATGGGTGTGGGAAAGTCTTTTACAAGAAAACGGGCTTTGTTGGATATAAAAGTACACACACAGAAGATAAAAACCTTGAATGTCATGAATGTGGGAAAACGTACTCTAGGAAATCAAACCTTATTGAACATCTGAGAATACACACAGGGGAGAGACCCTATAAATGTAATAACTGTGCAAAAACCTTTAGTGCAAGATCCTATCTCATTGCTCATCATAAAACTCACACAGGGGAGAAGCCCTTTAAATGTAATGAATGTGGGAAATCTTTTGGTAGGAAGTCACAACTCATTCTGCATCAGAGAACACACACAGGAGAGAGGCCCTATGCATGTAATGAATGTAGGAAAACCTTTTCTGAGAAGGCAACCCTCACAATTCATCAGAGAACTCACACCGGGGAGAAACCCTATGAATGTAGTGACTGTGGGAGAAAATTTCGCGTTAAGATATCCCTCACCCAACACCAGAGAACTCACACGGGGGAGAAACCCTATGAATGTGGTGCCTGTGGGAAAAACTTCCGTGCAAAGAAATCCCTAAATCAACACCAGAGAACACACACAGGTGAGAAACCCTATAAATGTGACGAATGTGGGAAATTCTTTAGAATGAAGACGACTCTCAATAATCATCAGAGAACGCACACAGGTGAAAAACCCTATCAATGTAATGAATGTGGGAAATCTTTTAGGGTGCGCTCATCTCTTGGGATACATCAGCGAATTCACACAGGAGAGAAACCTTATGCATGTAGTAAATGTGGTAATGCCTTCTATGTTAAAGCACGCCTCACTGAACATCAGAGAATGCATTCAGGAGAGAAACCCTATGAATGTAGTGAATGTGGAAAAATCTTTAGTATGAAGAAATCCCTTGGTCAACATCAGAAAACTCACACTGGAGAGAAACCTTATGAATGTAGTGAATGTGGAAATGCCTTTTATTTGAAAATGCGCCTCATTGAACACCAGCGAATTCACACAGGAGAGAGACCCTTTGAATGTGAGGAATGTGGGAAAGCCTTCTGCCGTAAAGCATACCTCACAGAACATCAGAGAACTCATGTAGGTTGGCACTTGCCTTATGCTAAGGAGAAAGCTTCTCTGTGAAGACTCCCTTCACCATTTGATCACCAGGGCACACAGGATGCACCTGTAACAATTTGGCTCCTGCATTGGTGTGAAAATATGGCCTGATTCCCTTAGGCGAGAGCTCATTGTTGTTTTTATTTCATTTGGATTTCCCTAATTAGTGGTGAGGTTGAACATCTTTCTCTCTGTTGATTGGCTGCATTGACTGACTGTTCATATCCTTATGCTCATTATTTTCTAATGGGCAGTTTATCTTTTACCTCTTGGTTTAAATGTTGTTTTTAATATATGAGACTATAAAAATTATTTTCCAGTCACGTATGTTGCAAATATCTTCCCCCAGACTGTGGCTGCTTCTTTAATTTTCTTCTTCTCAGGTTTTGTGTTTTAATTGTCAGTTTCAGGATGATGATATTCTTCTATACTTTCCTCCAAAGTTAAAGTTCCCTTTTCAACATTTAGAATTTTAATCTATCCTGAGTTTTTTTTAAATATATTTTTATTGATTTTTTTACAAAGAAGAAGGGAGAGGGAAAGAGAGAAACATCAATGAGAGAGAGAGAGAGAGAGACATCAATCAGCTGCCTCCTGCATGTCCCCCACTGGGGATGTGCCCACAACCAAGGTACATGCCCTTGACTGGAATCGAACCTGGGACCTTTCAGTCCATAGGCCAATGCTCTATCTACTGAGCCAAACCGGTTTCGGCTCTCTCCTGAGTTTTTAAATATATTGTATGAATGCTGCAACATATGATGATATATTGCTTTTAAAAAGGTTAATATATGGTATCACACTATGTTTAAACTTCCACAGCTTTCTTTTTTTAATAAAATGTTTCCTTTCCAAGATCTAGCCATGTTGATAAATATAGGACTGGTTTATTTATGTCTCCATTCGCCTAGTGCAGTGGTCGGCAAACCGCTCTGTTGACTGATGAGTTTGCTGACCATTGTCATATACTACCCTTTACCTCTTTGCACACAGTATGCCACAATTGCCCAATCCTCACAGCTTCCAACTACACGGTAACATTTAGTCTAGTACAGTGGTCGGCAAACTCATTAGTCAACAGAGTGGCAAACTGTGGCTCGCGAGCCGCGGTTTGCCGACCACTGGCTTAGTGAAAGGCATTTGTATTATTTCTGTTTTAAGTATCTAGAAATGGAATTGATGGGACACAGGGTGCAGGCAGTGTGCCAGTTGTAAGGCTATTGTGCGCCAGCTCCAAACATGTCCTTCTATGTTGTGCTTTGTGATGCTGGGGCCGTGACTCTACAAACCATGTTTCTGTCTTGCCAGCCGCTCCCTGTTGAGCCTCCCTGCTCATCTGAGCATCAGGCCAGCGTTGCTTCTTCACTGGGGATAGTAGTTCCTCAGAGTAGCAGCAGTTTAATCCAGTTTTCAGTTGTCCAACATTCACACATTGGCAGTTTCCATGGTACCCCAACCCCCTAGAGACGTGAGGAGCAGCTGGTTGGAGTTCCCTTCTTAGAGGTATGAATCCCAACCACATGAGACCCCCTCCTCCAACCTTCTAACTTTTAATAGTTTCCATTTCTTCCCTTACTACTCTAGTCTGGCTGCTTTCTGCAGTTGCTACCTCCATGATAATTTTAATGTTCTCTTGTCTTTTTATTCATGTGGTTAATAACTTCATAACCCGTTAAGCATTCTTCCTAATAAGTTATTTCTGTTAAAATCATTGATATGGCTCCTGTCTCCTAGCGGGGTTCTGATTAATGTAGAAGTTTTTCAACTTTATTAAATAATTGATTTTCCCCCTCCAAATTGTACCCATTTACACTCTCATGAACAGTTTGAGAAAAGGTTACATTTTCCCACATATTCACCAGGACTTATTACTAGTCTTTCAAATTATTGCTAATCTGAAAGTTGTAAAATGGTTTTAAGCCTTTTCTTCCAGGAATGTGGTTCTTATTTTTTTTTTTTAAACACATCTTTCTTGACATTCAATAGTATTTTATGGCTTTTTCCAAAAAAAAAATTTGCCTTCAAAAGCTAATTTTTTTTTAAATATATTTTATTGATTTTTCACAGAGAGGAAGGGAGAGGGACAGAAAGTCAGAAACATCGATGAGAGAGACATCGATCAGCCGCCTCCTGCACACACCACACTGGAGATGTGCCTGCAAACAAGGTACATGCCCCCGACCGGAATCGAACCTGGGACCTTTCAGTCCGCAGGCCGACACTCTATCCACTGAGCCAAACCGGTCCCGGCCAAAAGCTAATTTTTTAATAGAAACTTTGCTCATGTACATTTATATACATATATATTTTAAAATATAATGATGTATTATGGGGTTTATATATATACTTACATGTAATATATGTGTGTGTACAAATACACACACAGACACACGCACACACATATACATCTCCCCAGAAAACATTTTTGCTTTATACATTTATTTTGTTTAACCTCCATATTCACCACCTTGGTTGCTCTTTATTCCTTTCTGCATTCCTTCCAGGATTGTTTTCTTTTTTTAAAAATACTTTTACTCATTTCAGAGAAAGGGAGATGGAGAGAGAGAGAGAGAGATAGAAACATCAACCATGAGAATCTTAATTGGCTGCCTCCTGCACACCCCCCATGAGCTCGAAATGTTGGCATGTTCCCTGACCAGGAATTGAACCCTGACCTCCTCGTTCATAGGTCGATGATCAACCACTGAGCCATGCCAGTCAGGCTTGTTTTCTTCTTTGCCTGGAAAATACCCTTTAGAGTTGTCTTCAGTGGAGCTCTGTTAGTGGCAAACCTCAACTTCAAGAATGTTTTCTTTATATATATAATTGATTTTTTTACAGAAAGGAAGGGAGAGGGATAGAGAGTTAGAAACATTAATGAGAGAGAAATATCAATCAGCTGCCTCCTGCACACTCCCTACTGGGTATGTGTCCGCAACCAAGGTACATGCCCTTGTTCAGAATCAAACCTGAGACCCTTAAGTGAGCCAAACCAGTTAGGGTGACCCAAGATATTTGAATTAATCATCAGATTTCCCCCAATACAGCATATACTGGAATATACAGATTACACTTCCTGCATTTTGTATACAGCATTCCCTCACCCCATCTACTAAGTATCAATTAAATTTATCAAGATGCCATCTCATCAGTTCTTGCCATCTCCATTCCATCCATTTAAAACATTACATTGGATGGTATTTTGTTGTAGAACTCAGAGAAACATTTTATTTAGCAGTCAGATGGAAGAGATGCATAGGGCAAGGTATGGGTGAAGGATATGGTACATCACGCCCCTGACTGCATCGCTCTTCCCAAATCTTTGTATATTCACCGACTTCGATGTTCTCCAAAACCCATCCTTCTGGGTGTTTATGGAGGTTTCATTACATACACGCGGCTGATTAATCAGTGGCCATTGGTGATTAAACAATCTCCAGCCCCACTCCCCTCCCAGGAGTTCTTTTAATTTATTGGGGTGATATTGGTTAAGAAAATTATATAGGTTTCAAGTATATCATTCTATAATACATCTTCTGTTTATTGTATTGTGTGTTCATCACCCCAAGTCTCCTGCCGTCATCATTTATCTCCCCTATACCCTTCTCTATCTCCCTCTCGCCCCGTTTCCCTCTGGTAATCACCATACTGTTGTCTGTCTATGAGTGTTCCCCTTGCAACGTAATTCCTTCACCTTTTTTCATCTAGCCTCCCAATCACACTTCCGTTGACAGCTGTCAATCTGTTCCTTATCTAGAGTCCGTTTCTATTTTGTTTGCTAGCTCATTTTGTTCATTAGATTCCACATATGGTACTTGTCTTTCTCTGACAGGCTTATTCCACTTAGCATAATAATCTCCAAGTCCATCCATGCTGTTGCAAAGAGTAAGGTTTCCTTCCGTTTTCATGGCCACATTTGGTGTTTTAAAATTATTGTGACGGAAATGGCAAGTATAAATAAAAGTAATCTGTAATGATAGAAAGCAGATTAGTGGTTGCCTCCGAGGTGGGAATGAACTGCTAAGTGGTAGCAGGGAACTTTCTGGAGTGGTGGAACTATTCTGTATCTCGATTGGAGTGTTTGTTAATGGGTATATATAATAGTCATCCAATAGGTAAATTTAGATCTGGGCACTTTATTGTATGTAAATCACGTCTCAATTAAAAGTTAAAAACAATACTAGCTCATGTGGCTCAGTGGTTGAGCATCAACTCATGCACCAGGAGGTCCCGGTTCAATTCCCTGCCAGGGCACATGCCTGGGTTGCAGGTTCGATCCCCAGCAAGGGGTGTGCAGGAGGCAGCCAATTGATGTCGATGTTTATATATCTCTCTCTCTCTCTAAAATCCATAAATACATATTAAAAAACAACAATAAAAAGTTTCTTCTTCCCACACCAAGAGCTCTCTGGGAGAAAACCATGAATCTTGAACACTAAATCCGATGAAAGACATTGGCAATGGGAGACTTCGTCCTCCCTACGCTTTAGAAGTGGTCTTACTTCCCACTTAGCCACAAGAGTAGGTACTAACCCACGTGAGATTCCAGCTCAGTACATGCTGATACCACACTAGCTTCACCTTGCTAGCCACCCATGGGCCATGAGCAGTGTCTTTGACTTTCAAAAGTCCCAGTCACACTGGTAATCACCATAGTCACACTGGTAATCACTGACTCTGCATTCACTGTCATCCCTGTGCCTGTGGGTCCCCATTTGCCACAAATAGTGTCTGAATGCAAGGATGCCTCAGTACAGTGCATACTGACTGTGGAAATGACCCAACTGTCCATCAGCTGATGAATGGATAATCAAAATGTGGTGGAACCATACAATGGGATATTATTCAGTAATAAAAATAAAGGATCGCCGAAACCGGTTTGGCTCAGTGGATAGAGCATCGGTCTGTGGACTGAAGGGTCCCAGGTTCGATTCCAGTCAACGGCATGTACCTTGGTTGGGGGTGTGCAGGAGGCAGCTGATCGATGTCTCTCTCTCTCATTGATGTTTCTAACTCTATCCCTCTCCCTTCCTCTCTGTAAAAAATCAATAAAATATATTTTAAAAAATAATAAAGGATGTACTGATACACACGGCGACACATGTGAACTTGGAAAACACTACTTCAGAGAAGCCAGCCACAGAAGACCACATATTGTATGATTCCTTTTATAGGAAATGTCTAGAATAGTGAATACTATGGAGACAGAATGAAGATTAGCAGTTGTCTAGGGCTGAGGTTGTGGGAGGTGGGAGAACTGCAGAGCAACTGCTAATGGGTATGGGGTTTTTTTGGGGGATGATGAAAATATTTGAAAATACTATTGTGATGGTTGCACAGCTCTGTAATATGCTAAAATTAAGTGGCACATTAAATGGATAAATTTTACTGTATGTGAACTGCATCTCAATAAAGTTTTAAAAAGAAAAAATAGTAACTAGGTCATAAAAAAATTTAATGAGTGCCTGCTTGCATTTTGAAAAAATAAAACATCCTGCTTTTTCCTTGTCCTAGCTGTGTGTCCTTGGGGAAATCATATTACAGTACCTATCTATGCCTCAGTTTGTACATCTATAAAATGAGGATAAAATAATGTAATCTCTACAAAAGTACTCTTTTTAAAAAAATATATATATTTCTTTATTGATTTCAGAGAAGAAGGGAGGAGAAAGATAGAAATATCAATAATGAGAAAGAATCATTGATTGGCTGCGTCCTGCACGCCCCCTACTGGGGATAGAGCCTGCAACCCAGGCATGTGCCCTTGACCAGAATTGAATCTGGGACCCTTCAGTCCGCAGGCCGACGCTCTATCCACTAAGCCCGTGGTTCTCCACCTTCCTAAGGCCACGACCCTTGCATACAGTTCCTCATGTGGTGGTGACCCCCAGCCATGAAATTTCGCTACTGTTATGCATCGTGATGTAAATATCTGCATTTTCCGATGGTCTTAGGCGACCCCTGTTAAAGGGTCATTCGACCCCCAAAGGGGTCATGACCCACAGGCTGAGAACCGCTGCACTAAGCCAAGCTGGCTAGGGCTACACAAAAGTATTCTTAATATGCATGTAGAAAATGAATACATCTGCCCGGCCGGCATAGCTCGGTGGTTGTGCGTCGACCTATGAACCCGAAGGTCTCAGTTTGATCCCTGGTCAGGACTCATGCCTGGGTTGCAGGCTCAGTCCCCAGTGGGAGGTGTACAGGAGGCAGCCAATCAATGATTTTTCTCTCATCATTGATGTTTCTCTCCCTCTCCCTTCTTCTCTGAAATCAATAAAAAAATATATTAAAAAGAAAATGTCTATATCTTAACCAAATTGGAAAAACAAAATCAAAACGCTATGTATTGAAACCCAATTTCTCACTCATTTTTTTTTCCCTAAACGAGAGTCTCAAAGAAAGCAAAGGCTTCAGTGGATGAGACTCAAACTCCAGAGTCTTGGGGCTCAGGGTCAGTCACTAAAGGGGTAAGAAGACTGTGGTCTGCAACTTGCATAAATGATAGCTTTGGGGGTACAGGTTAGAAGACAGGCATAGTTTCTTTGGGTGTGAATCATCACTTGCTGCCACAGCATGGAATTCATGAGGGAACAATTGCTACCTTTGGGTGTGTGCAACGTTTAATATCTATATTCCTGTAACATAAGCCAGAGCTTTGCCTAATTTACTAATGCATAAAGTCAGAATGGATTTTTACAATTCTATTTAATTTTTTAAAAAGATACCATAGTAGCCCTAACCAGTTTGGCTCAGTGGATAGAGCATCGGCCTGCGGACTGAAGGGTCCCAGGTTCGATTCTGGTCAAGGGCATGTGCCTTGGTTGTGGGCATATCCCAAGGTATGCAGGAGGCAGCTGATCGATTTTTTTCTCTCATCAATGTTCCTAACCCTCTATACCTCTTTCTTCCTCTCTGTAAAAATCAATAAAAATATTTAAAAAAAGATACCATGGTGACTTTGCAAAGGGAAGAGAAAGAACAGTTCCTCATGGCAGTCTTTTCTGTGTCTTAAATGTCAATGATCACAAAAACTTCTGTCCTCTCATGGATCTGCATTCCCAAGTAGGTTTTTGCCTTGACTTCAGTGCCCTGCAGGTATGTGGACAATGAAAATTTTTCTCCCACCTTAGAAATTTGAAATAAAAAAAAAATGGCCAGTATTGAATACCTTTACATTCCAGGATATGAAGAACTAACCAGTGCTAAATTTAGAAAGCCTTTTATCCATAAAGTGATACATTAGAAATGACAAATAATTTCCTGAGGTCTCTCTTTCTACCATTTGTAGGAGGTTGAGGGGTCCCTGTATGAAAGCAAAAAGTCTATTGCCCAAAGTCTTTATAAAAGATAGTCTCTGTACACAGATACTTGTGTATCAACTATGGCGATGCAGTTCCTTGGATTTGGGGGATTCTTGACTTTATTTGCTTCCTGTTCATTTCACCTGTAGTCAGTCATATCTACTTCCCCCTGCACAATTATTTCCGCATCAGGCACTCCTCTCCCCCACTAAGACGTCTGATACACACCCAGATGAAGGCTTTGTCAACCACTGTCTTTATAGAGTTTTTCTCTACTATGAGTTTTCTGGTGTTTAACGAGATTTCATCTGTTAGGACCAATCACTGTTCTCTGATCTCTGTACATTGGTTTGTTGGCTGTTCTTTTAATACCAGCAATTGTTAAACATAGAGCTACCATTTTATTTTGTAAAAATATATTTTTATTGATTTCAGAGAGGAAGGGAGAAGGAGAGAGAGATAGAAACATCAATGATGAGAGAGAATCATTGATCGGCTGCCTCCTGCACGTACCCTACTGGGAATCAAGCCTGAAACCCAGGCATATGCCCATGGCTGGAATCGAACCTGGGACCCTTCAGTCTGCAGGCTGATGCTCTGTCCACTGAGCAAAACAGGCTAGGGCACTATATGGTTTTTAAAAAATATATATATATTTTTATTGAGTTCAGAGAGGAAGGGAAAGGGGAAGAAAGAGTGAGAGAGTGAGTGAGTGAGCGAGCAACATCAGTGATGTGAGAGAATAATTCCCAGCTGAAGGCCTTTTCAGTCACTGCCTTTATAGATTTTTTTCTCTACTATGAGTTTTCTGGTGTTTAATGAGATTTGATCTGTTAGTGAAGGCCTTCTGACATTCTGTACAAGCATAGGGTTTCTTTCCTGTATGAATTATCTGATGCATAGTTAGTGTTGCTTTCTGAATGAAAGCTTTCCCACATTTATTGCATTCGTATTGTCTCTCTCCAGTATGAGATTTTTGATGGATAGTGAGGCGTGACTTCGAGGAGAAGGCTTTTCCACAGTCACTGCATTTATAGGGTTTCTCTCTAGTATGGATTTTCTGGTGTGTGATGAGATTTGACCTGTCAGTGAATGCTTTTCCACATTCAGCACATATATTGGGTTTCTCTCCTGTGTGAATTTTCTGATGCACATGGAGTTGTGACTTCTTAGTGAAGCGTTTTCCACAGTCACTGCATTCATAAGGCTTCTCTCCAGTATGAATTCTATGATGTGCAATGAAGTGTGATTTCTGGATGAAGGCCTTCCCACAGTCAGGACAAACATAGGGTTTCTCTCCTGTATGGATTCTCTGATGCACAATTAGTGTTGATTTCTGGATAAAGGCTTTCCCACACTCATTGCATTCATAGTGTCTCTCTCTAATATGAGATTTCTGATGGATAGTGAGGCGTGACTTCCATATGAAGGCTTTTCCACAGCCATTGCATTTATAGGGTTTCTCTCCAGTGTGAGTTTTCTGGTGTTTAATGAGATTTGATTGATCACTGAAAGCCTTCCCACATTCAGCACATGTATGGGGTTTCTCTCCGGTATGAGTTTTTTGATGTGTAGTGAGATTTGTCCTATGAGTAAAGATCTTTCCACATTCTGCACATATATAAGGCTTTTCTCCTGTATGAATTCTTCGATGCACATGGAGTTGTGACTTCTTAGTGAATGATTTCCCACAGTCACTGCACTCATAAGGCTTCTCGCCAGTGTGAATTCTCTGGTGTGTATTGAAATGTGACTTCTGGGTGAACGCCTTCCCACATTCAGTGCATACATATGGTTTCTCTCCTGAGTGAATTCTTTGATGCATCCCAAGTGCTGATTTTCTTGTGAAGGCTTTTCCACATTCACTGCATGCATAGAATTTCTCTCCACTATGAATTTTCTGATGTGTATTGAGGTCTGAATTCTGGGAGAAGCTTCTTCCACATTCGCTGCATTCATAAGGTTTTTCTCCTGTATGAGTTTTCATGTGTCTAAAGAGATACGATCTGTGGAAAAAGGCCTTTCCACACTCACTGCATTTGTAGGGTTTCTGCCCAGTATGAATTTCCTGATGTGTAATGAGGTTTGACTTGAGAATAAAAACCTTCCCACATTGAGTGCATATATAGGGTTTTTCTCTTGTGTAAACACACTGAGCTACATCAATCTGGGGCTTCTGAGTGAAGACTTCCTCACTGTTGTTGCATACGTGGGCTTTTTCTCCAGCCTGAATTATCTGATGCTCAAAGAGATCTGGATTCTGAGTGAAGTTCTTTACATACTCAGTACAAACATAAAGTTTCCCTGCAGTATGAATTTTCTGATGGTGGATGAGAACTTGCTTGTGGCCAAGATGTTTTCCACGTTGATTATATTCACAAGCATTTGCTCTTGTATTATTAGCATTTTCATTCTTAGTACAGGAAGAGCTATGGGAAAAATTGTTGCCATTTCCCAAAATCTTGTCAAGATTCAATGTTGCATTGCTTTTATTGTGATTGTGCAAGTTTAAAGTATTCTTCAAACTCTTTCCAAATATGTCACAGTTATGGAATCTTTTAATCAAAGGCACAAGCTTGGTACTCACATGAATGTTTTCAATATTTTTACATTCATAGCCCCTCTCTTTAATGAATGCTTTCACATGACTTACAGGATTATTTTGATTTTCCTGAAATCTCTCTAGCTGGTCATTATCTTGCCACAATTCTTCTAAAATGGAACACAAAGAATCATCTTCTATAGTTTGACCAAATTTCTCACAGTGGAATGAAACTTCTCCAGAAATTCTCTGTTGTTGGTTTTTCCCAATATTCTTATCTAAAAAGAAAAAAATGAAAATAACTCAAAGAACAATTAGCAGAGGATAGCGGATATGTGTAGTTCAGACAGGATGAACACAAAGTTTATATAACAATATTGAAAATAGGAAAATGTAGTAATATAAAATTCTTCTAGAACACTCACTATATATATGGTGAACTGGGCACCACTATTCCAAGTGCTTTACTTAAAACAGCTCATTTAATCCCCACTGAACACTAAAGCGGTAGCTATCATTATCCATCATGTTTCACAGATAAGACAAAGAAGCACAGAGAAATTATATAACATGCTGGAGATCAAATAGCTTAAAAAGTGAAAGAGGTGGGATTTGAAACCTGGGAATCCATATTCACTAATAGGAGTTCTGGATAGTGAGTAGAGAAGCCAGAAGAAGAAACTGAAGTCTTTTAAAAGGAAGCCTGACATACAAGAAATATTTCAGATTGTATGTTCTTAACACATATCAGCTTTAAAACCTTACTAATCTCTCTGATTCTTCTTGATTTTCTCTCTGAACCATTATGAGCATCAACATTAAACTGTTATTGCATTCATGGGATTTATAATTTATAGATATAAATTCCTTTATATCTATAGGAAAAACTTACAACACCAGCCATCTTGACATAGACAAACAATAAATAGGTATCTGTGCTCCAACTTGGTAGCCAGCTGCAAATTTTCCCGGTGGAAACTGGAAGGTGGCTGGTGACAGTCAAGTGGGAGTAGTGATGATGCTAAATGTGGTGAAGATTTTCTTTTTTTAAAAAAATATTTTTATTGATTTCAGAGAAGAAGGGAGAGGGAGAAAGAGAGAGAAACATCAATGATGAGAGAGAATCACTGATCGGCTGCCTCCTGCATACCCCTCACTGGGGATCGAGCCCACAACCTGGACATATGCTCTGACTGGGAGTTGAACCATGAACTCCTAGTTCATAGGTCGATGCTCAACCACTGAGCCATGCCAGGCTGGGCAGAATATATGCTTTTAACAAGTATAAAATAAGAAAGGGAAAGCCATCTATGGCAGAAACTTTAAGCCATCCCCCAAAATCTATGTACCTCTCCTTTTATAGGAATAGAATGTAGCTGAGCATTATACTGAACTGCTTCACTTTGTTCTCATCAGTGGAGTATAAGCAGAAGTGATATGTACTACTTCCAGGTCAGACCTTAAGACAGTGGGAAAATCTTCTCTGTTCTTCCTTTCCCTTCCCACTGGACACAACAATGACCCAACATTAACCACACAACTAACAACAATGCCCTAGGAGATGGCAGAACAATGATTTGGAACTTGGTCCCTGAGTGACACGTCAGGGTTAGAGTTGTCTTGCTGAATGAACCTATTCACTTCAGAATTCTTATATGAGAGGATATCTATACTAATAAAAGTCTAGGTGGCATCTCACCCTTGCATCATCACAAGATGGCTGCCCCCGTGTCATCACAAAATGACTGCTCCCATGACATCACAAGATGGCCACCACAAGATGGCTGCCATAAGATGGCTGGCAGGGGAGGGCAGTTGGGGGTGACCAGGCTGGCAGGGGAGGACAGTTTGGGGAAACTGGACTAGGAGGGGAGCAGTTAGGCATCAGTCAGGTTGGCAGGGAAGCAGTTAGGGGGTGATCAGGTTGGCAGGCAGAGTGGCTAGGGGCAATCAGGCAGGCAGGCAAACGGTTAGGAGCCAGCAGTACCGGATTGTGAGAGAGTGCAGGCTGGGCTGAGGGACACCACCCCTCCAGTGCACAAATTTTGTGCACCAGGCCTCTACTATATTTATATTAAGCTTGTTGTTTTATTCCTCTGTGCATGTTCAAAATGGATTGTCCTTGATGTTAGTTCTCATTTCAGCACACCCCTAGGGAGGTTGTTTCTGCTACGAACATATAAAGAAATGTGGTACCATAAGTATAGATACTTAAAGTGGCAGTTTTGTGTTCTAGCAGAAAGAATTAATACACAAAGACTGAAATTATTAAGAGTGCATGCAGTTGTCTTCCCTTTCTCAATATATTCTATGGTCTTAGCAGATACTTGAAAAATCCTTCTGAAGACAGCAAAATATCCTCCTCTATCTCCCTCAACTCAATAAATGTAAGTTAAAATTTACTAAACAAGCTCCATGCTTCGTTTCAGAAAACAGCATAATAAGTTTGCCAGTTATCAATTTATTGCCTCTCAACTTCAAATTTATCCTTTCTTTCTTTAAAAAATATATATTTTATTGATTTTTTACAGAGAGGAAGGGAGAGGGATAGAAAGTCAGAAACATCGATGAGAGAGAGACATGGATCAGCCACCTCCTGCACGCTCCCCACTGGAGATGTGCCCGCAAGCAAGGTACATGCCCTCGACCGGAATCGAACCTGGGACCTTTCAGTCCACAGGCCGACGCTCTATCCACTGAGCCAAACCGGTCTTGGCAAATTTATCCTTTCTTGTCCACTCTACAAAATTGGATCTGGGTCTCTTTAAGTGTGATTTTCCTTTGCCAGCTGGTACAATGATGAGCTTGGCTATTAGAGGGTAGTGGAGAGACATCGCAGAAGGAAGGGGGTTTGCTTACTCATTCTAACGGGCTCACTCAGCACCCTTTTAACAAGGGCAGCTTGTCCAGCACCAGGCTCCTGCAGCGTGGGCCACTTCTCTAGAGCTGAGTCCCTGTCTGTAACAGGTGACTGCAGCACCCTGCTCCTGCAGCATCTAGAGCAGGGCTTCTCAACCTGTGGGTCGCGACCCCTTTGGGGTCGAACGACCCTTTCACAGGGGTCACCTAAGACCATCGGAAAATGCAGATATTTACATCACGATGCATCACAGTAGCAAAATTTCATGGTTGGGGGTCACCACCACATGAGGAACTGTATGCAAGGGTCGCGGCCTTAGAAGGTTGAGAACCACTGATCTAGAGGTTTACCTTTGCACCCCTCTCAGATGATTGGGAGTGGAATACCTCCAGAAAGTCAGTTCCCCATGGTCAGTTTTCTCTGGAACCAGGGAAGCAGATTTTTAGCAAGTTCTGTCAACTTGGCACCACCGCAACTCTTCTGCCATGCCATACACCATGCAGTGCCCTCCCAGGGGAGGCATTTGCTTGGGTGCTCCATCTCAATAGTAGAGGTTATTCCCACTATTCTTTATTCTTTTTTTAAATATATTTTATTGATTGTTTACAGAGAGGAAGGGAGAGGGATAGAGAGTTAGAAACACCGATGAGAGAGAAACATGGACCAGCTGCCTCCTGTACGCCCCCTACTGGGGATGTGCCCGCAACCAAGGTACATGCCCTTGACTGGAATCGAACCTGGGGCCTTTCAGTCTGCAGGCCGACGCTCTATCCACTGAGCCAAACCGGTTTGGGCTATTCCTTTATTTTTTAGAGTACTCTTTACTTTTACTAACCATCTCTTGCTACTCCAAAACTACTATAGGTAATCATTCATTTTCTCTGGAAATATTTTTTCCATTGACTTTTAGAGAGACTAGGAGGGAGGAAGGAGGGGGAGGGAGAGAAAGAGAAATAGTTGTGAGAGAGACATATCCATTGGTTACCTCCCGCATTCACTTTGATCGTGAGCAGAGATGAACCTGCAACGAGTTATGTGCCCTTGACTGGGAATCCAACTTAGGGCCCTTTGATCAGTGGGCCAATGCTCTAACCACTGAGCAACATCATCCAGGGCACTAATAATTCTTTATGTTCAACTTTCCCAGTTTCTCTCTCCCAATCAGACCCTGAATTATACAACCAGAAACAGGTTCTTAATTCTGTGAACATTCTAAAAACAGAGGTAAAAGCCTCAGTTACCACAAAGTGTAAAATCCTGTGTTTTTTTCTAAGTTCCTATGAGATGGAGAAGGAGAAAAAGGAAAGAGCCATATATGCTGGAGTAATTAAGAGCTATTTCATGGAACAGTGAAATCTGATCACAGGGTGAACATGCATCATCTGAACAAATGGCACAGAATAGAGTCAGATTCAGGGAAGACAATAAATGCACTAGACATGAAGAAAATGCACAGCAAAGAACCAGTCTGCAAAATGTAGGGCAACTTATGAAATGAGAGAAAATATCTGCAAGTCATACATATGATAAAAGATTAATATCCAGCCAAGGCCGGTTTGGCTCAGTGGATGGAGCATCAGCCTGCAGACTGAAAGGTCCCCAGGTTCAATTCCGGTCAAGGGCATGTATCTTGGTTGCGGGCACATCCCCACTAGGGGGTGTGCAGGAGGCAGCTGATCGGGATGTTTCTCTCTCATTGATGTTTCTAGGTCTCTATCCCTCTCCCTTCCTCTCTGTGAAAGATCAATAAAAAAAGATTAATATCCAAAATATACAAAGAACTCACATAACACAATAGAAAAACAAACCAACAAACACTAACTCCCAAACCCAACGTGATTTGAAAATGGCCAAGGAGCTGAATGGCAAGTTTTCCAAGAAGACATACAGATGAACAACAGGTCCATGAAAAGGTTCTCAACACCACACCACTAATCATCAGGAAAGTAAAAACCACAATGATATCACCTCACACCTGCTAGAATGGTTATCATAAAAAAAGACAAGAAATAAGTGAAAAAAGGCATAGAATGAAGACACATAGCACAGGATAATTTATACATACTAAAACTACATACTCACAAACCCATATTTCCGACTTTAAGAGAATACCATACGGACACAAAGATCAAATACATTAGACCAGTTGCCCACGGGAGGAGACATACGTAATGGATATGGGGAATTGGAATAAAAGGGAAGAAATTTTAAATTTCTTAAAATTTCTTCTTTAAAAAAAAGGCGCTTCCCCTCCAGGGAGCACACCTGTGCCTTTCTCTTTCCCTTCCCTCTCCCACTCTCTGCCCTAGGCACATTACCGTTAGCTTCTTCACTCCCAAGCCCCAAAGGGCCCTTTCTTTACCTCAATAACTCATTTCCTAAGTCATTTCTTCTAGAAGTTACTTCTTCTATTTCTGTAATTTACCAAATACATATTCTCTTACCCAAAAAAAGTACCTAAATGTACAAGGACAGAATCTAAGATAAGGGGGGTGGAGGTGGAGTATCAAAAGGTTCTAGATAATATAACGTGGTATGTATATGATCCAGAGTACAGAATTAGAGACAGCTTTCTTGTCAAAAAGCCAAGAGAAGCCCTAGCTAGTTTGGCTCAGTGGATAGAGGTCCTGGGTTTGATTCTGGTCAAGGGCACTTGCCTGGATTGTGGGCTCGATCCCCAGTAGGGGACGTGCAGGAGGCAGCTGATCAATGATTCTCTCTCATCATTGATGTTTCTCTCTCTCCCTCTCTTTTCCTCTCTGAAATCAATAAAAATATATTTAAGAAAAAAGCCCAGAGAAAAATCAACAGATGTGGCAAGGGTCATAGATGGAGATGGCATTTAGGTATCAGGAGCTTCTGTCAACTATCCCTCAAGCAAGTCAAAAGTTTAGAATTTCCATGATAGGTTATCTTCACAGCCTTTGAAAGGTACCAACCGCTCCTACAAAAACGAGATTTACTTCCATGTTCCCACATCTGTATGGATTAAATTTACCTGAACAGCTCTGATGTGGGGTTTCCCCCTCCAACGTCCATGGTTCCTTGCCTTGCTCCAACTTGAAGATGACCTCTGGTTTGGGAACTTGGTACCCTGTTAATAGACATGATAAAGATTGGGTCCAGCTAAATGGGTTTCAGCAAGCTTTCTTCTTTTAAAAATATATTTTATTAATTTTTTTACAGAGAGAAAGGGAGAAGGATAGAGAGTTAGAAACATCGATGAGAGAGAGACATCGATCAGCTGCCTCCTGCACGCCCCCCACTGGGGATGTGCCCGCCACCAAGGTACATGCCCTTGACCGGAATCGAACCTGGGACCTTCCAGTCCTCAGGCCGACGCTCTATCCACTGATCCAACTCGTTTCGGCATCAGCAAGCTTTCAACTGTACTTCCATTTGTTCTTCAGAAAAGTAATCACATTTCACTGGGAATAGAATACCGTATTTTCCGGTGTATAAGATAATTGGGCATATAAGATGACCCCAACTTTTCCAATTAAAATACAGAGTTTGGGATATACCCGCCCTGTAAGATGACACCTGGCGTACAAGACGACCCCTGACTTTTAAGAAGGTTTTCCTGGGTTAAAAAGTCGTCTTATATGCCGGAAAAATGTGGTAATAATAATAATTCTCAAAACAGACGGAAGAATCTGGACAAATAAAAAAATGACATCATTACACACTTGAGATGCCCCAGAGCACCCAGCAGCTGAGAATGGAATTAGCCTCACTGAGGCCCCTGGCAGACACATAGGTCGGCTGTGCTTACCCACTGAGAGCAGGTGGCTGTAGGTCTCCAGTGTCACATCCCGGTACAGGCGTCTCTGAGCAGGGTCCAAGTGTTGCCATTCATCTCTGCTGAAGTCCACAGTTACATCCTCGAATGACAATGAGACCTGTAAGAACACAATCCTGTTCAAAACATGGTCAGCAAAAGGTGTGTGGGGGGTGGGCGTCTAGGGGAGAGGGGTGGAATAGAGGGAAGATAAATAGGAAGTTGTTTTTCATGACTTTTACTATAATATCATGTAGGATTTTCACTCAGTACCTAGTTTTGCATTTTATTTTATGAGAGAAAAAGCTTATTGAAGTAGCTTGACATTCATTGTGTACTACATTCATTCATTTATTCGAATATTCATTCGTTTTTTTAAAAAAATGCAAGTCAAGATAGATTCTCTCTTTTTAAAAAAACATTTTATTGATTTTTTAAGGAAAGGAAGGGAGAGGAACAGAGAGTTAGAAACATCAATGAGAGAGACATCGATCAGATGCCTCCTGCGCGGCCCTTACTGGGGATGTGCCTGCAACCAAGGTACGTGCCCTTGACCAGAATCGAACCTGAGATCCTTCAGTTCACAGGCCGACCGACACTCTATCCACTGAGCCAAACCGGTTAGGGCAGGATAGATTCTCTTTAAGTCCTCTAATTAGTGTAGGAACTAGATACAATACATTTGCTGGTCAATTCTGTGCAGGCATTGACAACAGAGTTGAAGAAGAGAGAACAAATTAAAAACTTGGACACCAACTTAGGACACAAAGGGTGCTACAAGGCATTTGGGAGAAATGCATGGCTCAGCAGCGGTTCTCAACCTGTGGGTCGTGAACAGCTAGCAGGGTCTCCTAAGACCATCAGAAAACACAGATATTTACATTAAGATTCATAACAGTAGCAAATTACAGTTATGAAGTAGCAACAAAAATAATTTTATGGTTGGGGATCACCACAACATAAAGAACTGTATTAAAGGGTTGCGGCATTAGGAAGGTTGAGAACCACTGGCTCAGTGGATAGAGGATTGGTCTGTGGACTGAAGGGTTTAATTCTGGCCCAGGACATATGCTTAGGTTGCAGGCTCAATCCCTCGTGTGAAGGTGTGCAGGAGGCAGCAGATCAATGATTCTCTCTCGTCATTAATGTTTCTCTCTCTCCCTCTCTCTTCCTCTCTGCAATCAATATGTATATTTAAAGTATGTATCTATTTAAAAAAGAAGTGTATGGAGCAAACAGCAAAGCCTTTAAAAGATAATATAGACAAACATCTTCATGATCTTGGTTTATGAAAATGACTCACAGACAAGATGAAAAAAAAACACATTAACTATAAGAAAAAAATGGATAAGCCTGTCTACAGTGAAGTTTAAAACTTCTATTCATTTAAAAGACAACATTAGAAGACAAAAAAGGAAAGCTACAGAATTGGAGACGTTATCTGCAACGCACATTACTGACAAAGACTCATCTTTAGGAGGATGTAAACAACTCTCACACACCAATAGGAAGGAAAGAGACCACCCAGGAGAATAGTGGGCCAAGGATTTCAACAGGCATTTTACAAAAGAGGAAATCCCGAACATCAATAGGCACATAAAAGGGCTTAACCGCCTTAGTTAACCAGGGAATGCAAATTCCAACCACTACACAACCCCCAGAATGTATTCAGTGCAAAGGACTGAATAGGAAGTGATGAAGAGGAGATGGTGCAATGAGAACTCTCACATCACTCTCTGATGGCAGTAAATTGGTACAACCACACTTGAAAGCATTTTGGCTTCATATGGTAATGCTGAAGACATGCATACACTGGGACACAGTGATTCCACTCAGGGAAATATGCCCAATTGGAATATGTACACATACGCAGCAGAAACATGTTCAAAATATTTATAGCAGCATTATTCAAAACGTGTAATATTTCATGATAAAAAAAAAGTACAAATGAACAGTAATTAAAAAAAATCACTGTTTAATAGAACAGTAATAGTATCAACCATCTTTATGGAAAACTGTTAAGGAAGTTTTCTTTGTTGTTTTTATTTGCATACTCTGTAAGCATATACCCCACTGACCCATGCACAAACTAGCCCAGAATGGTTTTCTGTGCTAGGGAGACCTGGAGTGTTGGGAAGAGAAGCAAATTAATGAATTAACTGTTCGAAAGTTTAACTTAAAAATTACCAATGGGCCCTAGCTGGTTTGGCTCAGTGGATAGAGCATTGCCCTGTGGACTGAAAGATTCTGGGTTTGATTCTGGTCAAGGGCACATGCCCGGGTTATGGGCTTGATCCCCTGTGGGGTGCGTGTAGGAGGCAGCTGATCGATGATTCTCTCTCATCATTGATGTTTCTGTCTCTCTTTCCCTCTCCTTTCCTCTCTGAAATCAATAAAAACATATATTTTAAAAAAATTTTACCAATGGGACCAAACTGGAATAGGCATATTTTTTCCTTGCTCCAACTTGCTAAGTACAGCTAAAAGCCCTGGGCATTCTATGTAAAACAAAGATAAGGACACTCTATGTAAAACAGTTGGAGAGATGAAGGCACACTGGCTAGGGACCTCAGAGCATGAGGACTGCCGCAGCAGCGATTTTCCCAAGTTTCCTTTTAGTCCCATAAATACTGGACCGCATGCTGTGGTAACTGGCAGCCCAGAATGCCAATCGTCACAAAAACAGCCCCAAGAAAGACTGCTCTCTCTAGCCAAAGTACCAGGAAACCGGGCAATGGAGCAGGAGAGAAAATGTTTGGTAATAACTGCTCTACTCTAGCCAAGCATCACAGGAAAAACTGAGGCCCCACCACCATTCCCATCAGCAAAGGCTGAGGTGGGAGCCTCGATTTTTATCCTTTCCTGAGGGTAATGAAGCCTCTTCTCCAGAGTGTCAATGTAGACTAAGTGGGGATGTTGGATTTCCACCCCCACCCAGCGGGGAGGTGCCCTTCTGCCTCTCCATTGGGTGGAGAGCCTGATATTCCATCCCCACCCAGAGCAACAAGGTGCTCATTCCCTTCTGGGCTGTCAGAGGAGGCCTGTGGGAAATCTGAACTTCTGCCTCCATCAGGCATTAAGGAGGAGATTCTCCTTTTCTAAGAGAATAGAGTCACAGGGGGCCTGCTAAACACAAGATTGAAGTAATATCTAGAGTTTCATACTTCCCAAAATATCCAGGACATACTGTAGTTTCCGGCGGATAAGACGACTTTTAACCCAGGAAAATCTTCTCAAAAGTCGGGGGTCGTCTTGTTGTTTTTTTTTTTGGTGTCCTGTTCCTTGTATGAATATATCACAACTTATGATGACGTCTTATAAGGCGGGCATATCCCAAACTCTATATTTTAACTGGAAGAGTTGGGGTTTGTCTTATATGCCCAGTCGTCTTATACGCCGGAAAACACGGGCAATTGAAAATCAGGCATCAATGTGAAGAAGCAGAAAAATCTCAACTTGAACAAGAGAAGTCAATCAATAGACACAAACACTGAGATGACACAGATATTAGAATTATCTGACAAGATTTTGAAAGTAGCCATCATAAAAATGCTTCCATATACTTAAAAATAATGCAAAGATAGAATGTCTCAGCAAAAAAAAATATAAGATATAAAAGAGAACTGAATGGTCCTGGGTTCGATTCTGATCAAAGACATGTACCTTGTTGCAGGCTCCTTCCAGACCCTGGTCAAGGCATGTGCAGGAGACAACCAATCGATGTTTCTGTCTTTCTCTCTCTAAAAAGCAATGAAAAAAATATCCTTGGGTGAGGATTAAAAATATTAAAAACAAAGATCAAAAAGAACTGAATGGAAATTTTAGAATTGAAAAAATACAATAACCAAAATTTATGAGCCTGATAGCGGAATAGAGAGGGCAAAGTAAAGAATCAGAGAACCTGACAATAGGAAAATAAAAATAACCCAATCTGAACAACAGAAAAAAAATTGACCGGAAAAAAAATGAGCAGGATTTCAGGGACCTGTGAGACTATAAGCAAAGACCTGGCATTCATGTCATCAGAATTCCAGAAGTAGAGGAGAAAGAGTGTAGGGCTGCCAAAACCGGTGTGGCTCAGTGGATAGAGCGTCGGCCTGCGGACTGAAGGGTCCCAGGTTCGATTCCGGTCAAGGGCACGTACCATGGTTGTGGGGTTGTTGGGGGCGTGTAGGAGGCAGCTGATCGGTGTTTCTTTCTCATCGATGTTTCTGGCTCTCTATCCCTCTCCCTTCCTCTCTGTGGGGCTGAAAAAGTATGCCTCAAAATAGACCATAATTTCAGTGACTTGGGCAAAACGATTTACATCAGTGTAGAAACCTCACCACAGCAGTTTTAATCACAACAGAAACCCTGAAACACTTTAAATGCATATATGGTAGACTGGTTAAATTAATTATAGTTTATCCAAAAGACATAATGGTACGCATTATGTATATATGAAGAAAAATACGTATTGCCTAGAAAATTATGTTAAACTGCCAAGCTAAAATGGAGGCAACCAAATGCTATATAAACTGGAGCTATATGATGTATATGTGTACGGTATGTATGTACAATCACAGCTCCACACATATACCCCCACACATGCACTCATGAACATACAAAGGGGAAAACCACTGAAAGGGAACAGAGCTATATGTTAACACCGGCTAATTAGGGGTAGTGCTGAATTTACAAGTAATGTTTTATTCTCTTGTAGTTGCTTACCTGAATTTTCTAACACTTTCTTGTCAAATCATGAAATAATAAAAATAACTTTAAAAAATATTATCCCAATTACCCCAGTCCCTTGAGCTTCTGTGACAATGAGCCTATATCCCATAGGTGACAGGGTCCACGGGACAGTCTGAAGGAGGGGGCTGTCTGGAAGGGTCTGGCTCTGTCATCGTCTTCCTGTTTACAGAATCTCCAGGGGAACTGTTAGTGAGATACTTGGTCTGGGCTGCAGTGTGGCGAGGGTGGAGGACATGCTCTGGAGACTGGGTTGCAGTCAAATGCCTTTCCAGGCCTTTTTGTTCATCTTTGAAAGGAGAAAGAACTAGAACGGCCCCGGAGACTGTGGTCACCCTACTATGAAAAAAAAGGGATTTTTCTGCCTTAGATCAGGGTAGAGGAGAAATCAGCAAATCCTGAGAGACCAGAGGAAAATGAGGCTCTAGTGGGGATTGGCTGAGCTCTGCAAAGAGCCAGTGGGGAGTGAAGGGTCTGTGCTGGGATTTAAGGTCTCCCTGGCTAGGGCCTGCAGACACCCTGCAGGGAACTAACTGCCTGTATCCTCCAGTTGTGGTGCTGACCCTCCTGTCCCACCTTTCCTCCATCAGACACATCACATTTCCCTCTGGGTATGGGGCATGAGCCACGTGGTGCTCACACAGCAGGAGGACAGTGATCTGTTTTAGGGGCAGCCATTCTGGAATCTGATGTCCCTGTAACCCACCTGCCCCTGCCCTGAGGTCCTGGTGACAGGTCGGGGGTATCTCTTTACTGAATGAATTCCTGCCCCTGGAGTCTGTTCCCTTCTCACCTCACACAACCTGCCATGTTCCTCTGCAGCCTGGGACAAAGTCCACTGGGGACAGCTCCGGTTGGCCGGCATGTTCCTGCTGGGCGTCAGCCCTCAGGCGCTCTTGCTGGCAATTCTGTTCTTCCCAGGAGCCTAGGCAGGGTCTGTGGACTCAACCAGAGCTTCTGGGACCAGCAGGAAGATCCTGCAGCCTTCGCTGTGGGGTCTGGTCCAGGAGATCCAAGGAAACACCAGGAAACTCTGGAAAGACAGTGTCCACATGATCAGTCATTCACATTCACCCCAGAAATGCTTGCTGGGGGCACCAAGGGATGGTTCACTGTGCTGGACATTGTGGAGGGGAAAAGTTCAGTAAAACCAACACCAAATATTAGTGTGGAATTTGGGAAAAACTCATGAGATTTGTTGTAAAACAAATGAGGCTTTGAATTCCAACTCTGGGGAAGTCGCTTTTGCCTGAGTTTCATCTTAAGACAGGATGAAAATATCTGTCTCATATAGTTGTTACAGTTCAATGAAGTGAGGCTTCAAAAGCACTCACTTCTACTTAGCACCTAGAATGCAACACCATTCATTAAATATTGCTATTATAACATGCCAGGCATATTTTACTGGGTACCTCTCTTAATTTTCACACTCATTCTGTGAACTATTATTATTACCATTTACCATGAGATAGAGCCGTTCAGAGATATTAAGAAATTTGCTCCGCTGGGTAAAACCAAGATGGCGGCATAGGTGAATACCTTCGCTGCTGTCTCGCACAACAATTTCAAAACTACAGCTAAAAGACAGAAAGGACATCATCCAGAACCACAGGAAAGCTGGCCAAGTGGAAGTTCTACAGCTAGAAGGAAAGAGAGGGGCTCACAGAGACTCAGAAGAGCTGCAAAAAGCTGAGGTATGGAGACACGCTCCTGGAGAGGACAGGCAAAGGAGGGTCTGGCTGGCTTCCTCTAGTGCAGCGGTTCTCAAGCTGTGGGTCGTGACCCCTTTAGGGGGTCCATCAACCCCATCATAGGGGTCGCCCAAGACCATCAGAAAACACAGATATTTACATTGCGATTCACAATGGTAGCAAAATTACTGTTAGGAAGTAGCAATGAAAATAATTTTGTGGTTGGGGGTCACCACAACATGAGGAACTGTATTAAAGGATCCCAGCATTAGGAAGGTTGAGAACCACTGCTCTAGTGGGAGGGAGACGGAAAATCCCAACTGCACTGACCCCCACTTCTGCCTGAACTGAACCCCAGTTCCAGGTGAGGCTCATATGGGGGAGTCTGGACTGTTGTGAAAAGGAAGGAGTGCAGCTGAAATCGGTTTGGCTCAGTGGATAGAGCGTCGGCCTGCGGACTGAAGGGTCCTGGGTTCGATTCTGGTCAAGGGCATGTACCTTGGTTGCGGGCACATCCCTAGTGGGGGGCGTGCAGGAGGCAGCTGATCCATGTCTCTCTCTCATTGATGTTTCTAACTGTTTATTCCTCTCCCTTCCTCTCTGTAAAAAAAAATCAATAAAATATATTTAAAAAAGAAATTAGAAAACATTAGAAGGGAACCATCGTGAACATGTTACATATGAAAACTTGGGATGTGGAGCTCAAATGTTCCCCGGGGGGAAATCATGAACTTATTGCTTACATTACATCATAAAAGAAAATGATTGAACATTAATGAGATAAGCATTCAATTAGGAATTTAAAGATAAGATTTTTAAAAAATATATTTTATTGATTTTTTACAGAGAGGAAGGGAGAGGGACAGAGAGTTAGAAACATTGATCAGCCACCTCCCACTGGGGATGTGCCCACAACCAAGGTACATGCCCTTGACCAGAATCAAACCTGGGACCCTTCAGTCCCCAGGCTGATGCTCTATCCATTGAGCCACACCAGTTTTGGCAAGATTTTTTTTTTAAGAAAATAATTAAATCAAGGGCAGAAATTAATGGCAGAGACAACAACAGGAGATCAATAGTCAAAGGTAGGTCCTCTTATTACTCTGCTCACCTCCTAAATGACCTCAGGGAAGCCCCCTCACTCACCCTACGGGATACTGTCCCTGAAGACCAAATCCATATGATAAAACCTACATGATCACGTGAATGCTTTCCTGGCCCTTAGTGGCCACCCCAATTAAACTCAGGCTAGGAGCCCTAAAAAGTGCACCGGAGGGACTCTTTCATCCTGCACATGCTCAGTGTCGCTTGGGAAGTGATCTGCAATGACACAGGGCGCACTCGGGACACCTGAGTGCGTGTGCGTGTGGGGGGAGTAGAGGGGGGCTCTCCAATTCGCTTTAGTGAACTTCTGTCAGGCAACTAACATGGCTGCCCCCTTGGAATCTCTCAGTGGGAGTCGCCATCTTGGAAGGGGGGTAGTTTTCGTCTTGAGCCTGCGGTCCCCAGTCCGATCTTTCTACCCTCCCCTCCTTCTCCCCCCCCCCTCCCCCGTGGTACTTCCCGGGAGCCAACTCGGCCAGATCTCAAGATGTGCCCGCCGGGCTTCTCCCCCGCCTTGTCCCCCAAGATCGCCCGAGCCAGGCGCTGCGCCTTCCCAGCACGCAGGTGCTGCCACTCAGCTGTGTCCCCCGGGCGGCCAACCCTCCCCCCCCCAGCCTCCACGCCAGCTGCAAACAGCCCCCCTCAGCAGCCGGGGAAATGGACCCGGCCCCGCCCCCTCCCCGTGCTCAAGGGACCGAAAGATCCCCATTTGGCGCACGGAACCCAGGGAGCCGCTGCGTGCCCACCTGAAGGCGCCTCGGCTGTCACCGACCCTGTCAGATTCAGGCCAGGAAGCGGAAGTCATCCGCAGCGGGAGTTGAACCCCCTGGGCGGGGAGCTAAAGTGATGGAGCGCGAGGCGCCTGGGATCTGTGCCTGGAGCACCTGGGGGCTGGCGACGTCTGTCCTGGGGCCTGTCATCCATGTTTTAAAAACCGGTGAATCCACCTCTCTGGTTTCCCGAGGGGAACGTTAAGGCTCCAGTTGTGCTAGCACAGATCCAAGTTTGGATGTCTTACCGTCAGTGTTCAGTTTCGAGTGCTCACGTAGAGCTTTCTTCTCCTTCTGACCCATGAATTATTTAGAAGTCCGTGGTCCAAGTTGCAGACATGCTTTGAGCCCTGGCCGGTTCGCTCAATGGTTACAGCGTCGCCACCACGGAAGGGTCGCGGGTTTGATTCTGATTGCAGGCTCCATCCCTGGTCCCCCCCTGAGTGATAGCCAGTGTGAGGCAACCAATCGATGTGTCTCTCTTGTATTTACACCTCTCTCTCTCTCTCTCTCTCTCTCTCTCTCTCTCTCTGTCTGGCCCTTCCACTCTGTAAAAATCAGTGAAAAGAATATATCCTTGCCAAAACCAGTTTGGCTCAGTGGATAGAGCGTCGGCCTGCAGACTGAAGGGTCCCGGGTTCAATTCCGGTCAAGGGCATGTACCTTGGTGGCAGGCACATCCCCAGTATGGGGCGTGCAGGAGGCGGCTGATCAATGTCTCTCTCTCATCAATGTTTCTAACTCTCTATCCCTCTCCCTTCCTCTCTGTAAAAAATCAATGAAACATATTTAAAAAAGAGAATATATCCTTGGGTGAGGATTAACAACAGCAAAATGCCTTGAGACCCCAGGGGCAAGGGACCCCATGGGTACTTTTTTCAGATGGGTGCGGCCGAGAAAATAGCGCCCGCAGTGTCCCCTGGAGCATGGGGACCTGTCCACAGCACAGGAGTTTTACAGGGGAAGGAACAAGAGCACTCAGTGCCAGCTGCACTTCAGTGGGCTTCGATCTGCAGGGGTTAGAAGGGCAGTCAGAAGGAGCAGTTGGTGATTTGGGGCCACCTCAGTCCGCAGCATCCTGTTCTCAGAATTAACGACTCGAAGAACACAAAGGGGACCGGCCGTGCGTGACTGCTGTCCTAATTGCACTGCAGTCTGAACATGTTGTCTTGGAAATGCCTTGAAACTTGCCTTAAGGCATTAAGTACAGAGACATGGGCGCATGGGACAGACTGCCGATTGTCAGAGGGGTCTGGGGAGGGAAGGGCTGGATGAAAGAGGGGGAACAGGTGAGTCAAAGAACATGTATGTATAAACCATCAGCACAGACAACAGTGTGGGGATGGCACAAGGGAAGGGGGGACCAGCACTGGGTGGAGGTGGACAAAGAGAGTGAAATGGGAACATCCGTACTTGTATCAACAATAAAAATGAGGTAAAAAAAAAAAGAAAACATGGGCCCAATTTTCAAAAATGTGTCATCTCTCTTTTTTTAAAAATATATTTTATCGATTTTTTATAGAGAAGAAGGGAGAGAGATACTTAGAAACATTGATCAGCTGCCTCCTGCACACCCATACTGGGGAAGTGCCCTTGACCAGAATCGAACCCGGGACCTTTCAGTCCGCAGGGTGATGCTCTATCCACTGAGCCACACTGGTTTCGACAAAAATGTGTCATCTCTTGATTGAAAAGACTATGTACCCATGGACACAGATAATAATGCGGCGAAACCCCAGGGGGGTGAGGACAGGGTGGAGGGAAGCAAATTGGGGGGTGATGGGGGGAAATAGAGTCAACAATAAAAATATTTAAAAAAGAGCCGAGACCGGTTTGGCTCAGTGGATAGAGCGTCGGCCTGCGGACTGAAAGGTCCCAGGTTCGATTCCGGTCCGGGGCATGTACCTTGCTTGCGGGCACATCTCCAGAGAGGGACATGCAGGAGGCGGCTGATCGATGTCTCTCTCTCATCGATGTTTCTGACTTTCTATCGCTCTCCCTTCCTCTCTGTAAAAAATCAATAAAATATATAAAGAAAAAAAAAGAAAAGAGTGAGTTTTCCATTTGTTGTATTAAGCATTTTTTATTAGTTCACAAGCTTGTTCTCGGGCCCTTTAAAATATGTATCTCCTTCCTGCTTATTTTCTTCTGCTTTCCCCATGAGGTCTATGACAGTCCAGTTTCTCCCTGGATGAGTCTGGGTCCCCAGAGTCTCGCCCGGAACTGGAGTTCAGTGCAGTCGGGAGCTTTTATCTCCCTCCTGCTTGAGAAAGCCAGCCGCACACTCAGTTGCCCATCCTCTCCACATGCGCATCTCAGAACCTCTGCCTCCTGCAGCTCCTCTGAGTCTCAGTGTGCTTTTCTCTTTCCTTCTAGTTGTAGAATTTCCACTCAGCCAGCCTTCCTGTGGTTCTGGATGGTGTCCATTTTGTCTTTTAGTTGTAGTTTTGAAATTGTGTGCGAGGCAGCAGTTAAGTTGTTCACCTCTGCCGCCATCTTGGTTTCTCCCCTATATTTTGAACTTTTATTATTAAATGCAGGTAAGGGCATTGTGTTGTTGAATAGATACAACCAAATCACTCCCCCAAAAGACTGTTACATGTCTTGCTCTCATCAGCAAAATATGAATTCATTGAGGCAAATCTCCAGCAGTGGACGTCCATGCTCTCTTTAACCTTTGCCAGGCTGAGGGCTAGTAGCATTGAACTGCCTTAACGTGCACTTTCCTAACTACCTGTGCAACTGAGGATGTTTTTCTGTTGGTTGACCATTTCGATTTTGACTTCTGCCAGTTTTCAAGTTCTTTGTACAATTTTCTTTGGAGTGGTTTGTCTTTTTGTATCAATCTGTGGATTCTCTTTGTACATTACGGTTATTAACCCTTTGCTGCATCGTAATAGTTCCCTCCCTATTTTTTGTCCTTTGCATTTTATATGTCCTTTGATCCGTAATTAGGAAAATGTATTCTCTCATCAGAAAAGTCTAAGCTTTTGCCCTAACCGGTTTGGCTCAGTGGATAGAGCATTGGCCTGTGGACTGAAGGGTCCCAGGTTTGATTCCGGTCAAGGGCATGTACCTTGGTTGCGGGCACATCCCCAGTAAGGGGTGTGCAGGAGGCAGCTGAGGGATGTTTCTCATCGATGTTTCTGGCTCTCTATCCTCCTTTCCTCTCTGTAAAAAAATCAATAAAATATATATATTTTTTTTTTAAATAAAGAAAAGTTGAAGCTTTCTTTTCTGGCTTATATATTTACTGTCTTGCATGGTGTTCCTTCCCCATTCCAGGTAGTCCTAAAAGGTAATCTTTTTTTATTTAAGGATGGATGCAATAAAAGTTCATTTTCATAAATATCACATAGTTTACCTACTGTAACCCATTAAGTACATTTTATTTTATTTGTGTGTGTGTGCATCTCACTTTATTATTTTTATTTTTATGTTTTTAAAATTTTATTTTATTGATTTTTACAGAAAGGAAAGGAGAGGGATAGAGTATTAGAAACACTGATGAGAGAGAGAGACATTGATCAGCTGCCTCCTGCACACCCCCCACTGGGGATATGCCTACAATCAAGGTATATGCCCTTGACTGGAATCGAACCTGGGACCCTTCAGTCTGCAGGCTGACGCTCTATCCACTGAGCCAAACCGGTTTCTGCTCGCTTTATTATTCTTTAAAATTAATTTTTTTCAATTACAGTTTCCATTCAATATTATTTTATATTAGTTTCAGATGTATGGCATAGCGATTAGGCAATCATATACTTTATAACGTGTTCCCCCAATATTTCCAATACCCACCTGGCCCCATATGTGTTATTAAAATATTGTTGACTATATTCCCGCTGCTGTACTTTACACCCCCATGACTATTTTGTAACTGCCCATCTGTACTTCTCAATCCCTTCACCCTACAAACATAGTCTTCACATTTATTTATTTTTTGTTATCTTCCTTTTTTTTCCTGGAACTTTTAATTTACTTGGAATTTACTCTGGTGTGTGGCATGAGGTCAAGGTCAAGCTCTGTTTTTGTTGTTTCGAATCCAGATGTAGATATGAAGAGACTAATTCGAAAGGAAGACTGTTGCAGTAGGGAGCAAGTTCCCATCTCAGAAATCTTCAAGCAGCTTCTAACCAAACAGGAAAGGGGCCTTTCTTTGATGGCCAGGATAAGGAGAAGGTGAACTGAGATAAGCAGAATCTCCAGAGAGGCTGCACAAGCAGGGGAATGACCAGTGGGTTCTGACAGGTCAGCTCATTCTTAGGAAAAGCTGAGAAGTGGAGGGGCGGGGGGAGCTTTTACATTTTTTTGTGCTTGCTCAGGCTTGGGGAAAAGCAGAGTTCAGGAGCCTGTAGGAAAGAGAGAAACCTGACTGAAGTTTAGCTAACAAGCATTTTGTTCCAATTAATCAGTGTTTATGAGGCACATAATTGCAATTTGAAGGGTCTGTATCCAAATTTGTTGTAGGTACGCAAGAGGGGCATCTGTGAGTCCTATCTAAGGCATATACAGAAGAGAGAATCTTTGCAGTAAGCTAGTTTCTGGAACACAAAGAGCAGGGGTCTTTTGTAATGGTCCCAGGACTTAGGTCAAATTCATTGTCAGCCAGGACTCGTTATGGAACACATTGCCTTGCATTCACTGAAGTAAATACCACTTCTGTACTATAAGGTCACAAATATGTTTCATTTTATCTGAACGCTATTGTGTCTCTGTAATCTGAATTTTTGTTCTTGCAAATGTATCTTTCCAGGAACTCTGAAGTTTAAAATTATTTGATCAAGTTTCAAAATGGATACCCCCCAACCCCCGACAAAACAAAAGTATTGCAGTTTTGACCGGAATTGTATTATCTCTCTATATAAAAGCCTAAGCGACCAAATGCCCAAACGATTGGTCACTGTGACATGCACTGACCACCACGTAGGAGTTGTCCCCTGGTGGTCAGTGCACTCCCACAGGGGAAGCACTGCTCAGTCAGAAACCCTGAGCTGGGCTCACGGCTGGCTGGTGAGCACAGTGGCAGTGGTGGGAGCCTCTCCTGCTTCCATGACAACACTAAGGATGTCCAGCTTAGGCCCGCTTTCCATTTTCTGAGTGCTCCCAGACTGTGAGAGGGTGCAGGCTGGGCCGAGGGACCCCCCTCCCCGAGTGCACAAATTTTGTGCACCAGGTCTCTAATATTTTATATTCTTCTTGTAAGTCCATTATCTTTTCTTACAAAGTTTGTCCTTAGATATTTATAATATTTTTGTTGTCATTGTTAAGACTTATATCTGCTAATCCTATCTGCTTACTACTAGTACAGAAAGGAAGTACCCATTTTTATAAATATACTAGAGGCCCAGTACATGAAATTTGTGCACTGGTAGGATCCTTAATCCTGGCTGGTGATCAGGGCCGATCAGGGCCATCCAGTTGCTGGCTGGGGCCTTCGTTCCATGCCACCTCCTATGTGGCTGTGTGCACAGTGGGTGCACGTGGGTGTGTGGGGGTATGACGCTGCGAGTGTAGCAAAGAGGCGAGGCTCACGGCGAGGCCAGAGGTCTCGCTGTTCCACACAGTGCGGAAGCGGGACCCCCAGCTCTGGCCTACCTTTTGGGGGCAATCCATCGAGGAGCTCTGGATGGGTGGGTGGGGCATACCTCTTTGGGACAATCAATCACCTTTTTTGTCTCTTTTATCCAATATTTGATGTGATTATTTCTCCTATTGTCGTTGCATTAGTTATCCTATACAGTAGTTACTAAGTTTATGTGGCTTTTTCTTTTACATTAATTCTATTAACAGCTTGTCTGATAGAGGAGAGAACACTGGAATAGGTTAGACTTTCTTGCTATAGCAAGTTCAAGTTATGTCTGACAGTTTTGGTAAAAGGGAAAGAGATTTATTCCTTATTAGTATTGCTTGCAATTATGTGGTTATTTAAATTTAAAATTATTTAAACTAAAAAAGTTTTAAATTCAGTTTCTTAGTCACCTAGCCACATTTCAAGTGCCCACTAGCCGTGTATTGCCAGTGGTGTACCAGTTGTGAATTGTAATCCAGCCCACTATTCTTTTTGACATAGTTTCTGCAAATGCTGACTCTGACTAATATGTAGCTTGTAGATAAGCAACATATTTTTATAAGAATCCTAGGAACTTACTTCAGAAAATGCAGACTCTGACCTTTAGTCATCTCAGTTTGAGATTTGCTGACCTTCAACCATAAAACCAGGTTGATGAACACCAGACCATCACTTGACCAGTTTTGAGATCCTTATCAAAATGGGTTGTGTTTGCCTGCACATAGAGAACTTTTATTTTAATTTTTTACAGTAAATTTTATTGATTTTTTATAGAGAGGAAGGGAGAGGGATAGAGAGTTAGAAACATCCATCAGCTGCCTCCTGCATGCCCCCTACTGGGAATGTGTCCACAACCAAGGTACATGCCCTTGACCGGAATCGAACCTGGCTGACGCTCTATCCACTGAGCCAAACCGGTTTTTTGATGTTTTTTTGTTGTTTTTTTTTTTACAGAGAACTTTGAAATCCCCTCCCCTTGATTTATTTGTTCTGTTACCCCCTTTCCCTTCTTATAAAATCCTCTGCCTGCACTAAGGTGGGGAGATGGACTAAGGATTGAACTACAACCTGGGCATATGCCCTGACAGGGAATTGAATCATGACTTTCCAGTGCATGGGACTACACTCAATAAGCTGAGCCACAGCGGCCAGCGTTATGTGGCTTTTCCAAAGTGTTGGTGTAATGAATTATGTTTCTTAATTTCCAGCTGGTTAAGATATTTTGGTAATATTTTATTTCTGTTTTTATTGGTTCTTATCAGAGAATGTGATCCTTCAAAGTCCTACATTTCCCCCCTCTCTCCTGAAAATCTTATTGGTCCTGAGGAAAGGGAAGGAGGCAGTCCTTCTTCCTACTGAGGGTGCCACACGCACTCACTTTTCCCATTGCCATTGATGGGGAGTTTCACATGTTTCGGGGGAGGCAGGAAGGGAGGCCAGAAAGCCCTTGGGCTTGGGTCAGAGGTATGCTCCACAGGCCCAGGCAGAGAGCAGGGGGAAGGACTCCAGGCAGCAGCGGGGCAGCACCTGGCTGCCCACCATGAAAGCCTGGTCTCCCTACCTCTGGGACAACAGGATCTCAAAAGGCTTCAGGTACCCTGGCATTTCCTTCACTTCGTCGTCCTGGCCTGCTTTGTAGATGGTATAAATGAGGGTGATGTATTTACGGTGGAGGTCCTTTACACCATCATTCACCAGATCTACCAGGGTTGCCTTCCACTGGTCCTTCCAGTACAGCCCAAGGGGGTAACTCGGGGGTCACAGGATGGCATTGGACTGGTCCAGGGTGAGGTCTCCATCCTGGAACTTGGGGAGCCCACACAGACGGGAGACCTTGAGTGAGCCCTGCAGCCAGGTCTCCTAGGCTACTACCTCCTCTTTGCCAATGATGCATCTGATAAGCAGTTAATTTGCAAAATATATAAAGCATTCATACAACTTAACAAAAGGAAGACAATCCAAGTAAAAGATGGGCAAAAGACCTGAATAGACACTTCTCCGAAGAGGCCATACAGAGGGCCAGGCGACATGAAAAAGTGCTCAACATCAGAAATCATCAGAGAGATGCAAATTAAAACGAGACACCATCTTTTTAAAAGGCCAAGTTCATGAGGACTAAGGCCGCAGTTGCCAACTAGCACCAAGGTCCCAATCTTGTGGTGAAATCATTTTGGATGCTGCAATCTCATTCCCGCTGCCTCAGACATCATGTGGAGAAGAAATGAGCCATCTCCTTGGGCCCCTGCTCAAGATCCTGACCCACAAAATCATGAGAAATAGAATGGTTATTTTAAGCCACCAGGTTCTGGTGTGGCTTGTTTACATAGAAATAGCTGAAATATCTGTGAATCTTAAAATACATGTGAATGAGGTCAAGTCACCAGCAGCTATGAGAACTGCATGGTATAGGTATCTGTGTAGGAAAAAAGCAGGGGGAAGTAGGGGCATTTGTCCTACCTGAGACTAGGAGAATAATAAAATGCTCAACTGGGATGGCAAGCTGACTTGAATTCAGGAACTGAAACTGAGAAGCATTTTGCTCCATCTGTAGCCAGTAAGTGCAAGAGGTCTGAAGGAAAGTTTGAAGAGCAGCCCAATTCCTGTGAACTCTTTTTAAAAATATATATATATTTTATTGATTTTCTACAGAGAGGAAGGGAGAGGGACAGAAAGTCAGAAACATCCATGAGAGAGAGACATCGATCAGCCGCCTCCTGCACGCCCCACACTGGAGATGTGCCCGCAGCCAAGGTACATGCCCCCGACCCGAATCAAACCTGGGACCCTTCACTCCACAGGCTGACGCTCTATCCACTGAGCCAAACCAGTCTTGGCTCCTGTGAACTCTTAAGACTGATTGTGCTTGGGATCCCCAAGACCACCTTCTGGTACAGTGATTCATTAGAAGAACTCACAGAACTTATCGAAGATGTTGTACTAATGGTTACAGTTTATCACACACACACACACAAAAAATAGAGATTTACATCAACAATGGAAAAGAGCACATAGGGCAGAGTCCAGGAGCAAGTTTCCAATTCTCTTCTCCCCCAGCAGTCATCGGTCAGTGCTTCACTCCACCAGTAAGATGTAGGGCAACACCGGAAGTAATGCCAACCAGGGAAGCCCCCCGATCCTTGATGTCTAGAATTTGTATCTGAGGTCGGTCACAAAGGCATGGCTGATCTGAGTTACTCGGTCCCTTTAAAGTTCAAGCTGATACTGCATGCCTCAAGCACCCCCTCACCCCCGCCATAAATCACCGTGTTAGAATAAACTATGTGATGTGGCTCATGGGACTCAGATAAACAAAGATAATTTTAACAGGCAGGATATTCCAAGGGCTTTAAAGGTTATCTCCCGGGAACTGGCAAGGTCCAAACTTTTCTTTGAAATGTGCAGGGCTTGGAAACCCAGACCCGCGGAGTTAATCCTTCACCAGCCACTAATCCGCCAGGGCTCTCTTCTAGGACAGGGATCTACGCTTACGAGAAACTGCTAGGGTGGAAATAAGAATTGAGCTGGTGGAGGCAATAGAAACTAAGTGTATTCATTTCTTATGGCTGCTGTAATGAATTACTTCAGACACAGTGGCTTTTTAATCCTAGAAACTTATTCTTTCACAGTTCTAGAGGCAAGAAGTCTTAAATCAGAACCACTGAGCCAAAGTCAAGGTGTCAGCAAGGCTTTCATCCATGTCACTTCAACTCCACCTCTATGGTCACGCTGTCTTCTCTTCTGTCTGTGTCATCTCTCTGCATTTCTCATATAAGAACACTTGTGATTGTATTTCGGGCCCACCTGGAAGATCCAGGATAATCTTCGTTATCTCAGGATCCTTAACTTAATCACATCTACGAAGTCCCCCCTACCCCCTGCCCCTTTTTTTGGTCAAATAAGATAGCGTTCACAGGTTCCAGAAGTGAACACATGAATATCTTTTGGGGAGACATTATACAACCTACCATTGTCTACCTTCCGGTCCCAAACATTGACACCCATCCCACATACAAAATACATTCACCCTTCCAGTGGTTGAATGTCAACCTATGAACCAGAAGAGGTGATGGTTTAATTCCCAGTCAGGGCACATGCCCGGGATGAGGGCTCGACCCCCAGTAGGGGATGTGCAGGAGGCAGCTGATCAATGATTCTCTCTCATCATTGATGTTCCAATCTCTCCCTCTCTCTTACTCTCTGAAATAAATAGAAATAAATTAAATACATTTATCCTATCTCAACATCCTCCAAAGTGTCAAACATTATAGCATCCTCTCACATACAAAATTTCATCTAAATATCATCACTTTGGAAGTCCCAGATCTCATTATGTAAATCAGTTATGAGTGAGACTGTAAGTATGCCATCCTAGGGCAAAATTTCTCTCCATCTGTGGACTTTTGGAAAACAAGAAAACAGAAAACAAGTTATCTGTTCCCAAAATACAATGGTGGGACATTCCTATTCTGAAAGAGTGGAAATGCACAGAAAAGGGAAGTCATTGTTACTGATCCATTTTGAAATACAGCCACAAATGATCCACCCTATGGGCCCAAACCCCAAAACTAGGAATTATTCTTGCCTTTTTTTTGGGGGGGGTGGTTAACACATGTTTGAAGCTGAATAGTTTTATAACCCCGTTTTCTATCTGCAGAATTTTAGGAGTCTGACAACCTTCTTTCATTTTATCCCATATCTGTTCCTTTCCATCCAAGCTGGCAGTGCTTCTGCTGGTATAACATTCTCAAAAACCTTGCAACCTCCAGCATATGTCACAGGAACTTAAACCCATTAGACAAGAAGATCCTCCAGAGATCTTTTCTCATCAATCCCATCTGTATTCCTGGCTTCTGCTCTGAAGATTGAGGGACCCATAAATCACATGCCTAATCTCCTCAGTACTAGCAAAAGGTTGGTCACACCCTTGGCCTTCTCTGCGGAGCATACTTTCCTAGCATTGAATATCCTAATTTTAGCATCTTTTGCAATCTGTACAGGCTGAGAATTTCCCCAATCATCAAGTCCTGGTTCCTGTTTGCGTAGCCACTCTTCCTTCCATTTATCTCTTTCCTTTTCTATTTTACTATAAGCGGTAAGTAGAAACCAGGCTGCTCCTTCAACAATTTGCTTGTAAACCAACTTAACTAAATATTCAAGTTTATTGCTTATAAATTCTGTTTTCCACGTAACTGTAGGGCACAATGAAGCTAAATTGTCTTGTCAGTGCATGACAAAGATGACCTTTTCTCCAGTTTCTAATAATATATTCCACATTTCTTTTTGAGCCCTCACAAACAGGCCCTTCGATGTTAATATTGGTACCGACATTCTGTCTATGATGATAAATGCATCCTCTGAGATAATATAGGGTTTTCTATCTTGTTCCTCACCTCTTTTGAGCCTTCACCAACACTTCCTTCAGCGTGTGCATTTCTATAAACTGTCTGTCTTAGGCAATCTAGGCTTTTTCTTTCTTTTTTAAAAAAATATATTTTATTGATTTTCTTAGAGAGGAAGGGAGAGTGACAGAGAGCTAGAAATATCGATGAGAGAGAAACATCGATCAGCTGCCTCCCGTACACCTCCCATTGGGGATGTGCATGCAACCAAGGCACATGCCCCTGACCAGAATCGAACCTGGGACCCCCCAGTCCGCAGGCCGACACTCTATCCACTGAGCCACACCAGTTTCGGCAATCTAGACTTTTTCTGTTGTGCTCCTCAATATTCTTCCAGCCTCTTCCTATTATCCAATTACCTTAGTCCAAAATGATTCTTACATTTTTAGGTATTTGTTACCGCAGCACACCACTTTCGGTATGAACTCTGTATTAGTTTCCTATTGCTACTGATAGAAATGACCATAAACTTGGTAACTTAAAACAATAGGAATTTATCCTTTCACAGATCTGGAGGCCAGAAATTCAAAATCAGAATCACTGGGCCAAAATCAAAGTGTTGGCAAGGCCATACTTCCACTGGAAGCTTTAAGGGAGAATGCATTCCTTGCCTCTTCTGGCTTCTGGTGGCTGTTGCCATTCCTTGGCTTGTGGGCATATCACTCCAATATCTTCCCCTGTAGTCATATCTTTCTCCTACCTGTGTGATCTCTCTTTGCTTCCCTATTATAAAGATACTTGTTACTGTATGTAGTAAGGGCCCACATGGAGAATCCAGGATAATCTCTTCATCTCAAAATCCTTAAATCTGCACAGTCTTTGTTTCTCCAAATGGTAACATTCACAAAGGTTAGGGCATGAATCTCCCCTAGGAAGCCATTATTTAGCCTACTTTAGTAAGGAAAAAGAGTGTCCAGATCCAAGTGGGGAAATAGAGCAAAGAAATCTCAGAACCAAGTTGCCATAATGTTTAGCACTATGCAAAAACAACAGAAGAGGGAGCTCTGACATTTGGGAAACTACCCCAAACCCCACCTCCTTCCAAAAGTTAAGGAAAGCTAATTTCATATAAAGAAGAGCAACAAAAATGTACCGAGGGCAAACCCCATACAATGTTGCTATAAGAATAAAAGCTTAAGGGGTAGAATACCATCCTATGAGGCAATGAAAGCACGCCAGAAACATATCCTCACCAAAGAGATCAAAACTATAATTAGCAAATGCAAACAAGCTAAAAAAAACTAAGAAAATGATGCAAGACAATGGAAGAACAACATAAATAAGAAAGAAAATTTCAGGAATTATTTGACAGATCTCAGAAAATATTTGGAAATAAAAGAAAAATTGTTCAGAATAAATGACAAGGAACACAAAGCAAATAAGTACAATACATGAGGCTTCAGAAAAATAGAAGGCAAAGAGGAAGAAACTTGAAAAAAGGAAATAAAGAAAAATACTTGAAAGCAAATGACAAATATCCAAGTTTTTTTTTTAAAGGATCTAATTAATACATCATAGGAGTTTCTCAATTAAAAAAGCAGACCAAGGGAAAAACAAATACTAAAAACTATAATTCATTAAATAATTCAAGAAAACTTCCTGCAATATTAAACAATTTGAAACTAGATACTGAGAGAGCACACCAGACTTCCCCTGCTCCTGGCCAAGATGCAGTAACAGGGACCAGATTTACCCTTCCACCCAAAACAACTAAAATAATGATAAAATATATGAAATAATGGTCTTCAAAGCATTGGACATCAGGCAACAAAGAACAGTGATCCTTGAGAAAGGAGAAACAAATGAAGTCAGTCCTGCCAGTGCCTCAGCTTGAATAGTTTCCAGTCACAGTGCTTGATGAGAGAGGGAATCCAGGCAGAGCCCAGTGCTCCTCCTGGGTTAAGAAGATGGACCCGAGAGACCAAAGAGCCCCAGGACTCCATTGGAATGGAAAGAATTCCAGAGACCTGCAGAGGGTCCCTCTTGAGTCTTCAGCTGAGCATTCCTCAGCTCCTGCCTGTAAGGAAACTATTCAAGGCTAAGCAAAGAACCACCAGAAAGGATTAGAGGGGATAATCCTTGAGTTCAAAGAGAGCTGATAATAGTTTCTGATCTTACCAGGTACGGTGGAAAAACCTCATAATTCACAGGAAATTGAGTAGAGTACTGAGAAGGCCAGTAATGGGGGTAAATTAGCCCTAGACTAAATGATGCTCTGGTCCTTCCTAATAAAGCTGAAAAGCAAGACCGAAAAGAATAAAATTGTTCCCAGCTAAATTCACTGTGTCCCACAATAAAGCTTCTGTTCTTATTGATAGGAATGAAAAAAATATCCAGCTTCAAGCAAGATAAAATTCACAATGTCTGTCATCCCAGTAAAAAATCACCAGGCATGCAATGAACCAAGAAAATACGACATATTATTTGGGGGAAAAATTTTAAATAGACTTAGAAATGGGACAGATTATGAATAAATAGTGAAGAACACTAAAGCAATCATTAAAACTTTTTCAATTGTAAAAAGAAAACACCTTAAATTAAGCATATTGACTAGAGACATGGAAGATGTTTAAAAGGCCAAATAGAACTTTTAGAGATGAAAACTATAATATGAAATTTAAAAATGCATGAATGGGAATAATAGCAGATTAGACATGCAGAAGAAAAGATTAGTGAATTTGAAGGCATAGTAATAGACACTATCCAAACTAAAATGTAGAAGGAAAAAATACTTAAAAAATGAATAGAGTATCAGTTCTGGGATAACTTCAAGATGTAGTTGGTATCCCTGAGAGGTGGGGATGGGTGGTGGTGGGGCAGGAGAGGTAGAAGAGATCTTTGAAAGAGCACACTCTGTACCTGACAATATTTACCCAGAATGATCACCACCAAGTCATATTCTTATAAATTACTGGATTTTAAAGATGAAGAAAAAATGTTTGAGCATGTAGACAAGAGCAAGTGATCTATGAGATAAGAAAATTAGATCATCATCAGACTATTTTTAGAGAAAGAGGAAGGGGGAAGAGAGAAAGAGAGAGAGAGAGAGAGAGAGAGAGAGAGAGAGAGAGAGAGAGAGAGAAGAGCATTGATGTGAAAGAAGCACATCAATCTGCTGCCTCCCATACACGCCCTAGCTGGGGATCAAACTTGTGACCTTCTTGTGCATGGGACATGGAAAGATACTCCAACCACACTAATCAGGATTGATAGCAACCATTAATGGCAGAATAAAGTAAAGTAACATAAGATACACAAGGAAAGAAAAAGTGAGCTAAGAAATTTACCCCAAAGAAAATTGTCTTTCAACTATAAAGGACATGGACAAAATGTTATCAACATGCAAGAACAGAAGGAATATTGTCCTCATAAGTCCTTCCAAAGGAACCTATTAAAGAACAAGCTTCAGCAAGGCTGGTGTGGCTCAGTGGATTGACTTCATCCCATGCACCACGAGGTTGCTGGTTGGCCTGGTCGGTGTGGCTCAGTGGTTGAGCACCGACCTTATGAACTAGGAGGTCTCAGTTCATACCCAGTCAGGGCACATGCCCGGGTTGTGGGCTCGGTCCCCAGTGAGGAACGTGCTTGAGGCAGCTGATCAATGATTCTCTCTCATCATTGATGCTTCTATCTCTCTATCTCCCCCTCCCTTCCTCTCTGAAATCAATAATTTTTTTTTTTAATCAAGAAGCCGAAATTGTTTTGGCTCAGTGGATAGAGTGTCAGCCTGCGGACTGAAAGGTCCCAGGTTCGATTCCAGTCAAGGGCATGTACCTTGGTTGCAGGCACATCCCCAGTAGGGGCGCGTGCAGGAGGCAGCTGATCGATGTCTCTCTCTCATCGATGTTTCTAACTGCCTATCCCTCTTCCCTCTTCTCTGTGAAAAATCAATAAAATATATTTAAGAAAAAAAAATCAAGAGGTTGCTGGTTGATTCCCAGTCAGGGCACATGCCCAGGTTGCAGGCTCCATCCCCAGTAGGGGGAGTGCAGGAGGCAGCTGATGGATGTTTCTCTATCATCATTGATGTTTCTCTTTCTCCTTTACCCTTCCTCTCATTCTAAAAAATCAATAAAACATATTTTAAGATATTTTTTCTATTTTTTAAAACATATTTTATTGATTTTTTTTACAGAGAGGAAGGGAGAGGTATAGAGAGTCAGAAACATGGATGAGAGAGAGAAACATCCATCGGCCGCCTCCTGCACGCCCCCCACTGGGGATGTGCCTGCAAACAATGTACATGCCCTTAACCGGAATCAAACCTGGGACCCTTCAGTCTGCAGGCCGACAGTCTATCCCACTGAGCCACACCGGTTTCGGCCAATAAAACATATTTTTTTAAAAGAACTCGCTTCAGAAAACCAAAATGAGCAGAGAGTTTTTGACCTAAGGGCTGGTGGTGAGCGCTGAACTGAGAAGACTAATGACAGTTCAAAGGGAGAGTTTAGTGCGCAAGGAAGGATTCAGGTAACAGATAGAGACCAATCATGACAAAATTGGGAGAGAATGGGGACAATATATCTCCATTCTACATTTTAAAACTATTCTTAATTCTACCAGCAGTGGTGGTAGTATGAGTATTGCAGTTCTGAGACTGAGTAAGGTGAGTTTCCAGGAAGGGGTTAAGCCAGCAGACCTGAGACTGCTGTCCCTCTAAAGGCCTGCTCACAAAGTTTGCCCTTGGCTGGAGTCTGGCAACTTGATTTCAGGAGGGTTCTCACCATTTCCTAGCTGATAAGGTGGCTCACTGTGCATTCCAGTGCGTTTTATGCCAAACATCTGCTTCCTTCTGGGGATCTGGAATATCGGTACGTGCTCAGCAGAGGGTGCCTGATGACTACATTCCCAATAAAAACCGAGGACTCTGAGTAATAGACTTCTCAGTCAGGAAGATCACACATGGGTGGCTGCATTTCCGTTGCTGGGGCAACAGCAGGCTCTGGGTGACCCCTGGTGGGAGGGAGAGACACCGTAAGGAAGTCTGCTCATGGCATCTTCCTGTGTCTTTTCCCCTTGCTGATTCTATGGCATGTCCGTTTGCTATTATAACTTTAGCTGTAAATATAACAATATCCTGAGTCCAGAGACCTTACAGTGAATCATTGCGTGTGGTGGCAGTGGTGGGACTCCATAAAACAACCCTGACTCACTGAAACGTGGGTACAGCATTCCTCAAGAAAAAGAAAGAAGAAATGATGGGAAGTGACAATATCCTGTGGTCTGAGTGGCTATGAAGTTACCTACAGTGTTAAACAGCAACTGAGCTGCCATCTCTTGTGAAAGGGAACAGTTAAATCCAAAAAGGAGCTCAGCTCATGGCTTTGGTTTTGGTTTTATCCTCTAAGTGGGAGGGGAAAGGGCCCAAATAGTTGCCCCAATAAAAAATAATTCGTTTGTAGTTGGTTTCTCCTCAAGGTAGGAGGGGAAAGAGCCCCAACATTTTGGAGGGAGGGCTTTGAGCGGACAAAAATATTAAAAGTCTGTGTTGCCCTCTCTTTCGAGTCAAAGAAAAAGAGCTAAATTGGTTCACCAGGGCTGGAGCAAGTCTTTAGGTAAACTGGAAGGGGGAGGGTTAAAAAAACAAAAAACCAAAAAAAAACAACAACAGCCTGATTGGCTGGCTGGCTGGCTGGTGTGATTCCGTGCAGGAGGCAGCTGAAGATGATTTTCTCTCATCATTATTGTTTCTATCTCTCTCTCCCTCTCTGAAATTAATGAAAATGAAAACAAATTTAAAAAAGAAAAACATTCTAGCTTTTTCTTCAGCTTAGCAGCAGCCTCAGCTCAGGGACAGCCCCTCCTGATACTTTGCAGCTTGGTCTGCTGATTGCTGTAACGTTAACCCTGTATGTGCTGCCTTTAAGACTAGGGATTTGAGGGGTTTTGTAAGAGGTTTTGTATTTTATGACTATCACACCTGAGTGTATAATCAAAATTGATGTAAAATTTTCTACTGGCCATTTCATCCGTGCTAGATATAGATCATCCTGACAGGGAAAGCTGTAAAGGGGGAAAAAGTGTACAGGCATCAAAGCTCCCTGCTTTTTAAAAAAATATATATTTTATTGATTTTTTTTTTTTTTACAGAGAGAAAGGGAGAAGGATAGAGTCAGAAACATCGATGACAGAGAAACATTGATCAGCCGCCTCCTGCACGCCCCCTACTGGAGATGTGGCCGCAACCAAGGTACATGCCCTTGACCAGAATCGAACCTGGGACCCTTCAGTCCGCAGGCCGATGCTCTATCCACTGCCCCACAACAGTTTTGGCAAAGCTCCCTGCTTTTTGCTGCCTGTGAGCAAAATGCCATTTCAATTCTGGGAAAAGAATAAGATCTCATCGTGAATTTTTATTTTGTTATTTTTGCCTGTTGGAGCCTCTGGAAAAAAAAAGGGGATATAATGGAAAGGGAGTCAATCTTCAAGTAAAAAATGGCACTTTGGGAGGTCTTAAACCCACTGTGCTAATGTGCAGTTGTTGAAATGAAGTGGTGGGCAGTAGAAGCTGGCTTTCCATCACATACACATATTTTGGAGTGCATCTGTTTGGATGCCAGAATTGACAAGAAGGGCTTTTAGGAGAGCCTTTCTTATCACTTGGGCTGGGAATACAGCTGTCTGGCCCTTCCTTGTCTCAACTTTGCTGGTACTGAAAAAAAAAAAGCCACTGGCTTTTATAAAAAAAAAATTGTATTTTTTCAATTACATTTTACATTCAATAGTATTTTGTACTAGGAGCCCAGCAAGGGATTTGAAATTGCACAGCGCTGCCCCCTTGAGTTGCCGGTCCGGCTCTTCTTCGCTCTCGGGGCACCGCAGCAGTCACAGCCGCTCTTGGTCTGGCCATGCCTCCCTCTCCAGCCCTTGGAGCAGCCACGGCCACTGCTGATCAGGCCCTCCCCCAGCACAGCCCAGGAGTGTGGAGGCCCCTGCCGACCTGCCTCCGGTGCTGCGCTAGCAACTTCCTCCTGTTTGGGCAACCTTTTACGGTGTCCCGGTTAACAGCACTTGAGACTCAGGCCTTTGTTCCAGCCACAGTCTGCCATCTTTGCTGCTGACACTAGCCAGAGTCGGCTTTCTTAGTCTTTGCTGCACGCTCTGGCCAGAGTCTGCCACCTTCGTCTTCACTGCAGATTCCAGCTGGAGTCTGCTGTCTTCGTCTTCACTGTGGCCGGAGTGCCACTCCTGTAGATCCCTTGACCTCCCACCCTCCCTCTCATAGCAGGCGTCCTGCCCCATCCGGCCACTCCACGCCTGGAGCAGCTGGAGGGCCGCCATCTTTCTCCTTTAATTTGCACATTCCCTCTGATTGGCTGGTGGGTGTAGCGGAGTGCTGGTTCATTTGCATGTTTCTCTTTTATTAGTGTAGATGTATAGAGAGATTAGTTTCAGGTGTAGTCGTTAGACAATCTCATACTTTACAAACTGGTCCCTCTGACATTTCAAGTACCCACCTGGCATTGTACACAGTTATTAGAATATTATTGGCTTTTAAAAAATCCTAGATTCACAGATTCTAATTGCCAGGGCCTGACTAGAAGCTGAAACCTGACACTCTTCTGCAGCTGTGCTCAACTGCAAGTGCATCCATCTCAAAGAACAGGACTCAGATTCTGGAATGATTGCCTCCTTAAGACAGCCACTGCAGGGCCATGAACTGCGAAAATATCATGGATGATGCGTGAATATGATATTTGACTATCACACAAATGCCTACAGGAAAGGGCTGGTGTAATTGAGCTGCGGATTGGCTTCATATTTCTGACACAGAGACTAGTTGTGGTTACTGAATTGAAATCAGCAAGTTAACTAGAAGCTAACTTGTGGTTACTGTATTAAGCTGCAAGCTAGGGAAGGACATCCCAAGGAGTGTGACCACTTCACCTACTCCCCATGGGTCAGACTCCCCACCCTTTCTTGGAGATGGTCACTGCTATTGACTTGCTGTGGTCAACTTTTCATATGATTTGCAATTTGTACCAATGTACTGATAGTTTGACTACTTCCTTCACCTCTCTCTTGCTAGACACACTTTTGCAAGACATTTGATTATTAAATGCAGTTGTCCCAAGCAAGGGATTCATTTTTTTCTAGGCTGCTCACTGGGGAAATGATTAGGACCAAAGGAGTGGGAGGTTATGCAAACCCATTTTGGAGGGGAAAAAAAAAGGAAAGTTCAGGATTCTTCCTGACCAATTCTTGAACATGATGTATCTTTCTGGTTAAACTGTATAAAAATGTTTTGCTGGGCAAATGTTCCTTTTCTGCTTGCATACAACCCTTCCAGACAAAAAGTCTGGAGGATAGTAAAATGGTTGGGAAATGTGAGGTTGTGATCGCTGAGTGAGACACACCAATGTTGTAACCATGGAGAAATAATCCTATCTAATAAAAGAGTAATATGCAAAATGACCATCACTCCAAGACACAAGATGGCCACCTCCATGTGGTCAAAGATGGCTGCCCTCATGTAGACACAAGATGGCCACCACAAGGCGGCCAGCAGGGAAGGCAGTTAGGGGTGACCGGACCAGCAGAGGGGGGCAGTTGAGGGGGGGAAGGCCTGCAAGAGAGGGCAGTTAGAGGGGGGACCCAGGCCAGCAGGGGAGGGCAGTTAGGGGCAATTGGGCCAGCTAGGGAGAAGTTAGGCATTGATCATGCTGGCATGAGAGTGGTTAGGGGGTTATCAGGCTGACAGAAACAGAGGCTGGTGAACAGTTGGGAGCCAGCAGTTCTGATTGTGAGAGGGATGTCCAACCGCCCATGTAGGCCCGATCAGGCCTAAACGGGAAGTTGGACATCCTTCAAGGGTCTCAGATTGGAGAGGGTGCAGGCTGGGCTGAGAGACAGCACCCCCCCACCCATGCATGAATTTTGTGCACCGGGCCTCTAGTCCTATATAATAAAAGCTTGATATGCTAAGTGTCTGGTCTACCAGTCAGCCATTCAACCAATAAAAGTGTAATATGCCAATGATATGCTAAGGCTGCTCAACCACTCACTATGGTGTGTGCTGACTAACAGGAGGCAGATGCTCTGACCAATATGTTAGCTGGCTGCTGGGGTCCGACTTATCAGGACTGAGTGAAATGGGCCAGACATGCCCTGGAGCCCTCCCACAGTCCCTCCCCAGCTGGCCAACTTCCCATGTCTCTCCCTAGCCCCAGTTGTCCACCAATGCGGTCCCTCAGTCTGGCCTGCACCCTCTCGCAATCCGGGACCCCTCAGGGGATGTCGGAGAGCCTTTTTGGCCCTATCCTGCAGGCCAGGCCAAGGGACCCTGCTCGTGCACAAATTCATGCACTGGGCCTCTAGTAATAATAATAATAATAATAATAGTAATAGTAATAGTAGTAGTAGTAATAATAATAATAATAATAATAAAGCCTGGGGAGGTGCCAGGGAGTAGAGAAGGCATTAATGATCTTTGTTTTTCTGAACTGCTCCTGAAAGCTTTCCCCTTTTCCTGAAAAAAAAAAATGCCTCATGGTATTTTATTTTCAAGCTGCTGTGAATTCAAACTGACTGTAGATCACACGTAACAGGCAGCAGCAGGGTGGCACCATCCCCCACACTTTCCATGCCGAGCACTTCCAGGTGTCCACACACATGCTAGGAATGATGGAGGCAAAACTGAAAGAAATTGGATGCTTTCAGGCAGTCCCTCTGAAGCCAAGGACTAAACAATTATTTGGTTGGATTGGGCAGGAGGCTTCGTAGTCAGAGGTGACACTGGGGGCCCTGTCAACCCATACTGCCTGCCTCATGTCTGTCTTGCTCTGGGTACCCTAACAAATATTAGACTTCCTCTGTTTCCAAGGAGACCATGTGTGCCCTCAGGGATTTCACTTCCTGTGGGTGTGCCTTGACCCTCCCAACACTGCCTCAGCCTAATGGCTTACCAGTCAGCTTCCACTTACTGACCAGAGTATACTGTGCCTGAATGGATGCCCTGAGCCAGGTAAAAAGGGGCTAATGTAGAAATTTAAGGAGGCAGGTACCTTGCTTTCTAAGATAAATATTTGTGGTTAATGGGATTTGTTTAAACTGGTGAAATCTAGGACCCCTGTAAGGTATAACTGAGGTTAATACCGCAGGTAGGTCTCTCCTGATGCAAGGGATCCGACTGGTCATTGTGTTGTAAAAGTTGCCTTGGCCGAGGTTCAAGGGGTCAGCTATCCAGAAATGGGTGAACAAAGCCTGCTATCCTTTGATGGGTTGGCCCTTGGCTAAAAACTTGCATTTTGGAAGTGTTTCCACTATTCCTTTACTGGTAAGAATGACTCGTTGTGCTCAGACTTCGTGCAAACAGTGTGGTTTATGCTTATCCTCTGCTTTCATCCTAAGAGTCTGCAATTTTGGTGCATGCTAGGCAGAGTGTCTAAGGACCAGCCCCCAACAAAAACCTTGGGCACTGAGTCTCTAATGGCCTCCTTGGGCAGAAACATCACACATGTGTCGCTGCATTTTTGTTGCTAGGAAACAGCCAGTTCTGCCTGACTCATTGTGGAAGGGAGACAACATCAGGAAGCCTGAGCATGGCATCCTTCAGACTCTGCCTGTGTCTTTTTCCAGGGTTGATTCTGTCGCATATCTGTTGGCTCTAATGAACCTTAGCTGTGAATACAAATGTCAGTGGCGCTGGGAATCTGCAAGACCAGGTTCTTGTCTCCTGCAGGAAAGATTTCAACACGAGAGACGGAAATTGAAGCAAACGGTAAAGCTTTATTCAAGCGGAAGTACATCAAGCGAAGCTGGAGTGCCCCATTGGGTCTAAGTCCTAGCTTTTGACTTATTCTTGCCCCTCCCATGCTTTGTACTAATCTCCCTGTACCATTCAGCCTTCGGTGGCCATTTTAGTTTTCTATTCACCCTTCCCCTTGTTTACTTAAGCATGGTTTTGGGGTCTGTTTGTCCTTTTCTCTGCCCTGCTCATATCTATCTAACTACCTACTCTAACATTTCCCCTCTCAAGAGTTATGAGACCCAATTCATTGGGAGATCATGGACGTAGACAATCATCTGGCTACTTCCTGCTGACAAATGGGCGAAGTTGGGGATTGGGTCTCATTCTCTTGCTCTCTGTCAGGGCAGAGGGTAGGTTTCTCAGAATCAGAATCTTTAGCCAGCTTGATCAAGGAGTTGAGTTGTCTCTGCGTATGTGTGTGGGGAGGGGCAGGGGGTTTGAAAACCCTGGCGAAGCATCATTTACAGGTGCAATAGTTGTAACCTGGAAGAGACAAATTTTACAAGTAGGTTAAACAAACAAGGACCAAACAGTGTTATCACTAATATGATGAAGAGAGAGATTAAAAGAACTCCAAAGAGAGACCATAACCAATATTTCCAGTTCCAAGTAAGCGAGGTCACCATACTGGGCAAAAGTTGGGTTTCTCTGAAGCCTTTTAACCAGGTTGCATGATTTGTAATTTCACGTACTCTTGTTTCTACTTTAGCAGAATTATTGATGTTGGTACAGCATGCAGTATTTTGAATAGCACAAACTCCTCATTCTGCAGTTAAGAGATAGTCTAAGGCAGTGGTCAGCAAACTCATTAGTCAACAGAGCCAAATATCAACAATACAACGATTAAAATTTCTTTTGAGAGCCAAATTTTTTACACTTAAACTTCTTCTAATGCCACTTCTTCAAAATAGACTCACCCAGGCCGTGGTGTTTTGTGGAAGAGCCACACTCAAGGGGCCAAAGACCCTCATGTGGTTCACGAACTGCAGTTTGCCGACCACGGGTCTAGGGCAATACGATTGTCTAAGATTTTATTGGCTAATGAGTTCAGAGACTATTGTAGTTTATGGAGGGCTTTTATGATTTTCCATAGTTAAAACAGAGGGTACATAAAGGAGTCCCTCTAATTGGAACCATCCTGTTGGCCCCTTGGTGTATTGTGTTGGGATGTCCATTGTATTTCTTCTTGGGTATATTTAGGGGTTGGTAGTTCTGTAGGTAAGGATGGAATTAGTGCTCCCAAGAATATATTTTCAGAGGTGGCAGCTACCTTTATCAACATATTTGTTTTCTTGTGTTAGTTTATGTTGATGTCCCTTTGAGTGTATAATTGCTATTTCTTTAGGTAAATGAATTGCCTGTAATAATTTAAAAATTTGAGGCCTGTGTTTAATAGGGGTATCATTTGTTGTTATATATCCCCTTTCCTTCCAGATAGTATGATCATGAAGTATTAGAAAAGCATTCTTAGAGTCTGTATATATATATATTCAATTTTTTATCTTGCCCTAATTCTAGGGCCCCAGTGAGAGCTATTAATTTAGCTAGTGTGCAGAAGTTCCTGAAGGAAGAGATTTGGCCTCTATAATTTGATGTAAAGAAACTACAGCGTACCGCAGGATGGGTTCCATTTAGTACAAAGCTGCATCCGTCTGTGAATCAATTTTCCTCTGGATTTTCGAAAGGCTGTTCTGTAGGGTCCTGTCTACTTGCATAAATTTGTTCGAACGTTTCACATCAAGAATGTATAGGTTGGTCCTTTTCAGGGAGTGGCAGGATTTAGGGTGTTACATTTTTTTTCTATTTTAACCTGGGGATTTTCCAGTAACAATACCTTGTATCTGAGTATTCCACTATCTGTGAGCCAAGGAGGTCCTTTTAGGTCTAACGAGGGGCCTATTTGATAAGAGGTGTAAAGGACAAATTGTTGGCCTAAAGACATTTTAGGGGCTTCCACCAGTAATGCAGCGGCTACAACAATCCTAAAACAATGTGGCCATCCCTGTGCTACTGAATATAAACCTCTGGATAGATAGCTTACCCGTCTCTTGGTTGGGCCAAGGACCTATGACAGGACTCTCAAGGCCGTTCTTTTTTCCTCTGTTACATACAAGTGGAATGGCTCATCTAGTATTGAGAGTGGGAGGGCTGGGACTGGGTTAGGGCCTGTTTTAGTTGCCTAACGGTCTGTCTTTACTCTTGGTTTCAGGGCAGGGAGTCTGTCTGTGTCTGTCCCTCTCCTTAGGGCTGAGGATAGGGGCTTTGACATTTCTCCATAGCCTAAAATCCAGAGTCTACAGTATCTGGCTAATCTTAGAAGTTGTTTCCAGGTGGTTGGCGTAGGTATTTGGGCAACTGTTTGGATTTTCTTCCAGGAAAAGAATACATTTTCTCAGTGTCAAAATGAATACTCCATAATTTACCTTTTATTTAAGTAATTAGGCTTTGGTCTTAGATACTTTGTATCCCCTATCTGCCGGAAAAGTTAAAGTCTTAATAGTGTGCTGTATTTCTTTTTTCTTGGAGGGTAGTAAATGAGTTAATCATCTATATATTGTACGAGTTTTTCTTCCCACTTCAAGAATTACTAGTAGGTTCCTGTGATCTTTGGCTAGTGCCAGTCTAAGCAAATGAGGGCTATTCCAAAAGCTCTAGGGCAATAAGGTCCAGGTGAGTAGTTGGCTTATATTGCCCATGGTCCATTCAAAGGCAAATAAGCGTTGAGAGCAGGGGCTCAAAGGAATGCAGAAAAAAGTATCTTTGAGACTGATAACCATTGGATCTGAGAAGGTCTTTCTCTTAGGATGGTGTAAGGATTGGGAACTAGAGGATGGATTGGCACAACAGCCTCATTTATAATTTGCAGATTGTGCACTAATCTATATTCTCCATTTTATTTTAGTTTTAACAGGGAGGATAAGAGTATTTAGTGCAGGGCAAGTTAATAGAAATGAATAGCCCATGTTTCGGGAATTTATTATTATTTCAAGTCTTTTTTTCGGGCCTCTAGCTTCATAGGATATTGCTTCCTCTGGAGAACATTTGTGAGATTTTTTTAGTTTTATTATTTTTTATTTTTTTAATATATTTTATTGATTTTTCACAGAGAGAAAGGGAGAGGGATAGAAAGTCAGAAACATCGATGGGAGAGAGACATCGATCAGCCGTCTCCTGCATGCCCCACACTGGAGATGTGCCCGCAAGCAAGGCACATGCCCCTCACCGGAATCGAACCTGGGACCTTTCAGTCCGCAGGCTGACGCTCTATCCACTGAGCCAAACCGGTCTTGGCAAGTTTTATTTTTTATATGTAGTGCTGTCTTAGCCCTTCCATCAGCCCAGACCTCTGGGTTAAACTGCCAAATTCATGGAATGATCTATAATTTCCTCAGTTTCAAGGACCGTTCAGAGAAAAAGATAATGGCTTGGTGTTGATTTTTGGTGCCCCTAGTTTACTGAGGGTGTTCTTCCCTAAAAGCAGGATAGGGCATTCTGACATCACCAAGAATGGATGGGAAAAGGTCCCAAAGATAACAGAGGGGAAGAGTAAATCTCCTGATGGAGGGTTTTCCACTAATCCCAACTACTTGGCAGGAGTCAGAAGGTAGAGGTCCAGAGAAATTATTTAGCACAGAGTAGGCAGCTCCCATTTCTACTTTCCACATCTGGGGGGACCCTTGGCTCCGTCCCATTCAAATGGATGTTCTTGTTGGGAACTGGCTCGAGTAGAGAGCCTCCTCAGTCAAGGGTCATGAGTGGTTCCGGCCCATGTCCCCTTCGGGACCCAGGACAGTCACAGACCCAATGATCAGGCTCCTTACACTTTGGACAAGGCGCTTCTGACTTCAGTTTCAATGGCCAGGTTTCCCACAGCGATGGCGGGTTCCAACAGGCACCTTAGGGTTTCCCCCCTTCTGAGAAGGCTGGTCCTGAGGGTGGAAAGGAGCTGAGCCTGCCTTTTGTCTTTGCGCTTTTGTTTCTTTGTTCTTTTCTTCCTCCTCCATTTCTTTATTACAGTTAACTGAGGGTGCTGCCTTTGGGGTCTCAGTCATCCATGTCCCTGGACCATGGGCTAGTTTTTTTGTAATTTATACCAGATGTCTGGGGCGACCTGATTTCGGAAGTGATATTTTATAATTTATTGTCCCTCAGGTGAGTTGGAAAATCTTCTCAAAAATCTGGGGTCGTCTTATACACCGGGTGTCGTCTTATAGGGTGAGTATATCCTAAACTCTATATTTTAACTGGAAAAGTTGGGGGTCGTCTTATACACCCAGTCGTCTTATATGCCAGAAAATATGTTACGTTGGTATGTTTATGAAGGGTCTCTTTTAATCTTTCTAAAAAGGCAGAAGGGTTTTCTTGAGGCCCTTGGTCAGTGGCTGAAAGTTTATTATCATTTTAGTTGTGCTTTCAATTTTTTTCATTCCTTCTATTAAGCAATGTAAGAAGTGATCTCTAAGAGCCCTGTCTCATTGGTTGTTATAGCTCCAATTGGGGTCTGAATTTGGGACTGCAACAGCGCCTACAGGGTATATTTGAAGCTGAGTTAAGTGGATGTCATCCCTAAATATTTGAGCTGCTTCAGTTATTTCAGCTCACTGCTCTGGCACAACAGTTTGCCCCATGATCCCTGCATAGCTTTCCACACAAAGTCAAAGGTTCAGGTTAGTTTAAGGAAGTTGTCATGTATTTCTTGGAATCATCTGAAATTGTTGACCATCTGGAAAATAGAAAAGAGAGGTCTGGGCAATGAGGCTGGACAGGAGAGTATGAATGGGCCAGAGTGTCCTATGGCCTTTTGTTCAAATGATAGAAAGTATGGACAGGCTCAGGCATCCCCTTTGCCAAGCTCTATCTGCAGAGTATTTCTAGACCTCTTTAGAAATTCTCTTAAAGCCTTGGCCAAAGCTTCCCTAGTGACTCACCATTTCCAGGTTTTGGATTTTTTGAGCCATATATTTTCATCTATCTTTTCCATCCCTTCCCTACCCTTGAGTGCCTTCGTCTCAACCCATACTCTGGAAAGCTGGATAGTGTTCTTAGGAGTTGAAGTCCTGCTATCTCTTGCAGCATGAGTACCTTGTAGCGTCTTATGATGAGTCTGTGAAAAATATATATGTAATATGTGATCCAATCTAATAAGCCTTTTGAGTTTAGGTATTTTCCTGATGAGACTATCTTCGTGTCAAAAGGGCATAATATTGGACAAACCCAATGTTTCAGCAGACAGGGGAGTCCATTCTTGATAAAGAAAGCCCGTGGGATGCATTCATCTTTCCAATAACTTCCCCGACAGAGACAGCAAAAGTGCTGGTGGCAACTAAGGTCTGAAATGTCAGGCCTGACAGGATAGAAGTAGCTGAACCTAAGTAAGCGAGAGAAATCTCGCAGGGGCTGATAATAAATGGAGCTCTGTAGACTTTTCAAGCAGCGGTGAAACAAAAAATACACAAGGAAAGCGTTCATCACAGAATTCGGCCAGTGTTCTCTCCTGATGTGGTGTAACAAGCAAGGGAAATGAGGAACTCGATCCTTCGTCTGAGCAACTAGACGCCTTAAGGAATAGTTGCGACCCGCCCTCCCGCAGATACAGCAGGCACCCCGCCTGCACTTCAAACACAGCTGTGAGGAGAGGGAGGCAAAAGAAAGAATACCAGACGGGTAGATAAGATTCAGGAGGTAAAACGTGGACGTTTCTGAAAGAAGATGCGTAGGGGCAGTCGGTGGTGTTGATAATCTGAACCCAGACATCATGGACTAACAGATCTGTTCAGCCTGAGCAAAGTTCTCCCGGGGTGTGCTGCTTATAGGAGAGGCTTTCAGGAACAGTGACCCTCTCGGACTGCTGGCTGTCCCTGCTCCTTCTACGTGTCTAAGACAGCGGGAGGGGACCCCCAAATGCCAGCTGGCCAACCCTTACATGCTCTTCCCGGATGAGTCCAATTTTAATGACAGGTGATATTTACTTCCCTGAAGCTCAGAGACTGGGCCTCACCAGTTATTAGGAGCCGGTTCAAGTGCAAAAGCAAACGCAAGCCTTAGCGGGTTTGGCTCCTTGGATTGAGAATAGGCCTGCGGACTCGAAGGGCCCTCCCTTCCACTCTCTCAAAAAAAATCAGTGAAAAAATATCCTGGGGTGAGGATTAACAACAACAACAAAAGGGAAAGTAAGAATGTCTTTCTCTCCAAATTAATTGCCTGGGGCTTGGGTCAGTATTGAGGTGTTATCAGCCTTTGTCTAGCTGGTGGGTGAGGGGTTTTCTGCCCCGGGCTGAGCAGTCTTACCTTCTTCTGGAGCCTTCAAGTGGCACCCGCCCTTGCGGCATTTAACTGAGTGACCGTGCCCAGGAGAGTAAGGCTTAGAGAGAGAGAGAGAGAGAGAGAGAGAGAGAGAGAGAGAGAGAGAGA
>JAAGEH010000137.1:2368471-2440365 GCA_011751065.1 Lasiurus cinereus | reverse complement strand
AAATGCAGAAGAAACTAGAGGAGGTGCAGAATAAACAAGAAGAAATGAATAATGACATCACTGCTATAAAGAACTCAATAGAAAGCATCAAAAGTAGACTAGAAGAAGCAGAGGACCGCATCAGTGAGCTAGAAGACACGGTAGGAAAAAATACCCAAATACAGCAGCTTCTAGAAAAAAAAGTTAAAAAGCAAGAGGAGAGTCTAAGGGAACTTTGGGATAACATGAAACAAAATAACATCCGCATAATTGGGGTTCCAGAAAGAGTGGAAACTGAACAAGGATTAGAGAACGTGTTTGAAGAAATAATGACAGAAAATTTCCCCAATATAGAAAAGAAAAAACCCACACAAATCCAAGAAGCTCACAGAGTCCCAAGCAAAATGAACCCCAACAAACCGACACCGAGGCACATTATAATTAAATTGGCAAACACCGACGACAAAGTAAGAATCTTAAAAGCAGCCAGAGAGAAACAGAAAGTTACCTACAAAGGAACCCCCATAAGACTAGCTACTGACTTCTCAACAGAAACTCGTCAGGCCAGAAGAGAATGGAATGAAATATACAAAGTCATGCAAAGGAAGGGTCTGAATCCAAGAATACTGTACCCTGCAAGACTCTCAATCAAAATTGAAGGTGAAATCAAAAGCTTCACAGACAAAAAAGGACTAAGGGAATATATTACCACCAAACCAGCAATGCAAGAAATGTTAAAAGGTCTGCTGTAATAAAAAGAAAGAGTAAGCGAAGAAGGAACTCGGGGGTAAGGACTAAAAATGGCAACAGATAAGTACTTATCAATAATAACTTTAAATGTAAATGGATTAAATGCTCCAATCAAAAGACATAGGGTAACCGATTGGATAAGAAAACATGATCCATATATCTGCTGTCTGCAAGAAACCCACCTTAGGAAAAGAGACGCACACAGATTGAGGGTGAAGGGATGGAACATGGTATTTCAGGCAAATGGAAATGAAAAAAAAGCTGGGGTTGCAATACTTATATCTGACAAATTAGATCTCAAAGTGAAGGACATAACAAGAGATAAAGAAGGCCACTTTATAATACTAAAGGGAACAATCCAACAAGAAGGAATAACTCTGGTAAACATATATGCACCCAATATAGGAGCACCTAAATACATAAAAAAACTCTTGGAGGATGTTAAGGGAGAGATTGACAGCAATACAATCATAGTAGGAGACTTTAATACCCCACTGTCACCATTGGACAAATCCTCTAAACAAAAAATCAGCAAAGAAACATCAATCCTAAATGACTCACTAGACCAGATGGAATTAATTGACATCTTCAGAACATTTCACCCCAAAGCCACAGAATATACATTCTTCTCCCGTGCACATGGGTCATTTTCAAAGATAGATCATATGTTGGGTCATAAGAAAAGTCTCTTCAAATTCAAGAAGATAGAAATCATATCAAGCATTTTCTCAGACCACAGTGGCATAAAACTGGAAATCAACTATAATAAAAACAATAGAAAGAAATCAAACACATGGAGACTAAACAGCATGCTTTTATTTTTTTATTTTATTTTTTTTTAAATATTTTTTTATTAATTTTTATACATATCTTCCCATTGCCCCCCCTCCCTCCCAGGCATACCCCAACCCCCCAGTGTCTATGTTCATTGGTTATGATTATATGCATAGATACAAGTCCTTTGATTGATCTCTTATCTACCTCATCTAACTTTAATCTTCCTGCTGTAATTTCACAGTCTGTTTGAAGCTTTACTGTCTCTGTATCTATCCTTTTGTTCATCAGTTTATAATGATCTTTATTATCCCCCAATGAGTGCGATCATGTGATGCTTCTCCTTCATTGACTGGCTTATTTCGCTAAGCATAAGGCTCTCCAGTTCCAACCAGGTTGCTGCAAATGGTAAGAATTCCTTCTTTTTAATGGCAGCATAGAATTCCATTGTGTAGATGTACCACAGTTTTCTGATCCACTCATCTGCTGACGGGCACCTAGGCTTAAACAGCATGCTTTTAAACAACAACTGGGTAACCAGAGAGATCAAGGAAGAAATAAAAAACATCATGGTAACAAATGACAATGACAACACAACAATACAAAATTTATGGGACACAGTGAAAGCAGTCTTGAGAGGGAAGTTCATAGCCCTACAAGCCTACTGCAAAAAACAGGAAACAATGGTAATAAATCACCTAAACCTAAAACTCAAAGAGCTAGAACGTGAGCAACAAGAAAAACCCAGTGTACTCAGAAGGAAGGAAATAGTGAAGATCAGAGCGGAGATAAACAACTTGGAGACCAAAGAAACAATTCAAAAGATCAACAAAACAAAGAGCTGGTTCTTTGAAAGGATAAACAAGATTGATGGACCCCTAGCCAGGCTCACCAAGAAGCAAAGAGAGAAGACCCAAATAACCAAAATCAGAAATGAAAGAGGAGAAATAACAACAGACCCTGTGGAAATACAAAGGATTGTTAAAAAATACTATGAACAACTCTATTCAAACAAATTGGACAACCTGCAAGAAATGGACATTTTCCTAGAAAAATATAACCTCCCAAAACTCAATGAGGAGGAAGCCAAACATCTCAATAGTCCAATAACTATGGAAGAAATTGAAGCAGTCATCAAAAAGCTCCCAGCAAATAAAAGCCCGGGTCCAGATGGCTACACAGGAGAGTTTTACCAAACATTCAAGGAAGAATTAAAACCTATCCTCCTCAGACTATTCAAAAACATTCAAGAAGAAGGAATACTACCAAACACCTTCTATGAAGCCAGCATCACCCTAATACCAAAACCAGATAAAGACAACACAATGAAAGAGAATTATAGGCCAATATATCTCATGAACACAGATGCCAAAATCCTCAACAAAATTCTAGCAAACCGGATCCAGCAGTACATCAGAAAGATCATACACCATGACCAAGCAGGATTCATCCCAGGAATGCAGGGATGGTTCAATATCCGCAAATCAATAAATGTGATACATCACATAAACAAATTGAGAGATAAAAATCACATAGTCATATCAATTGATGCAGAAAAAGCATTTGACAAAATCCAACACCCTTTCTTGATAAAAACTCTCAGCAAAGTGGGAATAGAAGGATCATACCTCAACATCATAAAAGCCATATATGATAAACCCACAGCTAACATCATACTCAATGGGCAAAAACTAAAACCATTTCCCCTAAGAACAGGAACAAGACAGGGATGCCCATTCTCACCTCTCCTGTTCGACATAGTACTGGAAGTATTAGCCATTGCAATTAGACAACAAAAGGAAATAAAAGGCATCCAAATTGGAAAAGAAGATTAAAGCTGTCCTTATTTGCAGATGACATGATATTGTACATAAAAAACCCAAAGGACTCCATTCCAAAACTAATTGACTTAATTAATGAATTCGGCAATGTAGCAGGATACAAAATTAATGCTAAGAAGTCTGTGTCATTTCTATACACTAACAGTGAAATTATAGAAAGAGAAACTAAAAAAGCAATCCCATTTACCATCCACCAAAAAAATTAAGATACCTAGGAATAAACCTAACTAAAGAGGTAAAAGACCTTTATGCAGAAAACTACAGGACACTGAAAAAAGAGATAAAGATGTTAACAGATGGAAGAGCATACCATGCTCATGGATTGGGAGAATCAACATCATTAAAATGTTCATACTACCCAAAGCAATCTACAGGTTCAACGCACTACCCATTAAAATACCAACGACATATTTCACAGATCTACAAAGAATTCTTCATAGATTCATCTGGAACAACAAAAGACCACGGATAGCTACAGCAATTCTGAGAAAAAAGAATAAAGTAGGTGGGATCTCAATACCGGACTTCAAGCTATAGTACAAAGCAACTGTTCTCAAAACAGCCTGGTACTGGCACAAGAACAGACATATAGATCAATGGAATAGAATAGAGAACCCAGATATCCACCCAAAAACCACTATGCTCAATTAATATTTGACAAAGGAGGCATGAACATTCAATGGAGCCAAGACAGCCTCTTCAATAAATGGTGTTGGGAAAATTGGACAGATACATGCAAAAAATTGAAACTGGACCACCATCTTACACCAAATACAAAAATAAACTCAAAATGGATACAGGACTTAAACATTAGAAGGGAAACCATAAAAATACTAGAGGAATCCACAGGCAGCACAATCTCAGACATATGCCGAAAGAACTTCTTCACTGATACTGCTCCAAAGGCAATGGAAGCTAAAGAAAAAATAAACAAATGGGACTACATCAAAATAAAAAGCTTTTGCACAGCAAAAGAAACCATCAACAAAACAACAAGAAAGATCAATGCATGGGAGAACATATTTGCAAATGCTATCACTGATAAAGGTTTAATCTCCAAAATCTACAGCCAACTTATACAACTTAATAAAAGGAAGATGAAGGATCCAATAAAAAAATGGGCAACTGACCTAAATAGAACCTTTTCAAAAGACGACAGAAGGAAGGCCAAGAGACACATGAAAACATGTTCAAAGTCATTAATCATCCGAGAGATGCAAATCAAAACGACAATGTGATACCATCTTACACCTGTCAGAATGGCTATCATCAACAAATCAACAAACGACAAGTGTTGGCGAGGATGCGGAGAAAAAGGAACCCTTGTGCACTGCTGGTGGGAATGCAGACTGGTGCAGCCACTGTGGAGAACAGTATGGAGTTTCCTCAAAAAACTAAAAATGGAGCTCCCATTTGACCCTGTAATACCACTCTTAGGAATTTATCCTAAGAAATTACAAACACCAATCAGAAAGGATTTATGCACCCCTATGTTCATAGCAGCACAATTTACAATAGCCACAATTTGGAAACAGCCTAGGTGCCCGTCAGCAGATGAGTGGATCAGAAAACTGTGGTACATCTACACAATGGAATTCTATGCTGCCATTAGAAAGAAGGAATTCTTCCCATTTGCAGCAACCTGGTTGGAACTGGAGAGCCTTATGCTTAGCGAAATAAGCCAGTCAATGAAGGAGAAGCATCACATGATCGCACTCATTGGAGGATAATAAAGATTATAAACTGATGAACAAAAGGATAGATACAGAGACAGTAAAGCTTCAAACAGACTGTGAAATTACAGCAGGAAGATTAAAGTTAGGTGAGGTAGATAAGAGATCAATCAAAGGACTTGTATCTATGCATATAATCATAACCAATGAACATAGACACTGGGGGGATGGGGTATGCCTGGGAAGGAGGGGGGGCAATGGGGAGATATCTATAAAAAATTAATAAAAAAAATCAAGACAGTTCACAGGGGCAAGGATATTCATCTCTTCATTGGCGTCCTCACAACCAAACATCGGCTGCCTGCGGACAGCATGATTCAGATTCCACATGTTCCCACCAACCACGAGCTCTTCCTGATCACAAGGACGCCTCACTGTTCTCTTCCTCTGAATTGCAGAACTGAATTCTCATGACTTTTTTAAAAAGATACATATTTTATTGATTTTTTACAGAGAGGAAGGGAGAGGGTTAGAGAGTTAGCAACATCAATGAGAGAGAAACATTGATCAGCCGCCTCCTGCACGCCCCCTACTGGGAATGTGCCTGCAGCAACCAAGGTACATGCCCTTGATCAGAATCAAACCTGGGACCTTTCAGTCCTTAGGCCGAAGCTCTGTCCACTGAGCCAAACCAGTCTTGGCTCCCATGACTTTAACCTCTAGAAATCCTAGAAATTCATTCATATTCCCCAATTGGAATGTACACAATGACAGGAAACTGTCTAAGCAGACCCAATGTGCTTACAAAAAAAAGTCTCTCATGTTACTATTTTCAACCTTTCTATTTCTTTTGAGTGTTTCCATTTTAAGTTGAATATAGCTGTATTTCACTTATATATCCAATCTGGAATTCTCTATCATTAAGGGAGTTTAATCATTTACATTCAGTGCAATTCTTTGATCTTATTTCTAGGACACTGGTTCTCAACAGGGGGCAATTTTGCTCCCCCCCCCCCCGCCAAGGGACATTTGGCCATGTCTGGAGACACTTTCTGATTTTTACAGTGCGGGAGTGATGGCACCCCTGGCATCTAATGGGTAGAGGCCAGGCATGTTGCTAAATGCCTACAAAGCACAGGATGGTCCCCCACAGCAAAGAAGTTGGGCTAGATGTTTGGGGGTTATATATTTTATTTTTCAATAGCTATCTCCTAGGGACATAATCATTGACATTGCTGGGCTGTGAATCACTGACCCACTACACACTCAATAAATGACCACCCTGATGCTCCCTCTGCTCATTTCTAAAACCCCTTAGTCACTGCCTCACATGCTCAGCAATGCTGATCCCAGAATCTGGTGATTATTAACAAATATTGATCCAGAATTGCTTCTATCTTTGTCCCCAGGAAACCCACTTGCTTGATCCCCAAATCCCTTAATGACTGACCCTTAACCACTAAGAGGCATATATCTCATAAGACTCCCCCCACATAGGGAAAAAACCAAGATGGCGGCATACATAAACACCGGAACTGCTGCCTCGCACAACCACTTCAAAACTACAACTAAAAGGCAAAACGGGCATCATCCAGAACCACTTTACTTCCGCAGCTCCTCTGAGTCTCCGTGTGCTTTTCTCTTTTCTTCTAGTTGTAGAATTTCCACTCAGCCAGCCTTCCTGTAAAAGAATGGAGAGTTCATAAACTTGCACTTTCCAATTCAGTAGACACTAGGCAGAGAAACTGAGATATGTAAACTACATGTGGGATTTCAATGATCTAGTATGAAAAAAGAACGTACACTATCTCATTACAGTCATGTGCTGCATAATGACATGTAAGTCAATTATGTCTAAGTTTGTACTATTTGCCACGTGACAAGTAATGAGTGGGAGTGACAAGGTGGAGTAAGAAAAGTGACTTTATTCAGAAAGCCAGCAAGCCAAAAAAATGACAGACCAGGCCCTAAAGATCCATATTAAGAAAGCACAGAGTCGAAACCGGTGTGGCTCAGTGGATAGAGTGTCGGCCTGCAGACTGAAAGGTCCCAGGTTCGATTCCGGTCAAGGGCATGTATCTTGGTTGCGGGCACATCCCGAGTGGGGGACATGCGGGAGGCAGCTGATGGATGTTTCTCTCTCATTGATGTTTCTAACTCTCTGTCCCTCTCCCTTCCTCTCTGTGAAAAAAAAAATAATAAAATATATTAAAAAATAGAAAGTACAGAATTCAGGCTTCTTTTATGTCAAGGGAAGGAGGAAATGGAAGGGACAAGAGGTAATTGATGATCACAGGCATCTGGGTACCAGCAGGGGTCTGAGGAAAATTGTGAGACCTCTTTGTTCTGTTCACTATAGTTGATGTGAGTCTAGTCATAAGGTTCCTGCCAATCTTTGATAAACAATCATTATTTTTGTACATACTTCTGGAGGCACTTTCTGGTAAAAGCCTGCGTTTGTATAACTCAGGCTGCAAGCAGAATGCTCATAATTAGCATGTTTACATGCAAGACTAAGCAGAAGCTATTAACCCCAAACCATGGGAACAAAGCAGACTTGAGCAAGATGGAGTCAGAGAGACCGAGCATTTCACTGTTACAATTGGACAATGGTCTCAGAAGATTATAATGGAGCTATAAAATTCCTATTATCTAGTGGTGCCATAGCCATCTTCATGTCTGAGTGCAATGCATTACACAAATACCATTGTGTTGCAATTGCTGATAGTATTCAGTACAGCAACATGCTGTGCAGGTTTGTAGCATGGGAACGATAGGATTTGTTACCCTAAAATATGTCCATTTGCCATAATGATTATTGTAGGCTGGTTAATTTTAAGAAACAGCAGACATGGGAGAAGCTCTGAAAACCAAATAGAAGTTACCCACCTATAAGGGAAATCTCCATTTGTAAGTCAATTGCCCTTGCTGTGCCAGGGAGAGGACAAAACCTTATCTCTAGAGACATCAATGTATAAGACAGGGACTTATATCTGCATAACAACTTTAGCTTTGTTTATTGTGCTTTTAAAAATATATATTTTATTGATTTTTCACAGAGAGGAAGGGAGAGGGTTAGAGAGTTAGAAACATCAGTGAGAGAGAGAGACATCAATCAGCTGCCTCCTGCACTCCCCCTACTGGAGGTGTGCCCACAACCAAGGCACGTGCCCTTGACCAGGATCAAACCTGGGACCTTTCAGTCCACAGGCTGACGCTCTACCCACTGAACCAAACCGGTTTTGGCTATTGTGCTTTTTTAAAAATATATTTTATTGATTTTTTACAGAGAGAAAGGGAGAGGGATAGAGAGTTAGAAACATCGATGAGAGAGAGACATCAATCAGCCACCTCCTACACGCCCCCCACTGGAGATGTGCCCGCAACCAAGGTACGTGCCCTTGACCAGAATTGAACCCGGGACCTTTCAGTTCGCAGGCCGACGCTTTATCCACTGAGCCAAACTGGTCTCAGCTGGATGTTTCTTATGAGGCGCAGTGCATGAAATTCATGCACAGGAAGGGGGGGCTTGTCCCTCAGCCCAGCCTGCACCCTCTCCAATCTGGGACCCCTCAAGGGATGTCTGACTGTCTGTTTAGGCCCAAAACATCCCTCTTACAATCCAGGACTGCTGGTTCCCAACCATTCTCCTGCCTGCCTGCCTGATTGCCCCTAATGGCTTCTGCTGCCAGCCTGATCACCCCCTAACCACTCCCTTGCCAGCCTGATCAACACCTAACTGCAGATTGCTCCTAACTTTCCTCCCCTGCAGGCCTGGTCCCCCCAATTACCCTCCCTGCAGGCCTTGTCTCCGCCCCCCCCCATCTGCCCTCTCTTGTCAGCCATCTTGTGGCAGCCATCTTTGACCACATGGGGGCAGCCATCTTGTGTGTTGGAGTGACAGTCACTTTACATATTACATCTTTATTATATAGAATTCTGAACATTGTATCATATAGATTTATCTCCATTTCATTTATCTCATCTAGAGAATTCCCTTGTTCTTTCATTTGGGGGTTGCTTGTCTCCTTATTTTGGATGCCTGTTTGGGTATGTGACTATATATTAGGTAGCTCTACTATGTCTCTCAATCTCAAGTGTAGGACAGTGTCAAACACTGTTTCTGACCATTTAGATCAGGTAAAGATTTAAAGCCTCCAGAGACATCCTCTGTCTATAGAGAGAATTTTGTCTTGAATTGCTCTTACGTAAACATCCTCAGGTGTGGCAAATTTTTTCAACAGGGTGGGGCAATTGCTTCTGCCCAAGGCTAATTGTCATTCTCTGGGCCTGAGCAACTTAACCGTGGGATAAGGTATTTTCCAACAGAGTGGGTCATCTGTCTCCCCCCCAGGCAAGGTCGCCTGTATAGCAAATGTCTGTGTGAGAAACATGACCTCCATAGCATGAGGGAATGACTCAACACAGGAAACTGGTGTGTTTTCCTTCTGAGCTTTAACCCCAAAGCCCCCAACCCTGGCTTCTGCTCCCACAGCTCCAGTCCACTCTGCCCTCCCTCTGCTGGAGCCCAAGGTGAGTGGCTGCACAGGGAATTTTGTTAATTGGCCCTTTAAGAGGGGGCTTGAATTTCTAGCCATCTCTCCTGGTAGACAGCAACCCTGCTGCCTTTCACAGCCAAATGTGGCTACCCTTCTCAGTTCTGTTCTCTACTGGGGGCCCAGCTTGTGGATCAGAGCCCATAATTCTCAGCGACAACCTCCAATAGCTGCGATATCCCTCCCAAATGTCAGCTGCTGTCTGTGGGAGCCTGGCCAGCCTTTCTCACCTCTGCCCCTCCTACCAGTCTCTATTCAGTCCTCACTTTCAGTTCTCAGATATCAAAGTTCTCTCCAGCGAGTCTTCCATTGATTGTTCAGGTAGTTTTTCTTACCTTAGTTGTAATTCCAGTTTGGTCTTGGGAGCATGACCATGCAGTATCCACTTACTCTGCCGACATTTTTAATCTCCACATAAAACTATTGAACACTTATTTTGAAGTAGACATTTCATGTTCACTTTCAAGCAGGTTTAAAAAACTCTGCTCCCGTTGGGGGAATGTCTAGGAGTTCCGTCCTTCATGGTAAGTCCAGGATGAGCGCTCTCTAGTTACACCTAGTTCTCAAAACTGATGGCTTCCATGTGAACAGTGTGGCAGATAGCTCTGTGTTCTCCCGAGGTGCAGAGCATGCGGGGCACAGATCCACGTGGGGCTGCAGCTCAAAGGCCAGGCTCAGACATCTCGTTCCTCTGAGTCTGTGACTGTGTGGAGGGCATCCTGAGGCATGGACGACAGTGCTGTTCAGAGCAGCAGGCATCACTGCTGTGCCATCTCTCGGTTCCTTCCTCACCGGCCCTTCTTTTTATCCTCACCCAAGTATGTTGATTGACTTTAGAATGAGAGGGAGAAACATCTGTATGAGAAACCTATAGGGTTGCCCCCTGAATGCACTCCAACTGGGGCTTGAACCTGCAAACTGGGTATGTGCCCTGACCAGGAACTGAACCTTCCACCTTTTTGGAAGATTAAGGCGGTGGGGTTACACAGGACAATCTCCAACCAACTGTGCCACTGGCCAGGGCTGGGCCCCATTTGTATGGCTCACATATGGCAGGACCCATGTCTGGACATGAAGGTGGAATGGGTTTTCTTGACAACCATGAGACATCTATGACTTCTCAGCAGACAAGGCTCTTGTTGCTCCTGTATGGGACCAGCCGTCTCCTGACTGGGCACTATTCCTTGGCAGTGGATGGGCATCCATCTAAACACTGACCTCCCTCAAGAGCAGCTGCAAAGCCTCCATGTGGCCTTGGCAGTGGCCTGGGGATGAAGAAAACTGGAGCCAGAGATCTTCAGTGTTAAGCCTTAAACCCATACCAATACCTTTTCCCTGCTTTCCATACTGGCACCCCTCTGTTCACAGCTGGAAACTGGAGTGCAGGGGCTGTGAACGTGCACTCAGCTCTTTCCTCCCAGACCAAGGGAGCCACCTTGCCTGGTCTGAGCAGCAAGCCTTGCCCTTCTCAGGGGGAGGGGGGACAGGGGGGATAATAAGGGGGCCATTCTTCAGGTGCTGACTAGGGCTGGGAGTTCACTGAGAAGCTAGCTGGTCACGCTCCCAGGAAAGAGGAAGCAAGTCTCCATCTCTGCCACTCCCCGCCCTGGCTGCCACGGAGTCTTCAATTGCTGCCTAAAGACCTATTTGCTCAAAAAACCAGTCCTGTTCACACAGATTCCAAAGCCATTTTGTGCACGGGCTCCACAGTGTTCTCAGGGACTCAGACTTTCACCAGCCTTGCACCTAGGGTATCCTCAAAGTGTGTACACAATTTAATAGCTGATGTCTCACTTAATCTTCACTCCTTTTCAGGTTTAACTGATCTGAAATAATGAGTGAAGCCAGAGTAAACTTTGAATAAAGAAAATGTATCCTAAAGTGCCACTAGACTTTTTTTTATGGGGATTCATGAAAGATCAAGTTTATGATAAAAAACCAACAACAGTCGATGAATTGAGGGCACACAAATACCAAACAATTCTTGCTGTTTGTCTTTCCATTGCTTTGTGTTAGCAGCAGTGACTGGACCAGAAGAGTCATCAATTTGAAAATAGGCTCTGACAAAACAATTATTCATTTCTGCAGATTCTTTTAAGTTTTTAAAATAAACTGTTATTAAGCACTAGAGGCTCAGTGCATGAAATTTGTGCATGGGGGGTGGTGGTGTCCCTCAGCCCAGCCTGCACTCTCTCCAATCTGGGACTCCTCGAGAGATGTCTGACTGCCCATGCAGGTAGGATCAGGCCTAAACAGGCAGTCAAACATCCCTCTCACAATCCAGGACTGCTGACTCACAGCTTCTCACCTGCCTGCCTTCCTTATTGTCCCTAACTACTTCTGCCTGCCAGCCTAATCACCCCCTAAACATTCCTCTGACAGCCTGATTGATACCTAACTGCTCCCCTGCTAGCCTCTTTTCCCCACAAGCCTGGTTACCCATAACTACCCTCCCCTGCAGGCCTGGTCCCCCCCTAACTGCTCTCTCCTGCAGGCCTTGGTCCCCTCCAACTGCCCTTCCCTGCAAGCCTGGTCCCTCCCCAACTGCCCTTCCATGCAGGCCCAGTTGCCCCCAACTTCCCTTCTCTGCCAGCTTGGTCATCCCTAACTGCCCTCCCCTGCAGGCTTAGTCCCTCCCAACTGTCTTCCCCTGCTGGCCTGATCACCCACAACTGTCCTCCCCTGCAGACCTGGTCCCTCCCAACTGTCCTCCCCTGCTGGCCATCTTGTCATGGCCATCTTGTGTCCACATGGGGGCAGCCATCTTTGACCACATGGGGGCAGCCATCTTGTGTGTTGTAGACATGGTCAGTTTGCATATCACTCTTTTATTAGATAGCATAGAGGCCTGGTGCACAGGTGGGGGCCAGCTAGTTTGCCCTGAAGGGTGTCCCAGATCAGGGTGGGTGTTCCCTTGGGGCATGGGGAAGCCTGGGAGAGGGCCCTGTGGTGGTTTCCAGGCCAGCCATGCCCCTCCCCCTCCCAGAGACTCAAGGGGAGGCCCTGGTATCTGGGGTTTATTTATCTTCTACAATTGAAACTTTGTAGCCTGGAGTGGAGTCAAGCTTCCTGCTCGCTCTGTGGCTGCAGCCATTTTTGTTGGGATTTATTTATCTTCTATAATTGAAACTTTGTAGGCTTGAGTGTAGACTTGGGCAGGCCAGGGCGACAGGGAAGTTTGGCTTCTTCCATTGCCGGGGAAACCCAAGCCTCCTGCTTGCTGCAGCTCTGTGGCCACAGCCATCTTGGTTGGGTTAATTTGCATACTCACTCTTGATTGGGTGGTGGGTGTGGCTTGTGGGTGTAGCAGAGGCATGGTCAATTTGAATATTACTCTTTTATTAGATAGGATATTTGCACTAATTTGGCATCTCCCTCCTCCCCAGCAGCTTCTGGTCCTCACCATTCTACTTCCCGTTTTTATCAAATGAAATATACTCTTAAAAATAATTTCACCATTTGACCAGCGATCCTACTTCTGGGACTATATCCTAAAAACCCCAAAACACCAATCAGAAAGAATATATGCACCCCTATGTTCATAGCAGCACAATTCATCATAGCTAAGATTTGGAAACAGCCCAAGTGCCCATCAGTAGATGAGTAGATAAAAAAGCTGTGTACATTTACACCATGGAATACTATGCAGCTGTAAAAAAGAGGGATCATTTATCCTTTGGGACAGTATGGATGGACCTGGAAAATATTATGCTAAGTGAAATAAGCCAATTTGATAAAGACAAATATCACATGATCTCACTGAATTGTGGAATCTAATTAACAGAATGAATTGACCAACAAAATAAGACCTGAAGCATGGAGGCATGGAACAGACTGACATGCCTTGATGTGGGGTTGGGAGGATGAGAAGAGACCAACCAAAGAATGTATATACTTACTAGTATATGCATAGCCCATGGACACAGGCAATAGGGTAGTGAAGACTTGGAGTGGGTGAGTAGGGGCTGGGAGGAGAGGAGTAAAGGGGAGAGGGGATGGGAGATATCTGTAATACCATCAACAATAAAAATATATTTAAAAAGAAAAAACTTAGCTCTAGCTGGTTTGGCTCAGTGGATAGAGTGTCAGCCTATGGACTGAAAGGTCCTGGGGCTCGATTCCAGTGAAGGGCACATGCCTAGGTTGTGGGCTCTAACCCCAGTAGGGGACATGCAGGAGGCAGCTGATCGATGATTCTCTCTCTCTAATTGATGTTTTTATTTCTCTCTCCCTCTCTCTTCCTTTCTGAAATCAATAAAAGTATATTTTTTAAAAGAAAAAAATAATTTAATTTCTTTTTTACTTTTTATAAAGCAGCTACAAGAAATTTATATATGTGGCTTGCATTGTATTTCTTTTAAAATATTTTATTGGATCATACTTTTTTTTTATTATTTCTTCAAAAGGAGATTTAAGCTGAAACCGGTTTGGCTCAGTGGATAGAGTGTCGGCCTGCGGACTGAAGGGTCCTGGGTTTGATTCCAGTCAAGAGCATGTACCTTAGTTGTGGGCACATCCCCAGTAGGGGGCGTGCAGGAAACAGCTGATTGATGTTTCTCTCTCATTGGTGTTTCTAACTATCTCTCTCCCTTCCTCTCTGTAAAAAATCAATAAAATATATTTTTATAAAAAGGAGTTTTAAATTCTGTATAAATTTTTTAAATGATGAAAACATATTTGTTGCAGACAGATAGCCATATAGTGATTACCAGAGGGAAAGGGGGTTGGGGGAGGTAGGAGAGGGTAAAGGGCAGATAAATGGTAACGGAAGGAGACTTCACTTGGGGTGGTGAACATACAATACAATATACAGATGATGTAATATAGAATACATCTGAAATCTATATAATTTTATTAATCATTGTCACCCCAATAAATTCAATTTAAAAAATATTTTTATTGGTTTTTGGAGAGAGAGTGGAAGGGAGAGGGAGAGAAATATTGATGAGAGAGCAAAGCATCAATAGGCTGCCTCCTGCATGCCCCTCAACAAGGATCAAGCCTGCAACCCAAGCATGTGCCCTGCCTGGAAATTGAACAGGCAACCTTTAGGTGCACAGGACAATGCCCAACCAACCGAGCCACACCAACCAGGGAGGCTTGCATTATATTTCTGTTGGATAGTGCTGGTCCTGGCAGGGTCTGACAGAAAGGCCTGAAGCAGGTTAGACAAAGTCATGGTTAATAAAATTCTAAATCCAGTTATAAAACCAAATGTCAAACTATTATAAAAATATTATTGTATAAAATAGTATATTGATAACTATATGAACCATAAACCCTAGATTATATTAAAATGACAAGAAACAGAGATGGGGAAGGCCATAACAATGATGAGATGTATGTTAAATTCCTTTTAAAAAATATTTTATTGAATTTTTACAGAGAGGAAGGGAGAGGAACACAGAGTTAGAAACATCAATGAGAGAGAGATATCGATTAGCCGCCTCCTGCACGCCCCCTTCTGGGGATGTGCCCGCAACCAAGATACATGCCCTTGACCGGAATCGAACCTGGAACCTTTCAGTCCGCAGGCCAACGTTCTATCCACTGAGCCAAACCGGTTTCGGCTGTTAAATTCCTTTTAACAGATGAGACTCAAAAATGCCAATTTAATCTTTACTTTGACATTTAGAAAAGTACCGTGTATTCTTGATTTCAAGATACATATGTTTTACATCCTAATAACATTTGAGATCAGAATTTGATGTCCAGTAGATGGGGTGGGGTCAGAGGTCCTGACAGGGTCTGAAACAGTGGGGCTAAGTGTCAGATTGGCCTGAGACATGGGGCACAAATATCAGCCAAAGAGAGTTGGGGAGAGGAGGAAAGATGATCGAAGTTGACTCTTGGTCACTAGGTCTCCTTCTCCCAGCTACCTTTCTAGAAGCTGAAGGCAGGGATTGAATTTGTAACAGGAAGTGTTAGAGCCATAGGTCCACCCCTCCCTTCCAGCTCCTCCATCATTGCCAAGTCCTGACTCATCCCTCCATTTATTCCAGTCACAGTGACAAATTGGAAGAGAAGGGACATGTCGAGTGCAGGAACACAGGAGGAAAGGATCTGACTAATGAGAAAGGGAGTGAGGGGAATGAAATAGGAGTGGCTTCTGTTTCTCACCTCCACTCCCCCAGTTTATATCGCAGCTACTTCTGCTTCATCCCCCAGAGAGCACAGGCTTAACAGGCAGGTGTGCTGTGGCCAAAAAAGGTGGCTCTTTCAGCAGCTTGGTTATGTCTCAGTCCCCCTGTAGCCAGAGCTGTAAATCAGGTCCCTTGCACAGCACAAGACCACTCTTTGCCTACCCTATTGGGTTAGCCTTTTATGCTATAGGATATACACTGAGTGGCCAGATTATTATGTGTTCACAGATCATAATAATCTGGCCACTCAGTGTATATTTTACACTTTGAAATTTTAAAATATGTCTTTTATTTAATATTTATTTTTTAAATATATTTTTATTGATTTCAGAGAGGAAGGAAGAGGAAGAGAGAGAGAGAGATAGAAACATCAATGATGAGAGAGACTCATTGATTGCCTTCCTTCTGCATGCTCCATACTGGGGGATTGAACCCACAATGTGGGCATGTGCTCTTGGCCAGAATCAAATCGGGACACTTCAGTCTACAGGCTGACACTCTATCCACTGAGCCAAGTCAGCTAGGGCTAAAATGTGTCTTTTAAAATTTTGCTTGTAGGAGAAACCAAGATGGCGGCATAGGTGAACACCTAAACTGCTGCCTCAAATAACAACTTAAAAACTACAGCTAAAAGACAGAACGGACATCATCCAGAACCACAGGAAGGCTGGCTGAGTGGAAATTCTACAACTAGACGGAAAGAGAGGGGCTCACGGAGACTCAGAGGAGCTGCAACAAGCTGAGGCTGGCTTCCTCAAGAGGGAGGAAGACAGAACCTCCCAAATGCATTGAACTCCAGTTCTGACTACACTGAACCCCAGTTTGAGGCAAGACCTTGGGGACCCAGACTCATACGGGTCCCTGGAGCACACAGAAACTCAGAGAGCAAGATACTGAAAACCTATTTGAAGAAATAATGACTGAAAACTTCCCCCACCTGGTGAAAGAGATAGGCTTACAATTCCAGGAAGCACACAGAACCCCAAACAAAAGGAATCCAAAGAGGACCACACCAACACACATCATCATTAAAATGCCAAGAGCAAAAGATAAAGAGAGAATCTTAAAAGCAGCAAAAGAAAAACAGTAATTACCTACAAGGGAGCACCCATATGATTGTCAGCTGATTTCTCAACAGAAATGATGCAGGCCAGATGGGAGTGGCAAGAAATATTCAACGTGATGAACAGCAAGAACCTACAACCAAGATTACTCTACCCAGCAAAGCTAACATTCAGAATTGAAGGGCAGATAAAGAGCTTCACAGAGAAGAAAAAACTAAAGTTCATCAACTCCAAACCAGTATTATATGAAATGCTGAAAGGTACTCTTTAAGAAGAGGAAGGAGAAGAAAAAGGTAAAGATAAAAATTATGAACAACAAATACATATCTATCAACAAGGGAATCTAAAAAACAAGTGAATTAAAAATCTGATGATCAGAATAAATAGGTCAATATAATAGAATCAGGGGCATAGAAAGGGAGTGGACTGACAATTCTCAGGGGGAAAGGAGTGAGGGGGGTACCGGGAGAGACTGGACAAAAATCATACACCTATGGATGAGGCGGAGGGGGGAGGAGGTAAGTGCAGAGGGAGGGGTAGGAGTTGGGTGGAAGGGAACTATGGGGGTGAAAAAGAGGAACAATGTAATAGTCTGAACAATAAAGATTTTTTAAAATAAATTTCATTGATTTTTCACAGAGAGGAAGGGAGAGGGATAGAGAGTTAGAAACATCGATGAGAGAGAGACATCAATCAGCCGCCTCTGGCACGCCCCCCACTGGGGATGTGCCCGCAACCAAGGTACATGCCCTTGACCGGAATCGAACCTGGGACCCTCCAGTCTGCAGGCTGACGCTCTATCCACTGAGCCACACCGGTTTCAGTGAGATGTGAGGTTTGGGGTGTGTGTGTGTGTGTGTGTGTGTGTGTGTGTGAAGGATAAGGGATACCTGAGTGCAGGGGGAGGGGAGCAGGGCACTGTGGGTTTCTGAGATGTGGAGGGAGCGCTGGCATGCCATCACTGAGGACTCATGGATGTGCCCAACCCAAGCCCTGCCCAGGCTCCCCCTCCTGCCCAGCCACCGCCCCTGAATCAGCTTGCTTCTTGGATTTGTAGAAAGGAAAGGCTGCGCTTTGTTCCAGCTGAATTCATGCAGAGCCTGTCAAGGTGACCCGTCTGGAAAAGCTGCCGCCCCTGGAGAAATCCATTGTTCATATTTAAAGGAGCCTTTGTTCTAACTCTGTGTGTCACTGACGTTTTTACAGAGACCCATGTGCAGCTTGCGTTTGTCACTTCAGTAGAATATGAGCATTTCCCCGATGCCACTTCGTCTTGATAAATAATAGTTTAAATGGTTTCATGTGTTTAGAGAGAATATCTACTCGGGTTTTTTCTTCATTCATTGTTCCCTGGCTGATATTCCCGATGCTTCCTTTCCCCCAAGGAAAGCCGGGAGAAAGATCTTCACAGCATGCCCGCTCGCTGCCTCCTAATCTCTCACCTGGCCAAGGATGAACGTGGCGGGGAAGATGGAGAAGATGGGCGAGAAGATGGAGGATGCAGGGGGGAGCGGGGTGAGGGACCCAGGTCCGGGGGGCGGGGCGGGAGCTGGCGGGAGCGGGGCGGCCGCGCTGCAGTGGCTGCCGGAGGAGGCGGAGCGGCCCCCGTCTCTCTGCGGACTGCGGAGAGCGGCGGCCGCTTTGCCGCAGTGCACTTGGCCTTGGCCTCAGGCGGTCTCTGGCGCCTCCTGCTGTTCACGCTCGAGACCTGCAAGGGGTGGCTGCTCTTCGTTCTCTTTCCCTTCACGCCGCTTCCTCCATTTTGCTGCTTCACTGCTTTGCCCTCTCCCTCGCTCCCCACTCCCTTTCTTTCTTTTTCTTAAATGTTCAGAGAGAGAGAGAGAGAGAGAGAGGAACAGAGAGAGAGAGAGAGAGAGAGAGAGAGAGAGAGAGAGAGAGAGAGAGAGATATTGCCAAACATAGATGACACAAAATCATCCATGGGCTGCCTCCTGCACCCCCCTAATGTGCATAGAGCCCTCAGCCTGACCAAGAATCGCACCAGTGTCCTCTTGGTTCATGCTCAACCATTAAGCCACACCGCCGGCTGGGCCCCAGTCCCTTTCTAGTCGTCCGCTTGTCAATTTAGGAGTCTGGACTGGAGAAGGCCCCCTAACTGGACAAACCCAGAGGAATGAGCAGGCCCAAAAGGCGGGAGGGGAGGAGGGTCGGGACAGCTGGCCACTTGGGGCGGGAGAGGGGTTAGTCTTGAGCTGGGACTGCTTGCCTCCTGCTCCCCGAGCCCCCTTCTTGCGGTTCCTGGCCTCTCCCTCTCTGTGGTCCTGGGAAGAGATGCCAGAGAAGAATGAACTTGGGCTGCGAGGGGGACTTCCAAGCCTTGGCCCCTTGTAGCCCCCTCCTGTGGGTAGAGGGAGACGAGATGGCCCCAGGCCTGGGGTCTCCGGGCTGGGACCTGCCATTGCCAAAGGAAACCCAGAGTGGCAGTAGGTAAGGTGGTAAAAGCAGATTTTATTCAGGACTATTGCAATAGAGCCACGCTCACTTATATATATATAATTGATTTTTTACAGAGAGGAAGGGAGAGAGATAGTTAGAAACATCGATGAGAGAGAAACATCGATCAGCTGCCTCCTGCACAGCCCCCACTGGGGATGTGCCTGCAACCAAGGTACATGCCCTTGACCGGAATGGAACCTGGGACCTCTCAGTCCGCAGGCCGACGCTCTATCCACTGAGCCACACTGGTTAGGGCCAGAGTATGGTTTGATCAAGGAGAGAATCTTTGACACTCCTCCCTGGCCAGGGACTCCAGAAATACTTAAAGGGGACACTCCCAGACAACAGGACAATTATTCGGGAGCGGTGGGAGGGGCCTGTGGGAGACAGAAGGCAGCCACCTCCCTGTGCCCTCTGCAGGAGTCTAAAATTCAGGCTGCCTGGGTTCAACTGTCCCCTCCCCAGTTCAGAGTGACCTCAAATCTAAACCTGAGTCCTGGCCCAGGGCCTCCTCTTGGTTCAGTTCCCAGGCTGAGTCATTCCATGGAGCCAGGAAGGATGACACTTCACAAGCCCAGAGTCAAGTCACCCCAGGTGAGGGGTTCAGTGAGCATTCTCTCTACTAGAATCCCCATTTACAAGATTCTGGGTACCTTTTGTGCTTGGACCGAGCTACCCCTCCTGCTGTCCCCGATCAGGGACCAGATAGCCTGGCCCCAAGACACTAGGAATGGTTTTCAGGCAAGGCCTGACTCCCAGCAGCCAAACAAGAAGGTTGATTCCAGAATCCAGCCAGCTGTTGCCCCGGGAACGCCACAGACCATCCAAGTACAGCAGTTCGCCAGGAGGGCTACCTGAAGGAAGAGGAAGGGTGCAAACACTAGAGCCCAGTGATCCGAGCCTGGACACAGATGCATTCATACAACATAGATCTAGATATGTGATTGAAACTCACAAAGCCTGCCGAAACCAGTTTGGCTCAGTGGATAAGGGCGTCGGCCTGTGGACTGAAGGGTCCCGGGTTCGATTCTGGTCAGGGGCATGAATGTTGGTTGCGGGCACATCCCTAGTAAGAGGTGTGCAGGAGGCAGCTGATCGATGTTTCTAACTCTCTATCCCTCTCCCTTCCTCTCTGTAAAAAATCAATAAAATATATTTAAAAAAAATAAAAGAAAACTGGCTTTCGCCAACTTTCCCTCCTCACTATCATCAATGACAATTTTTAAATATGCCAATGCTCCTGGAATTTGAGGAGGAGTAAGCCATTTGTTAGGATTTCTACACAAGTATTAGACCCACACCATGTCTGAATAAAGTTGGTCTTCTTTAAAGAAGTCTTCCCCGCCCTCACTGGTTTGACTCAGTGGATAGTGGTCAAGGGCACTAACCTTAGTTGTGGGCACATCCCCAGTAGGGGGCGTGCAGAAGGCAGCTGATGGATGTCTGTCTCTCATCGATGTTTCCAACTCTCTATTTCTCTCCCTTCCTCTCTGTAAAAAATCAATAAAATGTATTGTAAATAAATAAATAAATAAATAAATAAATAAATAAATAAATAAATAAAAATGAAAAACGAAGAAGTCTTCCCCCAGAACAGGCTGATAAGTACTCAGAGTTCTGCCTGTTAGTTTGGAGGTCTCAGCTGGTCAGTGAGTCACAATCTCTCCAGCTTCCAAATCCTGCCACGTGGAGAGAATATTCCTCGCTTTTTCTCTTTCTCAAGTCCCAACCGGGTCCGGGGTAGCTGGGTCTGTGGACGGGGCAGGCCAAGTACAGGGAGCAGGGTGGCATCTCAATCTCTGCTTCTCCTCAGAATGGGGGTACTTCTTGGCAAGGAGGTGGAGCCCAATCTCTTTGAGAGTGACTTTCTTTCCTGCGTGTGTTTAACTGATGTCAAAGGTGACAGCCAAGTGCAGGGGAGGAAGGAACAGTAATCCCGAAGGGGCAAGGGCTGGCAGGCACTCAGGAGCTCCCTCATTGCCTTTGATCCAGACGTTAGGTGCCATGCCTGGCACTTGTCCATGTTCTCTGCTACCATTGCTGGGTTGGAATAAAGTTGAGTTGGAAATGTTTTGACTTGGTCTGTAAAGGCAAAGAAACAAAATGAAAGCAAAGTCTGGAAACAAAGAGAGTAATTTAGGAAATGAAAATCATAATCCAGGTGAGAGAGGATGAAGACCTGAATTAAGGCAGGAAGTGTGGGGAAAGGCAGATACACATACTCCTTTTGCGAGATTCTTGTGAACTTGAAAACAGACTGCTTAGAGCAGTGGTTGGCAGACTGCGGCTCGCGAGCCGCCATTTGCCGCTCTGTTGACTAATGAGTTTGCCGACCACTGCCTTAGGGAAAAACACTTAAAAAACATTTTAATAATGTACTACTGTCTTTAACCTGAAGTCAAAACTTCTGGGTAAGGGTAATGCCTTACCCAGTGGTCGGCAGACTCATTAGTCAACAGAGCGGCAAACCATGGCTCCTGAGCTGCATGTGGCTCACCAGTTTGCCGATCACTGGCCTAGAGGAAAACAGCCACCATGGTGCCTGGCATACAATAGGTGTCAAAGAAATGCTAGGTTGTTACCCTTCCCCTCTCTGGGGCAGATTCTGTCAGAAAGCAGGCCTGTGAGTGTTCTTGTGGGTACAGGCCAGGAGGTAAGACTTGTTCTGGCTCCTGATACTTCAGCAAGGTCCCGGAGAGATGCTAACGCTCTTGACAGCTCTGGGAAGGGCTTCTGGGAGAGAGGGAGAACAGGAGGTGACCTAGTTAGCCAGGCTGGCACACCCTTCCCAAGCAGCCTTCCTTTCAAGTTAGTCATATCATCTGCCTTCTGCAACTCAAAGCTTCTTCTGAGGGTGGGGGTTTGCCTACTCCTCTGAGAACTTTTTAGACACCCACCATCTTGTGCCCGTGGCCCCTCGCCCCACCTTGGCAACTTCCCAACCCCTTGTCCAGCCAACCAACCACCTACTCTGGATAGAAAAGGCTAGAAAAATTCCTGTTATAGATAAGAAAAGGTAATTGTCTAGACAGAAACCCCAAGACTCTACAGAGAAAGAATTAGAAATAATAAGAGATTTCATCGAAGTTGCTGTAACATAGGCTAGATACACCCAAATCCATTGCATTTCTACACACTAGCAATAAACATTTAGACGACATAAATTAAAAAGAGCGCCAAAACCGGTTTGGCTCAGTGGATAGTGTGTTGGTCTGTGGACTGAAAGGTCCCAGGTTCGATTCCAGTCAAGGGCATGTATCCTGGTTGCAGGCACATAACCAGTAGGGGGCGTGCAGGAGGCAGCTGATTGATGTTTCTAATTCTCTATCTCCCTCTCTGTAAAAAAATCAATATAATATATGTTAAAAATTTAAAAAGAGCATCTCAAGCTTTCCTTTTGTCCCATTGCTACAGAGAGAGCAAGATGGGTCACCAGCAATGGTACAGGAGCCATCCGAGAAAATTCGGCCAGGGTTCTCGCTCTTGCCTTGTCTGCTCAAACCGCCATGGTCTGATCCAGAAGGACAGCCTCCACCTGTGTGTGCCACCAGTGTTTCCGTGAGTACTCGAAGGACACAGGCTTCATTAAGTTGGACTAAGTGAACTTCCATGAATGGGTCGTTCAAGACATCCACCTTATGACAGAATGCTATCTCTTTGTACGTAAAAAAATTTTTAAAAACCTTCAAATATTTAAAAAATCGCATCTCAAGAGAATGAGAAGACGAGCCACAAACTGGGATAACGTATTTGCAAAATAACATATTGATGTTTCTCTCTCATCAGTGTTTCTCCCTCTCCTTCCTATCTCTAAAATCAATATACGTTTTTATTGATTTCAGAAAGGAAAGGAGAGGGAGAGAGAGATAGAAACATCTATGATGAGAGAGAATCATCGATGGGCTGCCTGCTGTATGCCCCCCACTGGGGATGGAGACAGCAACCTGGGCCTGTGCTCTGACCAGGAATTGAACCATGACCTCCTTGTTTATAGGTCGATGCTCAACTACTGAGCCATGCTGGCTGGACTAAGAACATATTTTTAAGAATCAATAGTACCATCTATAGTGTTAAAACTTATTTGCAGCCGAAACCAGTTTGGCTCAGTGGATGGAGCGTCGGCCTGCAGACCGAAAGGTCCCAGGTTTGATTACGGTCAAGGGCATGTACCTTGGTTGCAGGTACATCCCCAGTAGGGGGCGTGCAGAAGGCAGCTGATCGATGTTTCTCTGTCATTGATGTTTCTAACTCTCTATTCCTCTCCCTTCCTCTCTGTAAAAAAATCAATAAAATATATACTTTTTAAAAAGTTAATTACACTGAACCCAAGAAAGGAGTCATCTCCAGGAAACATGTTGAGAGGAATAAGGCACAATACATAAGAACACATATATTGGTATCATTTACATAAACTTTAAATACTTGCAAAAATACTTGAACGTTAGGCATTCATACATATTTAGTAAAAGTATGTAAAAACCAGAATGCAGAAAAGCAGCAGCTATGTCAGCCGTGGCAGTCCCAGGACCCCCAGGGCTTTTGTCATGGGGGTGTCCAGGAAGGCCCAGAGACGAACATTGTGGAACCACAAAGACCTCACGGAGATAGAGAGGCCTGGGGGACCCTGGCTTGTGCCTTTGCTCCTTCCTGTTCTCTCCCACCCCCTCCGCCTCTAGCCCACAAGAACCACTTGCTGCATCTCGGGGTACTCTCTCCACATCCAGAGTGCCTGGGGGGCCTCTCTCCTGATCCAGGCTTTGCCAAGAACTGTAGGACTTTGTCCAAATCCTTGAGCCCATCTCCTCATCCTATATAGTAAAAAGGGTAATAAACAAATTGACCCTAAAGGTGGAATGACTGGTCGCTATGACATGCACTGACCACCAGAGGGCAGGCACTCAATGCAGGAGCTGTCCAGGGAGGTCGGCTGAACGCAGCAGCAGTGATGGGAGCCTCTCCTGCCTCCTCAGCAGCGCTAAGGATGTCGGACTTTGGACATCCCCTCGAAGGTTACTGGTTTGCCAGAGGGATGTCTGATTGCCAGCTTAGACTCAATCTCCCAGGGAGTGGGCTTAAGACGGTGGGTGGACATCCCCCGAGGTGTCCTGGACTGTGAGAGGGCACAGGGCGGGCTGAGGGACTCCTCCCCGCAAATGCACAAATTTTCATGCACTGGAAACAAAACCAAAAATAGATAAGAAGGAAAACATCAAACAAAAGAGCTTCTACACACCAAAAGAAACAATCCAGCCGAAACCGGTTTGGCTCAGTGGAGAGAGCGTTGGCCTGTGGAATGAAAGGTCCCAGGTTCGATTCTGGTCAGGGGCATGTATCTTGGTTGCAGGCACATCCCCAGCAGGGGGCGTGCAGGAAGCAGCTGATTGATGTCTCTCTCTCATCGGTGTTTCTGACTCTATCTCTCTCCCTTCCTCTCTGTAAATAATCAATAAAATATATTTAAAGAAAAAGAAACAATCCATTGAGTGAAAAGGCAATCTACGGAATTACAGAAAATATTTGCGGACCACCTATCTGATAAAAATATTTGGATTTAATATCCAAAATATATAAGAATCTCCTGCAACTCAACAGTAAAAACAAAACAAAACACTCACACACAATAACAACAAAAACCAACCCAATTAAAAGATCAGCAAAGGACCTGAATAAATATTCTTCTAAATAAGACATACAGCCCTAACCGGTTTGGCTCAGTGGATAGAGCCAAACCTGAAAGGTCCCAGGTTTGATTCGGTCAAAGGCATGTACCTTGGTTACAGGCACATTCCCAGTAGGGAGTGTAAAGGAGAGGGTGAGAGAGAGAATTCTTTAAAAAACATAGATCTTATGTAAAGTGTTCTTATCACCAAAAGACACACACAAGAACACAAGAAAAGCCCTAACCAGTTTGGCTCAGTGGATAGAGCATCGGCTTATGGACTGAAAGGTCCCAGGTTCAATTTCAGTCAAGGGCATGTACCTTGGTTGTGGGCACTTCCCCATCTCTCATTGATGTTTCTGACTCTCTATCCCTCTCCCTTCCTCTCTGTAAAAAATCAATAAAATATATTTTAAAAACAGAACGCAAGGAAAATTTTAGAGGTGATGATAGATATGTTTATTTTTTAAAAATATGTTTTATTGATTTTTCACAGAGAGGAAGGGAGAGGGATAGAGAGTTAGAAACATTGATGAGAGAGAGACATCGATCAGCCGCCTCCTGCACACCCCCCACTGGGGATGTGCCCGCAACCAAGGTACATGCCCCCGACCGGAATCGAACCTGGGACCTTTCAGTCCGCAGGCCGACACTCTATCCACTGAGCCAAACCGGTCTTGGCATATGTTTAATATCTTGCTTGTGATGATGGCATTACTGGTATATGTATATGTCCAAACTCCAAGATGGATTCATGAAGTAAGCGCATGTTTTCCCACATCAGTTATACTTCAGCAAAGCTTAAAAAAGAAAACCCTGGTCATTGTCTGAGACCTCATGAGGTCTTAGGACATGCTGCCTACACGGTGACTGGCACTTAGGAGCGCTCCATACCCTCCAGTTTGTAAACGAGGGAATGAGGCCTAATTCACTATTCCAGCAGCGCCCCTCCCCCCGCCCCGCCCCGTCCCTCCCCCGCCCAACAAGCCCCGCCTTTGTTGCTAAAGCAGAAGCACCGAAGGCTTTCTCCGAAGAGCAGGTGGCACCACTGACGGGCGTCCACGGACTTGAAAGGGCGGGGAGTCTGGGAGGTTCCGGGAGATCTGGAAAGGAGGGAGTGGGGTAGGACGTAAACAGCCGGAGTAGATGCTGGAGAGGATCGGAAAGGCTGGAGAGAAGGCTGGCAGAGGAGCCGAGAGGGGGAGATGCTGGGGGTGGGGTGGGCGACAAGGCGCTCGCGGTGGGAACAGTTTCCGGGGAAGGTTCTCGGCTGTGCCAAGGCAGACCCCTCAGGCCCAACACGGGCAGTGACTTGACCAAACAGGAAGGCACCAGTCGTGCGGAACAGGTTCCTTGCCCATCAAGTAACCTATCCCCGCCCCCGAGTAAGCAAAGGCATTCATTGGTTCAGCTCTTAGAGCTTCCTCAAACCCTCCAGCTAAGGCTGCATCTGTCAAAGTGCAAACTCACCCCCCAAGCCAAGCCCATACCCTGCTAGCAGCCAATGTCAGGGTCACTAGAGAGCCAGGTGAGAGGGCCTCGGGTGTTTTCACCCTGACCAGAAGCGCATCTAACCTTGTCTTTCAATGTGGGAAAGCTGAGTGGTAGAGCCCCTGAACAGATGAGGAGGGCATCTTCTGGCCCCCACCCCCAAGTCATGTTTTCGAAATATCACTCTCATCTACAGGCTGCAGGAGTCCTGGGGGACATGGCTTATTGGGACACCTTGTGACAGAAAACAAGGAAGAGTTCGGAAAATGTGGGGACTTATCAACGCAGCAGGAAGGCTGAAGGGGCTCTCGCTGCCAAATCTGGATAATTCGAGCACCAGAATAAACAGCGACAGGACCCCCAGCTCCAGTGGAGACAGAGCCCCCCATCCCTCTCAAGCCCTCCCTCTGACAATCGCCAACCCCGCTACCGAACACCACAGACAGGCACAGGAAGCCACCGAGCAGCGGGGAGGAGACCAATGGCCTCGGCACCTCAGGAGCGACACAGCGGTGACTCTCCTCAGCTTCATCATTGCCGCCCAGAAAGCTTGCACAAGGGGCGCCAGAGCCTCCAATCCAGAAACTTCTAATAAGCACAGAGGGGAAGAGAGGAGAAGGGAGGGGAGGGAGAGGAGAGGTAAGGGAAGGAGACTAGAGAAGAGGGGAAGGAGAGGGGAGGGGAAGGAGGGAAGAGGAGAGGACATGGGAGGGGAGGGGATGAGAGGAGAAAGAAGAGAGAAGGGAGAGGAGGAGACTAGGGAAGGGGGAGGGGAGGGAGAGGGAAGGAGAGAGGAGGGAGAGGGGGAGGGGAGGAGGGAGGGGAGGGAAGGGAGAGAGAGTGGGAGGGGAGGGGAGAGGACAGAAGAAAGGAGAGGAGAGGAGAGGTGAGGGAGGAGACTAGAGAAGAGGGGAAGGAGAGGGGAGGGAGAGAGAAGGAAGAGGGGAGGCGAGGGAGAAGAAGAGGAGGGGAGAGAAGAGGAGAGGGGAAGGGAAGGGAGAGAGAGTGGGGGGAGGGGAGAGAACAGAAGAAAAGAGAGGAGAGGTGAGGTGAGAGAAGGAGACTAGAGAAGAGGACAGAGGAGGGGAGGGGAGGGGAAGGAGGGAAGGGGAGTAAATAGAGAAGAAAGAACTTTTAAAAAGAGGTAGGAGGAAAACCTGTTCCCCTTTGCTAAAGGTCTGGGCAAAGGTTGGCCTCACAACAGAAACCTTTAGCGAATACCAGGAAGACATCAATGAACCCCTCCCAATGCCCAGCTCACCGGAGGCACAGGGAGCTGACATTCCGCCCAGCCTCAGGAGGAAGGCAGCTGAGCCATCACCCTCCCTGGCATCACAAGGCAGTGCCTGTGGGTCCAATCAGAACTCCGCATTCCCCTCACCGCTGGTGTCAGTAGGGCCCAGGAGGTGGGTGGGCTAACCCCCGCCTCCCCCCCATACACACACAGGTAAATTCTAGTAGAGGGTGCCAGTCTGGGAAGGTGGGAGCAGACCAAGGGGGAAGATGAGTTTCCAGCATCAAATATGGGGTAAGTGTTCCACTTTAAATATATATATATATATATATATAATTGATCTTTTACAGAGAGGAAGGGAGAGAGGGACAGAGAGCTAGAAACATCCATGAGAGAGAGACATTGATCAGCCACCTCCTGCACCTCTACTGGGGATGTGCCCGCAACCAAGGCACACGCCCTTGACCGGAATGGAACCTGGGACCTTTCAATCCGCAGGCTGACGCGCTATCCACTGAGCCAGACCGGTTTTGGCAAGTGTTCCACTTTTGCTGGGCGGACAAGGGAAGGGCCCAAGCAGAAGCTGAATATGTACACCCATCCCACCCTCCTCATGCCACCCCTCAACATGGAGACTACCAGCTATGAAATGAAAAAGAAGGCTAAATCGCACACTGTGCTATCTCCCCCCAAAGAAGTTTGAATAGTATAATATAATATCCAAAATGCTCTGAATACAATTAAAAAATTACCTGTACCAAGAACTGGGAAAATCCACAACTTCAACGAGAAAAGATAATCAGAACGGAGATAAAATATATGTTGGAATTATCTTTCAAAAATTTTAAAGCAGCGACATTTCCCAGAACCGTCTATACAATGGCAGATAAGGACATGAGAGACTCACTATCATGAACCATTAGGAAAATAAAAATTGAAACTACAATGAGCTATCACCACATCCCTATCAGATAGGCTAAAATTAAAAATAGTCATTCCATGCCGAAACCGGTGTGGCTCAGTGGATAGAGCGTCGGCCTGCGGACTGAAGGGTCCCAGATTCGATTCCGGTCAAGGGCATGTGCCTGGGTTGCGGGCACATCCCCAGTGGGGAGTGTGCAGGAGGCAGCTGATCGATGTCTCTCTCTCATCGATGTTTCTAACTCTCTATCCCTCTCTGTAAAAATATCAATAAAATATATTTTAAAAAATAGTTTTGCTTCCCAGAGTGTGGATAAAAATGCATCGTGTTAGTAATTAACTAAAAATTAAGCTTGACACATCAATATATCTCAGGTGTTGCTAATAAGGGGAGAAGAAAACTGAGCTTTCTAATTTCATGATCTAAATATTGCATATTCCTCCCTGGCTGGTGTGGCTGCAATGGCTGGAGTGACCTTCTTACACCAAAAGGTAGCAGATTTGATTCCCAGTCAGGGCACATACCCAGGTTTCAGGTTTGGTCGCCAATCTCTCTCTCTCTCTCTCTTTCTCTGTCTTTCAAAAAGAAAATATTGTGTCTTCCCAGCAGTTTCCAAATTATATATAAAATAAAATGAATATTTGTTTTCTTTGGTTCTTAGTCTCCCCCACCCTACATTCTCCTTGGCTTGTTCCTTTCCAGAAAATTCCCTGGGTGGAATTTTGCGCATAGCCCAGCAGAGGGCGCTGTGTTCTGAGCCACAATCATGCTTGCGCAGAAGACACAGCAGACACGAGTTAGGAAATCAGGAACTAGGGCTCCTAACCTCCCACACTCCACCCACAGGGCTATCGGGTTCCAGTTACAGCTGTTCACCGAGCAGATGGCGTCTGCACGGTCTTCTAATCAAGGAGGCAGAATAAATGGTTTCTAAGAATAACCAGCATCTTGGAAAAATATCCCCATTATGTAATTAGCATGCAAGTATTTTATCTCCCTACGATTCCTATTCTCATTTAAAAATGTATCTGAAAGCTATAGCGACATAGAACATAAATGCTCAGGAAAATACATCATTGAAAAGAAATACATCACAATAATAGACGATGGCTGTTACTGAAGAGATGATGGCTGATTTTGCTACATTCTTTTATTTCTCAGATCTTACAATGAAGACAATCCTTTTGTTTGGAATATTCCTTTTTCATTTCTCAAGTATTCCATTTTCAAAAAAAACCAAACAAACACACAAAACACCAAAAGAATGAAAAGGCAAGAGACAGGAAGTAAATACATGCTCATCAAAAAGATTCAAAGCGTTTGGATCGATTTTTTAAAATCTTTATTAAAAGAATTTTTAGAACAGTATAAAATGACATACATGAAAATGACTCATTTAGCCCTTCTCTAATTGGTCATTTTTATCCTTTCAGCAAAAAAAAAAAGTGGAAGAATCTATTTGTGTGGAAAACATGGATCTCTTTTCTTCCAATAAAAACAAATTAAATACTGCACCATGAAGTGCTGTTGTTTTTATTTTGATTTTAAGTAGAGAGAAAAAGACCTTCTTGAATGACTCTTAGTCTTTAGAGTGTATTTTGAATTAAAGGACTACTTACTCATTTATTCCAGAAATATTTAGGTTCCTTTTATGTGCCAGGCACTTTTCACACCGTGAACTCTCCTACCCCGCCACTCCTGTCCCCCTCCCCCCCAAAAAAGGTTTGCCTGCCTCATCTAGATCACAAAAGGCTTTCTGATCAGGAAACTAGCACTATTACTAGCTTCATCCCTTCTAGGTGGATCCTCTATCTCCCAATCCCAGCTGGCACGTGGCCAACCTCCCCCCACTTCATTCTTTAGATCCCCAACTGTTCCTAAGGGGCACCTTTTCATCTCCCCTACTGCAGCTGGCTTCTACCCTCTGGGCATTTGGTTCCTCAGTACCCTTGGATGGGCAACCCCTGTAACCAGAACCTAAGTTCAGCTGCCTGCCACCACAAAAGCCAAACTCGTGAGACAGGTGCTGGTGAAAGAGGAAAGAGGCCTATTCAAGTGCTGGTCACCTGACAAGATAAGGAATTCTTGTCACAAAGCCCATTTCCACATCTCGGTACAAGCAGAGATTTCTATAAGGAGGGAAAGGGAAAGCAGACCAAAGAGGTCAAAGGGGGGGAATTTAAAAGTTCCCTACTGGAGGCCAGCACAGCCCATTCCGATAAGAATCTTGAAACTGGTCAAGTAATGGTCTGGTTGCCTCAGCCTGGTCCTTGACATCCTGGTTCTACGGTTGAAGGTCAGCAAATCTCCCGGAGCTGAGATGACTGAAGGTTGGAGTCTATCTTCTGAAGTTAGTTCATAGGATTTTTTAAAATATATTTTATTGATTTTTTACAGAGAGGAAGGGAGAGAGATAGAAAGTCAGAAACATCGATGAGAGAGACATCGATCAGCCACCTCCTGCACGTCCCACAGTGGAGATGTGCCCGCAAGCAAGGTACATGCCCCCAACCAGAATCGAACCTGGGACCTTTCAGTCCGAAAGCCGACGCTCTATCCACTGAGCCACACCGGTTTCGGCGAAAGCCGGTTTTGTAACAGCAAAAAGATCTCTGTTTCTCAGGGTCCTGAGTTCAGGCGCCAGCACCAGTCCTAACTCCCCGCTTCCATTTTTGCTCCCCCCAGAGGCGCCTCCACACTGCCAGTGGGCAACCTGCCCAAGAGTGTCTGACAACTTTCAGACTGATTGTCTGGTGGGAGAAAGACTGAGGAGGGCATGAAGGAACTTTCAGAAGTGATTGGGTAGTTCAAAATTCATCAAACTCTATAATGACAATGGGTACATTTTTTTAAAATCTATTTTATTGATTTTCTTACAGAGAGGAAGGGAGAGCGGTAGAAAGTTAGAAACATCAATGAGAGAGAGACATCGATCAGCCGCCTCCTGCACACCTCCTACGGGGGATGTGCCTGCAACCAAGATACATGCCCCCCACCCGAATCGAGCCCGGGACCTTTCAGTCTGCAGGCCGACGCTCCATCCACTGAGCCAAACCAGTTTCGGCAGATTCTTCTTTAAAACAAACAAACAAACAAATATATTTTTATTGATTCCAGAGAGGAAGGGAGAGGAAGAGAGAAACACCAATGATGAGAGAGAATCATTGACTGGCTGCCTCCTGCACCTAATTTTATTATTTATCTTGCAATCCAATCCCCCAACCTTGCTTTCTCCCACCCTCGTGTAATCTTCCTTACACTCTTTTAATTTCAAATGCCTACAAGAACCTGCAAAACTGTTATTCTCTGAAGCACCTGACATCTTGCTTTCAGGCAGTTTTTTTTTTTTATCAGTTTGGCTTCAATAAAATCCTGTAAAGATTCTTTACAGATTTGGAGATTTTAAAGGGTGATTAGATAGTAGGAGATCATAGGGAGATAGTTAGCATTCCAAATGTGTGTGTTCACATTTCAAAGTGAGATGCAACCCAGAGGCAGTTATTTACATTCCAAGGGACTTTGCAGGGACTCGGATCACAGCCAGTGGGCTCTCTCTCTCTGTCTCTCAGAAGGGAAGAGGGTGAGCAGCTGTCTCATTCCAATATAAACTACCAGAACCCTAATTTTGGCACGCCTCTCCTATAGTCCAGTCCCTGTACATGCAAGCCTGTCCACTTGGCTCTTACAACATTGCCCCAGAAGGGGAAAGGATTGGGGGAAAGGAGAACGAATGTAGTTATTCCTGTAAGTAATAATAAGTTGTCTTGAAATCTTAGATTTACTTTTAGTATAATACAAATAAATATATATATTAAAAGTGTTTTAACTACATTAGAGTGTATCTCCTACCAACAAGGAAATCTCTCACAAAGTCACGATTCAGTTATCAAAGTTAAAAAATTTAATATTGATACAAACATTTAATCTATAGTCTTTATTCAAATTTTGCCAGTTTTCCCAATGATACACTCTAATGCATTTTCCACCATTCAAGATACAATCTAGAATCACACATTGCATTTTTTTAAGAGAGAGAGAAATATCGATCGGCCACCTCTCACACAAGCCCTGATCAGGGATCGAACCTGCAACCTGGGTATGTGCCCTGACTGGGAATCCAACTCACAACCTTTTGGTGTATGAGATGCTCCAATCAACCGAGCCATGATGTCCAGGGCATCACATATTTTATTTCATTATTACATTCTTTGTAGGCACTTTTAATCTGGAATGGTAGATTTGTTCCAACATTAGCTTTGATCACATGGTTAAGGTGACGACTGCCAAGTGATTATTCTAGCCTAAATCAAGAATGGTTGAAAGTCGTGGCTGGACAGTTCAATGAGTTTGAGTATTGTTTGGATATGCTAAGGTTGTGCGTCTGGTCCACGGTCAGGGCACATATAAGAATCAACCAATGAGCCTGGCTGGTATGGCCCAGTGGCTGGGCATTGATCCATGAACCAGGAAGTCATGGTTCAATTCCTGTCAGGACACATGCCCAGGTTGGGGGCTCCATTCCCAATAGAGGCCATGCAGGAATCAGCCGATCAATGATTCACCTTCATCATTGATGTTTCTATCTCTTCCTCTCTCCTCCGCTCTTTGAAATCAATAAAAACATATTTTAAAAAAGAATTAGCCAATGAATGTATAAATAAGTGGAATAACAAATCGATCTTTCTATCTCTCTAAAATCAATAATAATAATAATAATAATAATAATAATAATAATAATGGAGTGGTTGAAAAATGGTGATTTTTAACTCTATTATTTTCTCCACTTTTAATAATTGTATTTTATTGTAAGGCACTGGCATAGACTGAATGTTTTCATTGACCCCAAATTCATATGTTGAAAACTCAGTGCTGTCCCTGGAAAATTTGATCTCCTCATCCTTGGGACCAAGGAAGGAAGACGAGAGGTCTGATTCTCCTCTCTTGCTCTAACCTCAACTATGTCGGCCTCTACATGGATTGATCCCAATTTTAGACACCTCTTTTTCCTTCTGTTTTAGAAAAGGTTTCCATGAGATAGAATGCTATTTACACTCGATTTTTTTAGAGTGGAAATTTTATCTATGTATATAAAACCCTAATATGCAAATAGAATGATGGAACAACTGAACAACAGAACAATTGGTTGCTATGGAGTACACTGACTACCAGGGGATGCACATGGAACATGGCAGGCATAGGCAGCAGGAGGTAGAGCATGGAACATGGCGGATGTTGGCCATGGCAGGATGGTAGAGCAGGTGAGTGAGGGCGCCAGACCAAGGCAGGGCACTGATCGCTGTAATTGGGGTGAGCCTCTGGTGGTTACTAAAAATTCTTTGTTCCTGCATGTCATGATACCACCCAGCACTCACACCCACTGCTGGCACCCAGGTGCCATCAGTAGGTGTGAGTGGAAACTGCCAGCCCCAATTGCCCCTGAGGGCTTCTCCACCCCCCCCTGCTCCTGAGGGGCAATTGGGGCAGCAGTTACCTCTCGCACCCACTGCTGGCATTGGCCCAAATTGCTCCACGCCCTCAGCGGGTATAAGCAGGACTGGCTCCATCAGTGCTTGGGAGGGGCAGCAGCTGGTGCAGGGCTGCCAGTAGACGGGGGACCGGGGGCCCCAGCAGGGTGAGCGGGGCTAGATGGTGGTGGGGAAGATGGGCCAAGACCCGCCCCTGCGCCCCTGTGCTAACTGCAGCCTCGAGGCCCACAGTTCCTTTTCAAGATGCACAAATTCGTGCACTGGGCCCCTAGTATATAACCTATAAAATTGTCACCAGCTTTATTGAGAAATAACTTAATTTTTCTATTATTCTGATCATTGGGCTTGAAAATTGAAAATGTACCAGCCTGCACATTTGCTTAATTTCACAAAAACACGGAGAGACTATATGTAGCAAATAATGAACTTTTAAAAAGTTAATTGGAAAAAAAGAACCTTCTCTGTTGGTTTAAGGGTGTGTTTTTCACCTATGTGGATTACAGGGATAACAAATTCAAATTATGTTCAGTAGATTTTGTTAGGAAAGAGTTTGTACTTTGGGAGTATGTTATTAAAGCGGGGGACAGTGAAACCAGGGCGGGCTCAGGACAGTAGAAGCAACTGGGAGAGACTCGGAAGGCTGCTTAGGATCTCCAGAAATGTAGGAAACTGAGCCCAGGCGCAGAAAAAGGAGCCTTGGAGACAGGTGGAGAGGGTTAGCTCCCGACAGCTGCTATTCCCCATTGCTCCCCTGGGTGCAAGTGTCAGGGGGCCACTTCGAATTTAAGAGATGCATACCATGGAGGAAGCAGAGGGGGAAGGGAGAGGCGGGGGTGTACTCCCGGAGGAAGAGTGCCCAGGACTTTTCCTAAAAGAATGGTTAGGTTTACTTGTAAATTTCCCACACTCTGACCCCCAGGGCTGTCTATTAAAAATGTCTTCAAGAAATATCCAGAAGTTGAAACTTCCATACTCTGTTGTAGATGGAAAACTTATCATTGCATTTCCACTCATTTAAAAGTATCTTTATGCAGTAGCCCGTTTGCTCAGTGGATAGAGCATCAGCCTGCGGATTGGAGGGTCCCGGGTTTCACTCCGGTCAAGGGCATGTACCTTACTGGTGGGCACATCCCCAGTAGAGGGTGTGCAGGAGGCAGCTGATCGATGTTTCTCTCTCATTGATGTTTCTCTCCCTCTCTCTTCCTCTCTGTAAAAAATCAATAAAAAATATATTTAAAAAAAAGAAAAGAAATGATTCTTTTTCCTCATTGATGTTTCCATCTCTCTCTCCCATCTCCCTTCCTTTCTGAACTCAATAAAAATCTTAAAAAAAAATAAAAGTACCTTTATTTTTTTTTCGATTACAGTTTATTTTCCTTATTATTTTTGTTGACTGTAAGTTGCAGGTTTGTAGCAAGTCTCAGGCCTGCACCGCCTCCCATTGGCTGGGGCGGCCCAAAGCCCACCTCCTGTGCGTAGCTATTGGTCTGCCAGTGGCTTCTATGAATTTGAAGTCCGTTCTCACACTACATGCAGGGGTGAAGTAGAACCTATCAATGCCCATGGCATCCCAAAGCCAGCCTTCCTCTGCATTACCATTGGCTGATCTCGCTGCCTGTCAGGGTCTTGGAGTGCAGACCGGCTCCCTGCAGACTGCAGCCCAGTGAAGCCAGTGGTTGAGACCAGTGAGTCAGGCCAGTGGGGACCGCAGCTGTATCTGGGGGTGTGCACGGTCACGTCTCTCAAAATGGGTAGCTGAGAGGAAGGCTGCGCAGTGGGCTCCCAGAGGTGGCGTTCCTAGGAGTGGCTCAGGCACGCAGGACTGCTGGGTGGATCCAAGGTTCCTTAAGGAGGTGCCCCTGGCCTGCACCCCGTTCAAACACCTTTTAAAAAATATATACATTTTTATTGATGTCAGAAAGGAAGGGAGAGGGAGAGAGAGAAGCATCAATGATGAGAGAGAATCATTGATCTGCTGCCTCTGCACACCCCCACTGCGGATGGATCCCACAAACCAGGCATGTGCCTTTGACCAGAATGGAACCCAGGACCCTTCAGTCCCCAGGCGGAAGCTCTATTCACTGTGCAAACCAACCTATTATCAAGCTTGAAGTGCTGAAGCTCTCTCCTCTGTCCTTCCAGTTGAGGCGGCCTGAACCTCAATTTGCTCAGCTGTAAAATGGGTAGGATTACACCCGCAGTCAGTGAACACTTCAGATTTTGTATGTTTTCCAGACACGTGTCTAAGGATTTAAAATCAACAATAACAAAAGCCAACAGCCACTTTAAATTTTTAACATTGCCCGATGGATATTTTCTAGGTGGATGTCAGAAAACCATGATCTGCTAGCCCAGGTTTTAATTTTGGTTTTAAAACTTGGTGCACCTGATGGGTTTAATGTGAGGACAATGATCATGAAAATTCAAGTTAATTTAAGACCTTCATGGCTTGTCAAGTACCTGTGAAGAAGTACCTGGCTGAAGTGCCCGTTGGGATGGATTTGGCGTGAGTCCTTGAGGAAGAAAGCATTGCCCTTGAGTGACCCCTGACCCCCTTCACGCTCCATCCCTCCTCTCCGCACAGCATGCGGCGTTTGGCTCATCTTTTTGTAAATGTGCAGCAGAGCCAGAAATCTGTCTTCAAACACTGTCTAGAAATTAAAGTTTTACAAATAAATAATACTGCCCAGCTGGCGTGGCTCAGTGTTCGAGCATTGACCCATGAACCAGGAGGTCACGGTTCAATTACCAGTCAGGGCACATACCCAGGTTGTGGGCTTGATCCCCAGTGTGGAAAGTGCAGGAGGCAGCGGATCTATGATTCTCTCTCATCACTGTTTTTTTTTCTCTCTCTCCCTCTCTCTTCTTCTCTGTAATCAATCTATACTAATAAATGGGTAATATGCTAAGTAGACAGGATGTCTTCTGGACATTCTTCCAGAGGTCCTTCTGGACAAAGCCATGGTGGTGGGGGGGTCGAGGCAGAGGCAGTTAGGGGTGATCAGGCCAGTAGGGGAAGTACAGGAGGCAGCTGATCGATGTCTCTCTCTCATCGATGTTTCTAACTCTCTATCCCTCTCCCTTCCTCTCTGTAAAAATCAGTAAAATATATTAAAATAAAAATTGAGTACTAATCTGAACATTATTGGAATTTCTGCTTGAACCACTACTTTCTAAATAGCTATTCTTTGGATCTCAAGAAATGCCTGTTGCCCCTCATTTTGACCTTTTAATTGTAGGTTGACAGTAGTATTCCACGATCCCATTGTTGTACAGTTCTGCACTCGCAGTAGCAATCCATGGAAGGTCCAGTTGCTTCGCATTCTCATCGTGATGTGCCTTGTCAGCCTTTTGAATTGTAGCCAATGAGTGGTGCAGATGGAACAGGAAAAGGGCATGGCAAATGGAGGTTGTATGACAATCCAGAAAGCAGAACTTCTGTCTTTCTGTCCTTACAGGTAGAGAAAGCACTTTACAAATATAAGCTGAAGCATGTTGACCGCCCCCCCCCGTCAGCTAGTAACTTTTCTCTGATCCTTCCCACTTCAAAGAGAGATGAGGAAGGTCCCAACGTGAGATTATAGTCACTTCACATACAAAAGGCTGTCCATGCTGCTGGGGAAGCATGAGAATCCTGTGCCAACCCGGGAACCCTCTCCACAGAGGCAGAAAGGGATGACATGGTTTTATTATCGAAAACGTTCAACCAGACTGAGATGCACGTCACAAGCAACTTGCTAAAGAGTTTGCAGAAGACAAAGACAAACAAACAACCCTCACATTTTATACAGCCAGGGAGATACAACCCATTACATGTATGTTGTCAAGACATGCCCTAATCGGTTTGGCTCAGTGAATAGAGCGCCGGCCTGCGGACTGAAAGGTCCCAGGTTCGATTCCGGTCAAGGGCACGTACCTTGGTTGCGGGCACATTCTCAGTAGGGGTGTGCAGGAGGCAGCTGATGGTTGTTTCTCTCTCATTGGTGTTTTTAACTCTCTGTCTGTACAAATCAATAAAATATATATATATATATTTATTTAAAGAAAGACAGTAACTTGTCCTCAAGTAAGCACCATTTGCTACACATAGTTCACCTCAAATCCACCGGGCAATTGGGGTAGCCATGTGCCCTCATCCAAAGGAAAAATAAAACCCCGATCTTGGACAAGCAGCTATCTGGAGTCAGCCGTCTAGATCTGATTCCTACTAGACTTAGATAGGGACGCTATCTTCCTGATGTTTACATTTCAAAGAGATGACTCCAGGGCCCTCACGGGTAAGAACAACATTCTTGGGTCATAAAACTGTCAGGAGGCCTATTTAGCTTTTAAAGAGATTCACAGACATCTCAAAGGAACAGAACGCATTTTACAAATTTCAGCTATGTATGTGCGTGTGTGTGTGTGTGTGTGCGCGCGTTTTAAGGAAGTGCTCTAAGAAAAGGGAGGGTGGAAAGTCTCTTTCACTTTTGACACCAGGTAAAAGTCATTTTAAAGAAGTTGGTTTCACCCTTCAATTCCTCCACACATTTCGCTGTGCTTGGACCCCCTTCCATGCCCACACCGCCCTCCCCCTCTTCACCTGGCCAACTGGGACCAGACTTTCAAAACCCTTATCCGGGCCCCCTTCCTAACGGAAGCTGGTCAGCACCCCAGGCTGCGCCTCCGAGGGCCAGCCCCCAGTCCCACGACACCAGAGAACGGCCCTTAGCAGAAGACCTTTACTCTCAGGATTGGCACACGTCGCGGATACTTGGTGTGTTTCCCACCCGTTTCAAAGATGGTAAAACTGAGGCCCAGGGACATCCCAAGTGGCAACTTAGGGTTCCAGGTCACTGGAGCAAAGGGGGCGCTGAACGATTCAGGCAACTTGAAAGCGATCTCCAAGTCATCAAAAACTTGGCCTGCTTTATTCTGCCTCGGCACCTTTGGAGTTAAAGCCCCGGGCACGCAGGTTTCCTCCCGATTGCGCCTGCGCAAATCAGGCTTTGCGCATTTGCCCCGGCCCCCCCGACGTTTCCAGCTGCCCCTCCTAATCCGGAACCCGATCCACATTCCGCCGATCCGGCCTTGACAGACGTGGCCCTCATCCAATAAGAAGGGAGGACCGAGTCCTGCGGCGCCAATGGTGACAGCCCGAGGGGCGCTGGAGGTGGACTCTGCGGGGAAACTCGAAGACAGGCTCAAGATGGAGGCGGCGGTGGCCGCTGCGGCCTGACAGGTGAGGGCGGGCCCGGCAGGGTTAGGTTTCTGGAACGATCGCCGCGTTTGGACAGAGAGCCGGGACCGAAAGCGTGGCGCCTGGGTCCCGGCGCCCCCCCACCCGGAACCGGAGGAATGGTTTGACCCGGGGCGAGACCATCGTCGATAGCCGGGAGTAGGGGTGGGTGGACAGGAGTCCGGGGGCCCGACGGCGGGGGGTGGTTTCGCCCGCTGAGGGTGGTAGTACGCCTGCGCCGAGTGGCAAGCCCTCGGTGGGCGGGGCCGTGCCGAATGGGTCCGGGGCTGTGGTTGTTGTACCGGGATCCCCTCGAAACCCCCTTAAGGTGTCTGATGATCATTCCTTACCAACAATGGGCAGTGAGTGGACACGGGCTCGCTACTCGCTTTATGATTCTGGATCCGTGTCTCAGCCCCCGGGAGAATGTTTGAGGATTCTCCTATTATTCTTTCTTAACCTGCCCTTCCGTTGTCACCAGAAATGCTAGTATGTCTGTGACCCGTTCATTAGTTGACAGGGATCCTTTTGCTTTTTGTTTGCCTGTCTGTTTGTTTTATATTTGTACTGATTTTTAGAGAGGGAGAGAGAAATTGAAACAGTGATGAGAATCACTCATCAGCTGCCTCCTGCACGCCCCCTACTGGGGATGTGCCCAAAACCAAGGTACATGCCCTTGACCGGAATCGAACCTGGGACCCTACAGTCCAGGCTGATGCTCTGTCCACTGAACCAACCCAGCCAGGGCTGACAGGGATCCTTTTGGAGGCTCCCTGCTGTACCCCCATCCACCTCACCTCAGCAATGACTGGTGATGCACCGTTACCCACCTGATAATGTCTGTTGGTGACCATTGTCCACTCTTCTCCCCATTAGGGTCTCTAGTGACCTTTGCTAACATCTCCTTCAACATAGTGTCTGCTGATCGCCTCTGCACTTCCGGCCACAGTCCGGTGACTCTCTTTAGCCACCTCACAGGGTCTGGGAGCCTGCCATCCTCACTGCCCATGCCCAGGGCTTCGGAATGGCCACAGGACCCTTCAGGACACTCTGGTGCAATTCCCGTTTTCCCCAAAGTGAGGGCAACATCTCAGGAGCTCCCACTGGCTCCCTTTCACCCTGTGTGTGCCTTTCCCTCCAGCACAGGATCCGGCAACCCCCGTGTCCATTAAAAAGGCAGGACAGCCCAGCTGGGGTGGCTCAGTGATTGAGCAGCGACCTATGAACCAGGAGGTCACGCTTCAATTCCCGGCAGGGCGCCTGCCCGGGTTGTGAGCTTGATCCGCAGTAGGGGGCGTGCAGGAGGCAGCCGATCCATGATTCTCTCTCATCACTGATGTTTCTCCCTCTTCCTTCCTCTCTGGGATCAATAAAAACATTTGTCAAAAAGTCAGGACAGCCCGTTCATGTCCATTATGCATGTGGCACACCCCAGCAGACTGTGTACCCCTGTGCCCTCCAGGACAGTGTGTGCTGTCTCTCATTGTGTTATCACACTCCACCTGGCCCCATGCAGAGACCTTGGCAGAGCTGAGCAGCCGAGGAACTGGACCGACTTCAAGGTGTCGCCAAGTTCCCTTGGACAGCTTTGTGGAAATTAGGCGACGGGGGGTGATGGGGAGGCTGGAATTGAAATGTGTCGTCTCCTGCCACTGTGATTGCAGACTGTCGTTACTGGGCCACTGAATTCCCTCTCTGTCTTCTAGGAGCCCCATGGCACCTGCCCAGCCCCGCCTCAGCCCATCTTGACACAGTCCTAGGCTCCATGGAGCCACCACGGGGCCCCCCTGCCAACGGGGCCGAGCCGTCCCGGGCAGTGGGCACTGTCAAAGTGTACCTGCCCAACAAGCAACGCACAGTGGTGAGTCCGATGGGAACAAAACTGGCAGGGAGGCAGATGGACCCCGTTGTAAATCTTGGGTCAGAAATGTGTCTGCTGACCGTCTCTGAACTTCCCGGTCATAGTCTGGTGACTCTCTTTAGCCACCTCACAGTGCCCAGGGCTTCGGGATGGCCACAGGACCCTTCAGGACACTCTGGTGCAAGATTTTGCCAAGGGATAGGAGAGTTGGCTGGGATCCCAGTAGGGCTCTGACCCACTCCCCCACTGCTGCTCCCCCATCTACACAGGTGACTGTCCGGGATGGCATGAGTGTCTACGACTCTCTGGACAAGGCTCTCAAGGTGCGGGGTCTCAATCAGGATTGCTGTGTGGTCTACCGGCTCATCAAAGGGTAAGTGTGGCCAAGACCGGTTTGTCTCAGTGAATAGAGCATGGGCCTGCGGACTGAAAGGTCCCAGGATCCATTCCAGTCAAGGGCACTTACTTACCTTGGTTGCGGGCACATCCCCACTAGGGGGCGTGCAGGAGGCAGCTGATCAATGTCTCTTTCTCATTGATGTTTCTAACTCTCTATCGCTCTCCCTTCCTCTGTAAAAATTCAATAAAATATATAAAAAAACGGGTAAGTGTGGCAGACACACACACTGCCCTCTGGGTGCCCAGTCTCCTGTCCCTTCCTTAGAGTCATCTGATTCCTCCTTCACTCGGTTGTGGCGTCTCCATTAGCCTTCCCGTAGTTCAGTGAATCCATGAGTCCAACCAGCTTTTGTTTCATTACGTCATTAGTTCATTGGCCTGTCGGGTCAGCAACACACTCTCTGCTTGGTCACCTGCTCCATCTATTTTGTTCATTTATTTTGTTCTTTCGCTATTTCATCTACTTGCCAGTCCTCTCCTACCTCTGTTTTCCCATAGTCTGTCTGCTGAGCTGGGCCTCACTGACCTTCCACTTATTCCTTTGCTCTGGGGTTCCTTAACTTTTTATTCAACGCACACATTGATTTTTATTTGTGGTTTCAATGCCCCCTCAGCCGTTCTTAGCACTTCTGAGATGTTGCTGTTAATTCGCCACCTCGTTTGCTCATCACCTTATGGGTGAGGGCAAGGGCTCTTCACACTGTCCTGCCACTCCCAATCCCTGAAGCATTGGGCGAGCAAGCCACGTTATCCCTCCGAGCCTCAGTTTCCCCCTCTGTAAAGGGGGGCAATGTTAGTAACTAGTTCCTCGAGTTGCTGGGGTAAGAACGGAACATGTCAGGTATTCCTCCACGGAGAGCTGACTTGGGGGGCTTTCAGGGATCCCTTGTCTTCCCGGGGCCCCTGTCCACCCGCCTCCTCACTCCCTTCCTTGCGTCCCGCAGGCGAAAGACAGTCACCGCCTGGGACACAGCCATTGCCCCCCTGGATGGCGAGGAGCTCATTGTTGAGGTCCTTGAAGACGTCCCGCTGACTATGCACAATTTTGTGAGTGCGGGGTGGATAGTGGGGGCAGACCCTGGGTGTGTGTGTGGGGGGGAATGGGGGGCGGTCCTTGACCAGGCCTCAACCTTCCCTGCTCTGTGGCAACAGGTACGGAAGACGTTCTTCAGCCTGGCGTTCTGTGACTTCTGCCTTAAGTTTCTGTTCCACGGCTTCCGCTGCCAAACCTGTGGCTACAAGTTCCACCAGCATTGTTCCTCTAAGGTCCCCACAGTCTGTGTTGACATGAGTACCAACTGCCGACAGTGAGCCTGGCCTGGGGTGGGTCGGGGGTGGGTGGGGATGGACAGATGCCCAGACACTAGAGTCTTAGAGATGGCTGACTCTTCTTCCCTTGCTCTATACCCTAATGCCCTTAAGGTACTACCACAGTATCCAGGATTTGTCCGGAGGCTACAGACAGCACGAGGCTCCTTCCAACCGTCCTCTGAATGAGCCGCTAACCCCTCAGGGTTCCAGGTAGGGATGCCTAAGCCGAAGGGCTGCTGTCCGAATAGAAAGATCTGGAGACCCCTGGAGACCATAAGCCATTTTCTTTTCCAAATACGGTGGTACCTCGAGATACGAGTGCCCTAACATACGAGATTTTTGAGATACGAGCTGTCGAGCGAGCGAATTTTGCTTTGAAATACGAGCAACAGTTGAGATAGGAGTCATCGTGCGGATCGGCCGGCTGCACACGGCCCACCAGTTTACCGCGACTCGAGCGTCTCATAGTTTCCCACGCCTCAAGGTTACGGAACGAATTAAACTCGTATCTTGAGGTACTGTACAAGTGGAAGTTTATTTGGAAAGTCACAGAGCCTGCCTCGGTAGCTCAACTGGTTGGAGCATCATTCCCCCGCACCAAAAGGTTGCCAGTTCAATTCCTGGTCAGGGCACATACCTGGGTTGCGGATTCAATCCTTGGTCAGGGAATGTATGGAAGGTAAGAGATGGATGTTTCTCACATCGGTGTCCTCTCTCTCCCCATTCTTCTTGGGTGAGGATTAAAAAAAAATAGATAAAGTGAAAGAAAGTCGCAGAGGTAGAAAAAGTGAGCCATCTGGGCTGTGGGGGCTCAGGACACAAGTTACAGGGGCAAAAGGAGGAATCTTGGAGCTTAGGAGAGAGAGAGAACACCTTGAGGGAAGAAGAGGGGGAAATGCCAGGTGTGCTCGAGAGAGCGAGAGAGAGAGAGAGAGAGAGAGAGAGAGAGAGAGAGAGAGAGAGAGGATGCCAACCACAAGCCATTCTTCATTTACTTGACAAACATTTGCTTGAGCTCCTACAAGTATAAGTAAGGGCATTGAGCTCTGAGACCTTGAGTAAATTACCCAGTGTTTGTAGGCCTCAGATTTCTCATCTGTAGAGGGGAGAATGATACTTTTCACCACATATTGTTCTGGTGAGAGTTAAATGAATTAAGGTATGTCCAGTGCTTGGAAGAAGATGCAGTACAGGGCAGAAGTTCTTATTGATTCTAAACGTGTATGTTTATGCTCAAGCCTTTCCATTTTGAAATACATATTATTTTATTATAAGTTCCCTTTTACTTCTCCTTTATGTTAAATATTTCTATATCAAAATACATTATTGCTCTAGTATATCAACAGTGTAAAATATGCATTATATGTCTCATATATCTATAACACCTATATTTATATGGTACATGTTAATGTATCGGGTTAGATTTATATATAATGTAGAACATATATTTTTTTAAAAGTTTTAACAAAATAGATCAATATTTTTTAAAAAATATATGTTTTATTGATTTTTTTTTTTGCAGAGAGGAAGGGAGAGGGATAGAGAGTTAGAAACATCAATGAGAGAGAAACATCGATCAGCTGCCTCCTGCACACCTCCTACTGGAGATGTGTGCGCAGCCAAGGTACATGCTCTTGACCAGAATTGAACCTGGGACCCTTTGGACCGCAGGCCGACGCTCTAGCCACTGAGCCAAACCGGTTAGGGCTGTAGAACATATATTTTTATGTAATATATAAAATAATAAAGTTAAGGCATTATGTTATTTTTAATTATGGGATAAATGATATATGAATTTCATTTTAGGATAGTGGAAGGGAACATTAAGAAATACTTTTGTAGCCCTGGCTGGTTTGGCTCAGTGGATAAAGCGTTGGCCTGCAGGCTGAAGGGTTCCGGGTTTGATTCCAATCAAGGGCACATGCCTGGGTGTGGGTTCCATTTTCAGTGTGGGGTGTGCTGGAGGCAGCTGATCAATGATTCTCTCTTCATTGACATTTCTATCTCTCCCTCTCCCTTCCTCTCTGAAATCAATAAAAATATATATTAAAAGAATACTTTTGTGCCCTAGCTGATTTGGCTCAGTGGATAGAGCATCGGATCATGGACTGGAGGGTCCTGGGTTTGATTCTGGTCAAGGGCACATACCTTTGTTGCAGGCTCCATCATACAGGAGACAACCAATATATGTGTCTCTCTCACATTGATGTTTCTCTCTGTCCCTCCCTCTCCCACCCACTCTCTCTAAGAATCAATAGAGAAGTATCCTCAGCTGAAGATTAACAAAAAAAAATTTTTTTTGAAATGTTATATATACACTGAGTGGCCAGATTATTATGATTTCTGGACGCATAATAATCTGGCCACTCAGCGTCTATCCTATATAATAAAAGGCTAATATGCAAATTGTCCCCTCGACCTGCAGGCAGGCCAGCCAACTGCCCATGTCCTCTCCCCCAGGTCAGGCTGGCCAGACTCCATCCATGCAGGAATATATATATATATATATATATATATATATATGCCGAGTGGCCAGATTGTTGTGCATTCAGAGATCATAATAATCTGGCCACTCAGTGTGTGTGTGTGTGTGTGTATAACATGTACATAGAGCATATCCTATATATTAAAAGTGTAATATGCAAATCGACTAAATGGCGGAATGACCAGTCGCTGTGATGCACACTGACCACCAGGGGGCAGACACTCAACACAGGAGCTGCTCCTGGTGGTCAGGGCACTATCAGTGTGGCTCATTGTCCCTTCTTTAGGTCTTTCCTCAGATGTCACCTCCTTGAGAAGCCCTTCTTGATATCACAAGTGACACTTTCTGTCTCCTTATTTTGCTTTATGTTTTCCTTTATTGTACCTATCACTGTCAGACACATTAAGTATTCTTTGTTACTGTTTTTTTTTTTTAAATTTTCTCTTTCCCTACTGGAACATCAGCCCCAGGAGGGTACAAACTGTTGTTTTGCCCACAGTTTTTTTCAGTACCTAGCATGGTATCTGGCATACAGCAGGTACTCAATAAGTGTTGCTTGAACAAATGAATAACAGTACTAACCGTGAATGTTTGCTCTGTGTGAGCTAAGCACATGTTTATGATGGGGCAGGAGGGGGGCGCTGCTGGGTGGTCCTCCCATTCATTGGACAGTGATTTCACAGTCTCTCCCCTGGCAGCTCCAGCTCCCAGAACCGAGACCCTGAACACTTCCCCTTTCCTGCCACGGCCAACGCCCCCCTGCAGCGCATCCGCTCCACCTCTACTCCCAACGTCCATATGGTCAGCACCACAACCCCCCTGGACTCCAGTCTCATCCAGGTTGGTGGCGAGGGAGCAGGCACGGGGAACCACAAGGCAGAAGGGGAGCCATTCCTGTTGGCCTCCACCTCTCTCTGACTGCTGTCCCTCTTCTTCCAGCTCGCTGCCCAGAGTTTCAATGCTGATGGTGAGCCCCCGCTCCCCGTGCCCTGAGCCCCCCCTGCACCCTACTGGCCTCCACTCACCTCCTCTTCACAACCACAGCTGCTGGTAGTAGAAGTGGCAGTGATGGAGTGCCCCGGGGGAGCCCCAGCCCGGCTACTGTGTCCTCAGGGAGGAAGTCCCCACATTCCAAGTCCCCATCAGAACAGCGGGAGAGGAAGTCCGTGGGTGATGACAAGAAGAAAGTGGTAAGCCCCAGGGGGAACCTGCGGGGGGGCACCACAGGCTGAGCGATAAGGGATGTGGGCAGGCCCCTGAGATGCCGCCCATGTGGCCCACAGAAGAATCTGGGGTACCGGGACTCGGGCTATTACTGGGAGGTGCCACCCAGTGAGGTGCAGCTGCTGAAGAGGATCGGGACGGGCTCGTTTGGCACCGTGTTTCGCGGGCGGTGGCATGGCGATGTGGCTGTGAAGGTGCTCAAGGTGGCTCAACCCACAGCTGAGCAGGCCCAGGCCTTCAAGAACGAGATGCAGGTGCTCAGGTGAGATTGCACGTGTGTGTGGAAGCGGGGAGAGGGCAGTGGGCATGGCCTTGGCACCTCCAGGGAAAGGCCATGCCCGGGCGCTTCTGCACATCCCTGTGTTTGTGTCATTGCAACCATAAAACGTTAAGTTGTATCAAAGAGTGTCCCTCTCCCCTCTGGGAAACAGGTATGGCCAGAGGACCTCTGATGATGTGATGGTTTGTGCGTGGGTTCATGCTGACATTCATTAACAGCTCTGGCTCCAAAACTGTGGGTCTTGTTTGCCTGCTGTGAAATGGGCAGGGGTGGGGAACCTTTTTCCTGCCAAGGGCCACGGGGATATTGATAACATCATTTGAGAACCCTACAAAATTATCCACTTGAGAATTAGCCTGCTGAATTTGGTCAGGCATATCATGAACTCACCCCTAACGCCTTGGCAGCGCCAGACCAAGTGATCTTTCTGGCCTTATATGGCCCAAGGGCCGGACATTCCCAACCCCTGCCATAGGACAACACTAACACTATGGAATGTGCTTACATGACTAGCATAATGCTAGTTAACTGCATTGCCAGGAAGGATTGCATCCTTTCTCCTCTGTTTGTACCGTGTCGTTAGTATTATGCCTATTGTGTGCTGCATTCTTGTCATTGATTTATTATGATAATGCCATTATTTAAAGAATAGTATTACAGTTGACCCTTGAACAACACGGGTCCACTTACCGTATTTTCCTGTGTATAAGACGACTTTTTAACCCAGGAAAAATCTTCTCAGAATTCGGGGGTTGTCTTATACGCCAGGTGTCATCTTATAGGGCGGGTATATCCCAAACTCTGTATTTTAACTGGAAAAGTTGGGGGTCGTCTTATGCGCCGGAAAATACGGTATACGTGGGCCTTTTTCAACCATACTGTAAATGTATTTTCCCTTCCTCCTATTTTCTTAACAGTTTCTTTCCTCTAGCTTATTTTGTTGTAAGAATATAGTATATAACATACAAAATATTTGTCAATCAGCTTTATGTTATCAGTAAGACTTCTAGTCAACAGTAGGGTATTAGTAGTTAAGTTTTGGTGAGTTGAAAATTATATGTGGATTTTCAACTGCATGGGGGAATCCGTGCCCCTAACCCATGTGTTGCTCAAGGGTCAACAGTATTAACTCTAATCATAACCGTAATTTAATTATTGTTTAATGAATAATTGTAGTTGCTCTACTTACTATGTCATTAACACTATATTAGCCCATTCATGCTGAGTGTTCCCTTTTTGCCACCCTAGTTACTGCCACTGCAAGGCTTGCTGGCATGGGCTTTCCTCTCTTACAGATGAGCACAGTTGTGTTAGAGTTGATGTTCTAACCCCTTGTGCTATTTTAATATTTCTCCTCATAATGGATGCCATAGTAAGAAAACTTTTTTCCTCTGTGACATAGCAAAGATTTGAGCATGCTGTTCACTTGCATTCATGTTTTAACCATAATATGACTGCCATGAAGAATGCTTCTGTGCCATTATCTGCTCTGACATGGCAAAATCGCAGAACATCACTAATGTGACAGTTGCCCCTTGCACAATGTGGGCGAAAGGGGTGCCGACCTCCCTGCACAGTCGCAAATTGGTGTGGAACTTCAGACTCCCCCCAAACTTAGTTGTTCGTTCCCATGCGGATTGGTTCTAGGACCCCCCCAACAGATACAAAAATCTTCAGATGTTCAAATTCCTTATATAAAATGGTGTAGCTCAGTGCATACAGTCAGATCTCGGAATCCGTGGACTCCCGACCTCAGATCGAAAACTGTACAGGTCATTTATGGGGAAATATCCGTGTATAAGTGGATCCGACGTGCAGTACAAGCCCATGCTGTTCAAGGGTCAGCTGTGTTTATACCTGTGCTACCATAACTGCAGTTAATCCTTCTCTAAGGAATGAAGGTTTTCTTCTCCATTAGGGCTGATCTAGTCATATGTGACAGAGTTCCCGTGAGGTAGAGCCAGTGTACATAGGGGCAATAACAAGGACAGTGACATTTTCAGAGGGCTTTCTTGTGTTTGGTGCTGTTGTATGTGCCTTACAGATGATTTACACCTCCCAACATCTGCATAAGGTAGCTAATGTAATTATCACAGTTGAGGAAAATGAGACACACATTACTAGTAAGTGTCCTCCTGAGGTCCCACAGTGAGTACCTGGGGAAGCCTGGATTGGAACATAGGATCTCCCTTGAGTCCAAAGCCCAACTTCCTTACTGCTGAGCCTCTTGTGGTGATCAATAGGGTATATTCACATCACTGATATTTTTACCTGGCATTTGTCAGTATTACTCGGCTATAGCATAATATTGATACGTTGGCATTCCACTTCCTTGTTTGTAGAATGGGCACAGGCCCAGGTAATGGTCAGGGTCAGAGGTATGGCAGGTGTTGATGATTAAGACACTACTGGGTGGCAGAGTCTTGGGGAGAGTCCTCCATCCCTCCTGCTTTTGTTGGGTGACTGGGATGAAGAAGCTCAGAACGTAAGCCCCAGCTCTGAATCAGCCCAGCGAAGACATCTCACAGAGTCATTGAATCGGACTAGGTCTGGCCCTGAGCTTCCTAAAAGGCAGGGTGGCCATGATGACAGAAGATGGCAGTGAACAGCATATTCCTGGTGCTCAGAAAGTGAGTGACAGTTGCTCTCTTCCCTCCCTGCCTGCAGGAAGACGCGTCACGTCAACATCTTGCTGTTCATGGGCTTCATGACCCGGCCGGGGTTCGCCATCATCACACAGTGGTGTGAGGGCTCCAGCCTCTACCACCACCTGCATGTGGCCGACACGCGCTTCGACATGGTCCAGCTCATTGATGTGGCCCGGCAGACTGCCCAGGGCATGGAGTGAGCCTCCTGGCCTAGGGACAAGGAAGGGGGCTTGGGATCCTGGGGGAGGGAGATGAGGTGACCCCCCGCCAATTTGCCACCTACTTCCACCCCCACAGCTACCTCCATGCCAAGAACATCATCCACCGGGATCTCAAGTCTAACAGTATCTATCTGTCCCTGTCTTAGAGCTGGGGTGGGGTGAGGACTTAGAGAGCTGTGTCTTGTGGTGGAAGGGAGCCTCTGAGGCTGAATAGGGAGGGGCATGTGTCACTTTGGCCCTTGCCAGGGGGCAGAGCTGTGGCTGGTGAGGAGCCTTTAGTAGGGTCTCCTGGTCAGGAGTCAGAGTGTAGCTTGTTCAGGTGTTGTTCTTGGGGACTCTGGTCAGTTTATGTGGCAGCTGTAGAAGGCATTATAGAGAGTTCCTGATCAGGGTCACGAGTATGGTGGGTCTGGGTGCCCTTAGAGGGGCTTCCCGCTCAGAAGTCAAGGGGCCAAGTGTAGGGGGCACTAACTGGAGCTCCCACTCAAGTCGAGGTTGTGGTGGGTTTGTGTGACATTGAGGGACTTGTGGTCAGAGTTAAAGGCATGACTGCTTTGGAGGTGTTCATGAGAGCCAGTCAGGGGGAGAGGGGTGGCTATTGAGAGTCCTTGTAGTGGCCCTTGACCCCGGTGGACATCTTCCTACATGAGGGGCTCACCGTGAAGATCGGTGACTTCGGCCTGGCCACGGTGAAGACGAGATGGAGCGGGGCTCAGCCCTTGGAGCAGCCCTCAGGCTCTGTGCTGTGGATGGTGAGTTGGGGCAGGCTGGGCCAGGAGCATGGAGGGCCATGGGCTAGAAGGCTGGGACATGGGGTGCTGAGTGGGGATAGGGATGCCTGGTGGGACTGCTCCCGTGTCCCCTCATGTGGGTGGCTCTGAGTTGTACCCAGTGTGGCTAGTGGGGTGTGGGACTATGGGCCAGCCATTGGCTGACCTTCTTGGTCTCCTGCCTGATCTGGCCTATCGAAGGCGGCTGAGGTGATCCGTATGCAGGACCCGAACCCCTACAGCTTCCAGTCGGATGTCTACGCCTATGGGGTTGTGCTCTACGAGCTCATGACCGGCTCCTTGCCTTATAGCCACATTGGCAGCCGTGACCAGGTGAGCCCCACGCCTTACCTGCCATTTCCTGGGCTACGGGATCCCCTCAGCCCTTAAACCCCAGATCTTCTCCTTTGCACAGACCAAAAATGGCCCATTTCCTCCAGAAACCCCAAATTTTCTGGGCTTAGAATTCCCATAATCCTCTGGGTCTCTTCTAACCAGAATCCCCTTTCCCCACAGCCACAATCCTCTGGGTCCTCAAAGTCCAGAAACTCCTAAATCCCCTATGCTCAGAAACCCCTTCAGCCCCCAACACCCAGAAGCCCTCTGGACCCCTTTACAACTACCAGTCCTTTGGCTCATGTACTCAAAATCCTGCAGGTCCCCAAAGCCCACAATCTCATTTCTTCCAGAAACAGAATTCCGCTATACTTCTGTAGTACAGAAACCCACAATTATTCAGGCCTTGGGTGTTTGGCAAGTTTTGGGGTCCAGGCATCCACAATATTCTAGGGCCGTGGTCGGCAAACCACGGCTCACGAGCCACATGTGGCTCTTTGGCCACTTGAGTGTGGCTCTTCCACAAAATACCACGGCCTGGGCGAGTCTGTTTTGAAGAAGTGGTGTTAAAAGAAGTTTAAGTTTAAAAAATGTGGCTCTCGAAAGAAATTTCAATCGTTGTGCTGTTAATATTTGATTTGGCTCTGTTGACTAATGAGTTTGCTGACCACTGATCTAGAGCAGTGGTCAGCAAACTCATTAGTCAACAGAGCCAAATATCAACAGTGCAATGACTGAAATTACTTTTGAGAGCCGAAAACCGAATTCTGCGCATGGGCCACGAAGTTTCAATCGCATGGTACGTGCGCACCCACATGTGGTATTTTGTGGAAGAGCCACCCTGAAAGGGCCAAAGAGCCGCGGTTTGCCGACCACTGCTCTAGACTCCAGATACCAATAGTCCTACAGGCCACATGACTCATAGCCCGTAGGCCCCAGACGCCCACAGAAATACAAGCTCCTGAGGGCTAGAATTCGTCAGCTCCCTCCAGACCCAGAAGTTCACATTTCTCCCAGACTCAGTACTTTCCAGGTCCCTAGGCCCCCTAGAAAACTATGGACCCATAATTCCCTGGGCCCCAGACACCTAAAGTCCTTGACTTTCCTCAAGATTAAATCCCTGTGTTCACAAGAAACCACAATCCTCAGAGCCCCAATACCCAGAATCCCCCAAAGGAGCCTTCTAAGTTCCTGGAGAACTGAAATTCTCCGAGCCTTCCAGCCCAGATCCCTAGATCAGCCATTCCTCTCCCCTTCCCCCCCGCCCCAGATTATCTTTATGGTGGGCCGTGGCTACCTGTCCCCGGACCTCAGCAAAATCTCCAGCAACTGCCCCAAGGCCATGCGGCGCCTGCTGTCTGACTGCCTCAAGTTTCAGCGAGAGGAGCGGCCTCTCTTCCCCCAGGTGGGCTGGGTACTCTGGGGAGGGGACTCTGAGAAGGAGGGAGACTCTGAGATGTGAATGGGAACCAGGCATGTTCAATGCTCAGAGGTATACAATGTGTGTGTCTATGCTTCCCTGGAAGGCTGGGGTCTGGTGGTGTTGGGGTGCCCGTGTGACTGGATTCCCCTCCTTATGCCACCCTGCTCCTAGATCCTGGCCACGATTGAGCTGCTGCAGCGGTCACTCCCCAAGATTGAGCGGAGTGCCTCCGAACCCTCCTTGCATCGCACCCAGGCTGATGAGTTGCCCGCCTGCCTACTCAGCGCAGCCCGCCTTGTGCCTTAGGCCCTGCCCCCAGCCGCCAGGGAGCCAATCTCAGCCTTCTACACAAGGAGCCTTGCTCACCAACCAATCAATGTTCCGTCTCTGCCCTGATACTGCCTCAGGATTCCCCATTTCTGCCCTGGGAGATGTGGGGGTCCCCATTGTGTTTTCCAATTTCTCTGGAACTGGGGGACCCCAAAAGACTGAGACCACAGCCTCATCCATAGTTCGGTTTTTCTCTTGACTTTGGGGATACTTCTAAATTTGGGAGCTCCTCTATCAAACATGGCTGGGATTTGTAGCAGGGATTCCACTCAGAAACCTCTCTGGAATTTGTGTCCGATGTGCCTTCCACTGGATTTTGGGGTCCCCAGCACCCCATGTGGATTTGGGGGTCCCTTCTGTGTCTACCCTGTCATTCAAGGACTCCCCCCTTTCTTCACCAAGAAGCACAGAATTCTGCTGGGCCTTTGCTTGTTTATTTTGCTTCCCGACACTTCTCCTGGGGTTCAGAGCCGCTGAGGGGTGGGGTTGAGTCCAGGCAAGGAGTGGAGGTTGGGGGAAGGTGCAGACCACACAAACAGCGCCACTGCACGCATCACCACAGGCGGCACGATGAACGAGGACCACATATGCCAAGCACGCCACAAGAGGAGGCCACGTCAGTCACAGACACAGACATCACGGCAAAGGTGGGGAAGTGGGGGACCACTGGCCTTTCATGTGCAAAGGATTCTGGGAGGATGGGTGGAGTTTGCATATTTAAAGAGAGCTGTTAGAGGCAGGAAAGTGGGGCAGAGGTCCCTGGGGAACTGAGGGGTCCTACCAGTAGGAGGAGCTCCCAATGAATTGAGTAGAGTTGGGAGGGGAGCTGAAGGGCAATCCTAATGGAACTGGGTGGTGGCCATTTGGGTCTCCAGAAATGGGAGATCCATGGAAGAGAGCTCAAAGGTAGGGGTTTCTTAAGGAGTTGGGAAATTTTGGTGGGGAACTAAGTGTGCTTGAGAGATCTCAGACCAGGAGGATGGTTGTCAAGGTATTTCGGGACGCCAGGAGAGGACTCTGTGGTGTAGGGTTGCCTGGTGTTCGGGAGCTTCTGGAAAGGAAACCATACTTTGGGAGTGGAGGTCCTTAGGAATGTGGAGGTGGCCAGGAATGGGCTTCCCAAGAATTTGGGAATTCCAAACATGGGAAGTAGGTTTAGGACCAGAAGTGACGTTTCCTTAGGTACTTGGGCATTCTGAGGAGTGAGAAGAAGGATCTTGGTGAACCAGGAGAGGACTTCTCAAGGGAGTTGGAGCTTCCAAAAGTGAGAAATGGATTCAGGGCCCAGAGAGGGGTTACCCAGGGGTATTGGGGGTTCTCAGGGTGGGGTGTCAGTCGGAGAAGAGGCTGGCGAAAGACTTCCTCAGGCTGCGGATGGTCTCAGCTTTCACCTCGTCCTGGCTAAGGCTGGGCCTGGGCGGGGCTGGTTCTGGAAGGTTGAAGGCATTGGTCAGAGACTGGGATTTGCTAGAGAGAGACAAGGTGGAGGAGGTGTGGGAGGAAGGGGAGAAGAGGAAGGGAGGAGGGGGAGAGAAACACAATGTTACCCCAGGCCCAGCCCCAGCCCTGTCCCTCTGGTCCTGGGGCGGTGCCTGTGACCCTCCCCCCATCAGCATGGTCCTGGACCCTTTTGAGTTATCAAGTGGGAATCGGGGAGCCCTGGTCCAGGCCAGGAGCACTGGGATCTAAGGTAAAGAAGTCTGGGATGAATGGGAAGAATCTTGGACTGAATCTTCTCTTCAAATCTGGGGTAGACTGGGAGGAATTTGACAGCGAGATGAAGATGGACAGGGAGGTATCCAGTCCAAGGGTAAGGAGTCCAGGAGGCAGGGAGGCTTATACCAAGTCCAGGCTGAGAGGGACAAATCTAAAGGGGAGCAGTTGGGCGGGGCAGTGAGGACTTTTGAGCTAAGGTGGGAGCAGGTCTGGAAGGGACAAGAAGAGGCAGAGGATGGTGTGATGACTTGAGAGGAGACTGAGATGGACGAGGAGGATTTGGGGATAGACCAGAAAGGAGCCTGACCAGCAATTTTCAACTGGTGTGCTACAGGAATTTTAAAACATGCAATACGTGACTTGTTAGGGGACCAACCTCTTTTCCCTTAGATTGCCAAAATTTTAAAAAGTGACAACAGAGGCATCAAAATAGCTGTCCTGTGTGAGTGAATGAAGGTTATACCTATTTTTTTTTTTTTGGTCCCATTGGCAAAAAAATATATGTTTTCGGTTTGCTGCAGAATTTTTGTGATTAGTTTATGTGTGCCGTGAGATGACAAGTGTTGAAGATCTCTGGCCTACACTGTAGGAAAAGGATGGGGATGACTGAAAAGAGTGTCACGTGACACAAGAGGACTGAACTGGGTGGGAACACTGGCTTGGAGGAGTCAGGTTGGGTTTGGAGGAGGCAAGGAGGATTAGTTTGGCCAGGAATGTCTCTGAGATGGGCGGGGACTTGGTGAGCAGGGAGATACTGGAGGAAGGTCGACCAGATGCCTGGGCAGAAAGAGGGGACTTTCCCAGGGCATACCGGGAAGACTTTGAACTGAAAGTGGGGTTGCTCTGGGAGTCTGGCACCAAATCTCCCGGATGGAGGGATAAGAACCTGGGATGGAAGGCAAGAGCCTCTGTGGACTGAAAGGGGTGCTTGTTTGGGGTTGGGGTCTAGCACAGCCTGGACAGGGAGCTCTCGGGACCCCTGGATGGGATCTGGGTCTGGGGAGCTTGAGAGCTGGGGCTGCTCTCCTGGTGCAGGGGCACGTTTCGTGAGCAGCAAGGCAAGGGCTGCTGAGGGGTCCCCTTACTTGAGCTGGGGGTGCGGGGGTCCCCCGGCAGCAGCCGTAGCAGGTGGCGGCACATCCTGGCTAGGTTTCTGGGCCAGCTGTGGCTTCGTGGGACGCCCAGGCCCCGCTGGACCGCTGGGCCGAGGTTGCTGCGTGGTGGGTGGCCCAGTGCGGGGCATGGGACCCGCCTGGCTGGCCTGGCGGGTGGGGCCAGTAGGGCCTGGCGGCTTCTGGGGTGGGCCCTGGCGCTGCTGACCACCCGGTGGAGCCCCTGAGGGCTTTGGTGGAGCCTGACCCGAGACGGATGTCTGACGGGTCGCCTGTGGGGGGCCTGCCTGGCGCTGGGGAGATGGGGAGGCAGGCGGGCGGGCTACTGGGGGTGCCCCAGGTCCTCCTGCCACTGGGCGGGATTGGCGGCCTTGACCCTGGCTCAGTGGTGGGGCCTGGGACATAGACTGCTGGGACGCTGATGTGGGACTTGGGAGGCGCTGGGGCAGGGGGCTGCCAGCTGGGGGTCCGAGGCCTGCGAGGTGCTGCTGGCCCTGGGGGGGCGGGCGCTGCTGCAACGGAGGTCCCTGGCGTTGGGGGCCTGGGCCCGGCTGTGGAGGGCCACCTGAGCGACAGAGAGAGAGTTCACACGTGAGAGCCAGCAAGCAGGAGAGGCCGGGGGGGGGCGCTGCTGGAGAGGGAGTCGGCCCCTCACTTACCCTGTGGTGGGGGTCGTTGCTGAGCTGGGGGCCCTGAGGGCTGCTGGGAGGTCTGGCGGCCCAAGGGCAGGGCCCCTGGGGACAGAGTCTGCGGGTAGAGGAGTGGAACAGGAGAGGTTAAAAATAGCTGGCAGCCAGTGGAGCAGCAGCCAATCAGAGTCACCGGGGACCCCTGTGTGCTGGGTGTGGCCCTGTTTGTGGCTGAGCTGCCGGGGCCGTCAGGTTGTTGGGTGGGGACCCCCAGGGGCGGGGATGGGAAAGCACTCAGGGAAGTCAGGGTAACAGCTCCTGATAGATGTTGAATGCAACTGGTGATGGTGATCACAGGCAGAACGGGGGTGCCCTTAGCCTGTGGCTGTTGAGGTCTGGGAGGCAGCAGGGGCACGGGCTGGGCTGCCCACCCGTAGCTGGGATCCCCTGCCAGGGGAGACCAGTTAGCTGACCTGGCTGTGGGAGCCCCTGCCAGGGGAGATGTCTCGCTGCCGGGGCAGGGCTTGGGCCATCTTATTGACCACGAGCTCCACGATGAGCTGCTTGTCTTCGTCCTGATGGTCGCCAATGAGCGGCATGGAGGAGCCCACCACCTGGGGGAGAAAACGCCCGGTGAGGAGAGAGGAGGAAGCGCCTGTGAGGGCGGCAGTGGCCGCGTGCTTCAAGTTGGCAGAGGGCACAGCGGCTGCCAAGGAAACGAGCTGCAGCCTGAGAGACACCGATTTACAGTGAGAGGAAGGCTTGTCTCCTACGAGGGTGGTACTGACAGCTTAGGAGGTGCTGTCTTAGCAAATGAGGTCCTCCAAGCCCAACCCCGTGCAGCACCTGGTTTTTGTATGGGCCCTGAACTAAGGATGGGTTTTACATTTTTAAAAATATATTTGTTGATTTTTCACAGAGAGGAAGGGAGAGGGAGAGAGAGAAACATCCATGAGAGAGAAATATCCATCAGCTGCCTCCTGCACACCTCCCATTGGGGATGAGCCCGAAACCAAGGCACATGCCCTTGACCGGAATCGAACCTGGGACCCTTCAGTCTGCAGGCCGACGCTCCATCCACTGAGCCAAACAGGTCAGGACAGGTTTTACATTTTTTTAACCGTTAAAACAAAAAAAAAGCAAAGGAAGATTTCATAATGTGGAAATTATGCCCCAAAAAACAAAGTTTTAGTGGAACACAGCCACAGATTTTTTTAAAAAAATATCCTCACCGGAGCATTTTTTCCATTGATTTTAGAGAGTGGGAGAGAGAGTAAAAGACAGATATCAATGTGAGAGAAACACATAGATTGGTTGCCTCCTGGCCAGGCTGGGGAGGAGCTTGCAACTGAGGTACGTGCTCTTGGGAATCGAACCCAGGACCCTTGGGTTTGCAGGCCGACGCTCTACCCACTGAGCCAAATCAGCGAGGTCCATACATTAAAAAAAAATATGTTGTCTAGCCCTAACCGGTTTGGCTCAGTGGATAGAGCATCGGCCTGGGGATTGAAAGGTCCCAGGTTCGATTCTGGTCAAGGGCATGTACCTTGGTCGCGGGCACATCCCCAGTAGGGGGTGTGCAGGAGGCAGCCAATGGATGTTTCTCTCTCATGGATGTTTCTAATTCTCTATCTCTCTCCCTTCCTCTCTGTAAAAAGTCAATAAGATATATTTTTAAAAAAACTTAGTGGCTTAAAATGACAACAAATAAAAAACATATGTTGTTGATTGTAGCTTAACCTACTCAGCTGTAACTCATAGTTACTATGTGGCCCTCAAACCCTAAAATGTGCACCGTCTGGCCCTTTCCAGAAAACACGTGCCCATCCCTGCTTTATAGTGTGCTAGGTGCTCTGTCCTTTACAAGGAACTTGGCGGTTTCTGTCCTACTGTGCAGTTCACAAAGCTCCTTGCCCTTGACGCATACGGGATATATAGACAGCGCTTTGAGAATTCAGGAAGTGCTTTGCAAATGGCACCGATGTTTACAAACTGCATTATCGTGTCTGAAGTGCTGATGTTTACCAAGCACTTCAACTTGTCAGGGCATTTTACAGTTTGTAAATTGCTTTGCTGTTTCCCACTGTTGACCCAGAACTTGAGAATTTTGAGAGGACTTTGTTTCCATAACCAGAACTTCCCAGTTTTGATCATTCTAGAAAGCACTTTTCCTGTTCACCAAGCATGTCCTCATTTATCAGGTGCTTGATTGACAGTCTACAGAATGATTTCCCATCAACCAGTACTCCTTACGAAGTGCCTTTCGGTTTACAACAGCGCGCTTTGTAAAGGACCCGTCAGTTCCCAGAGCACTGTGATTTAACGAGCGTTTTGCTAGTCACTGAGGATGTCCAGGTTTACAAAAACAGTTGACAATTTACTCTTTTGCCACCTGCCAGGGTGTCCCAGTTCAAAAGGCACCTTACAGTTTACCAAACATCTTGCCATTCACGGAGCTCCTTCTGGGCCATGGAGTGCCGCACAGTTTAGGGACTGGTGCTCCCCTACGCCTGCTCCTCCCTCTGTGTCCCCCACCAATCCCGGGGTGCTCCCACCTCAATGATGTGATCCCTTCCGTCCTTGCCGTGCAGCGCTTCCACTGCGCAGATGTCCAGTCCCCCAAAAATCTCTGAGCACGTGTCCACCCACAGCTTGTACCTGGCAACACGGGGGGTGAGAGAGCCTCTCAGTACCTGGCTGGGGCAGCCACGGTCCCCCCCCCTCCTCCTCCTCCCCGCTGAGTTCAGGCCACCCACCTATCGGACATGGCAATCTGCTCGAGCATGGCCGAACCTGTGTTGGTCTTCCAGTTTCCTGACACTGATGTCCTCCTGGGAGACAGGAGAGAGAGGAGACACTCAGGGGGGACCTGAATGGCACCGGGGCAGAGCGGGGGACCGAGGCCTCTATGTCTCCACTCACATGTAGGCCTTGTAGTTCTGCCCAATCTTCTGGACGCGCACGTCATATTTGGCATCAATGAAGGGCTCAGCGGTGGCATACGTCTTGGTCAGTGCTACTACGCTGGCGATGTCCTGGAAGTCGTGCTGGTTCTCCACCTTGACCTGTGGGCGGGCTGGGGGTCAGGGCCTTGGCAGGATGAGGCAGCAATGGGGGTGCCTTAGGACGGGGGGGGGGTCGTGCACACAAGTGGCACAGGTGAGCTGAGTACACAAAAATTCGGTGGCCATACCCAGGCACTTGATGCATGCATAATTCTGGGCCTCCTGGCTTTTACATGTATGCACAGACATGAAGTTGGGTGGATAGCACTCTCTGAACATACGAAAAATGATCGAATTGCCACCTTATATGGTGTGTGAATTCTATCTCATTAAAGCTGGAGCAAGATTGTGTATATATACAGTATATCTATACAGACAAGATCAGTGGTACATGCAATAAATGAACAGAAGCACGGACACACTCCAACATAAAAAAGCACAAGTCTGATTTCTACAGACACAGAGACAAAATCAGAGGGATGGAAAGCATACAGGACCCCAAGACCCTTGCACATAAAATATCACACAGTGTGTGTTTAACACAGAGGCATGCATATACACAGATATACTAATAAAGTAACAGGACACATAACTGGCTGAATGCATGCCACAAACGTGGGCCAACAAAATCTACAAATGTGAGGGAAAAGATACAGATCGATAAACACCTCCGGACACGCAATTATCCAAAATTAGCGGCGTGCGCCGAATACCCAGTGAACATCTGCATACATTTAGGAACACACAGGGACACACCCAGCCCGGGGACTCACCTTGCCCATTCCGGAGTGCGCATGCCCCATCTTCACAACCACAGGGTATGTTGTGCTGCTGAGCTGGTAGGGTGGAAAGGCAGAGCATGGTCAGGGCAGGAGGGCTGATGGCCAGGGGTGGGGGGGGTGTTGAGGGGAGCCCATCCGGCGGGAGCCCCATAGTAGGAGTCATTTCCCAGAAGAGGCCGGTCAGAGATAAGCAGACAGCAGCTGGGGATCACACCGCACCCCTGAGCTCAGAATCCAACCCAGAGCCCTTTTTGCCTGTCCCCTCCCTCCACCCACCCAGACTTCCCGCCTCTGCTTTCCCAGGCAGATGCATGGGATAAGGGGGGGGGGGCTTTCCTGGAAAAGGGAAAGTTTATTTATACAGTAACTGGATGATAGGGAAATGACTGTGTGCATGGGGGTGTGGTGGTGAGCATGTAGCAACTAGACCCCTCAGCCAGGCCTTGTATGTAAGCCTTGTCCACACACATAACACAACCTAGACACACACACAAACCCTCTAAGCTCAGATCTACACATGTGCATTGAAACCCACAAGATGGAGAGACCCGCAGCAACCCAAGCTCTGGAGCACATTCGCCCTCCGACCGCGTGGTTGCCCACAGTCATTCAGCCGGCCCGGTGCTCACGTGTGGGGCAGGGACCAGAGCTTCTGCCAGCCTTCTTGCCTGGCAGCACACAACACTTTCGGGTGCAGGCACACACACAGCCCCCTCCCATCACCCAAATCCACACAATATAGAGGGCACACGCATCGTGAGAGATTACCCACGTGATACAAAGACAACCCCTAGGGCACAACCCTCGAATCCAGGGATATACAGAGCTCTGAGAGGCGCACACACAACAGCACTGGGCATGTAGTCAACACTCAGACACACATCAACACTCACAGACACACATCCAACACTCCAAGGCACACTGACAACAAACAGGAGGACCAAAGACAGGTACACACACTTCTAGGTATGCACAGAACCGCTGAAACCCACACCACACTCCTGCGCCCACAAAAAGTATAGCTAGGGACACAACATACCTTGTCATGTGTAAAAACAGGCATATGCACAACCAGAGACACCACCCCCACCCTTAAGCATCCAGACCACACTCCTGGCCATGCGCACGCACACACACACACACTCACATGCTCACACATCCAGGTGCAGGCATACCTCAAGTCTCCCAGATCCTGAGCAGGATCCAGGGACTAGGTGGGGCGACCCTAGTCCCATCATAGGAGTACGCACACAGGGCCACGCCCTCCATCTGCTGCGCAGACAGCTGCCCCACAGGGGAGAGAGATGGCATTCCGGGAGGGGTGGCTAGGGCCGCAGTGGTTCTCAGTTCCCGACAGGCACAGGAAGCCCGCAAGCTCTTGGTGACCGATTGACCTTCAGGCGTCGCCCCCCCTCTGCCCTCCCACCTTCCTCATTTCCCAAATGCTTGGCGTCATTCTGGGGCACGGAGAGGCACCCTGTTGGGACGGGCTTGCGGGGATCCTCTAGGTAGGGTTGCAGGGAAGCACTGCAGAGGCAGTCAGTGACCTAACAGCAGGCACACTCAGAGCTCACAGAGCGGAGGAGAGACATCCACCGTTACATGTGCCATCTAGACCCGCCTTCCAGAGGCAGACACACAACTCCCAGAAGCTGCCCAAAACACACAGGGCTGCACAAAACCCGCAGGTCCGTACATACACCACATACAGGCCACCTAAAGGCTCGTGGGCAACTCTCCTGGGCAGAGACACAGCAGAGAGCTGTGCACAAGCGCGCGCGCACACACACACACACACACACACACACACACACACACACACCAGATTTTGGGGGCTCCCCCTTGTATAAACCCTCCTGTTTCCTCTGGGCCTGGGACTGAGCACACCACTGGGGACACGTGTAAGCGTGCCTGCACATGTGTGCGCCAGAGGAGTGCTGCACTCTGGGGTCCTCTGGAGAGCCCCAGCTTTGAATCTTAGCATTTCCTCCTCTTCTTTTTTTATTTTTATTTTTTCTAAAATAGATTTTATTGACTTTTTGCAGAGAGGAAGGAAGAGGGATAGAGAGTTAGAAATATCGATGAGAGAGAGACATCCATCTGCTGCCTCCTGCACACCCCCCGCCTGGGATGCACCCACAACCAAGGTACGTGCCCCTGACCGGAATCGAACCTGGGACCTTTCAGTCTGCAGACCGACACTCTATCCACTGAGCCAAACCGGTTTCGGCTTCTTCTTTTTAAAAAAAATATATTTTTATTGATTTCAGAGAGGAAGGGAGAGGGGGAGAGAGAGAGAAACATCAATGATGAGAGGGAATCATTGATTGGCTGCCTCCTGCACGCCCCCCACTGGGGATCAAACCCGAAAGCTGGGCATGTGCTCTGACTGGGACTCGAACCCAGGATCCTTTAGTCTGCAGGCCAACACTTTATCCACTGAGCCACACCAGCTAGGGCACGTTTCCTCTTCTTAAAACCCTGGGGGACCCCTGGCAGGTCACTTAACTCTCTTTGGGCCACAGTTTCCCGATCTGTCAAAAGGGCCCACTCGGGTGTGCTGTGCAGATTGCCAGGTGTCCGTTCTGCACACCCAGTTGGGCCCCACGGCTTCCCCCACCTCCACCCAGCCCCTTGGGTGGTCACACACCTGGACACCCCTTTATGAAACCCCACCAGTTTCACAAGCTGCACAAATAACCTGGTTCCACACGACCCCTCACATGTAGACAGTCGCCAAAACACTCTGTGCTGACTCAGGTTTCAGAGTCACAGAGCTGGCGTCAGAAGCAGAGTCAGCAAGGGGCTGCAGCGAGACTTTCCCTTCCCTCACTTCTGCCTTTGGCCCCACCGCTGGCTTACTCAGTTCCCTGTCTCATTCACTCTCACTCCCCACTTTCACAATCAGCTTCTCCACATTCCTGGTTTACGTCCCTCTCTCCCTCTCTCTCTCTCTCTGGTTTCCTCAACAGGCATTTCTTCACTCTCATTCCTGGGCAGCTCACTCAACCCTTTGTGTGTCTCAGTTTCCTCATCTGCATAATGAGAATATGAACAGTGTCTAACTCACAGGGATGTTGTGAGTGATGTCGGGAAAGATGCTTAGCACAGTAGCTGGCACACCGGAAGTCTGCAGCCTCCAGAAGTGTCGGGTACTGTTGTTATTATTGGCTTATTGTCTCTTGGTTAGCCAACGTTCACAAGGAGGCAATGTGGGCTGAGTGATAAAGTACCTACACAAAGACTTTAGAACAGCGCTCGGTACCCATTAAGTGTTGGTGGTGGCTTTTGTTGTGGTGATGGTGTTGGCTGTTGATGGGGCTAATCTTGAGTGAATCCAGCTTCCTTAGCAAGAGGGTACTGGAGACTGAATGAGAGAATTTCCACAAAGCGGGGCACAGTATACGTAAGTGCTCAATACATGACTGCTAGCATGACCACCATCATTATGAGTGGTCTGTCCTTCCTGAACAGCGAAGGCTGTCCATCAGCCTTCCCAGGACCCTAGGAAGATTGAGATAACATCTGGAATTTGGCAGGCAGGTGCTGTCTCACCCACCACCTACCAGAGGCAGCAAGGTCAGGGAGGGGTTGATGGGGAAGGGGCAGGGCAGGATGGAAGAGTATCAGTTTTCTCCTGACTCACTCACTGGCCTCTTTCACCATCATTCAACACCCCCCACCCCGGGGCTCATTAATTAACCACCTTCCCGCTTACTAAGCCTGGATTGAGATCCTGAGGCCAGCTGGCCTCAATCCAATCCCAGCCATACCCTGCGATCCTGTGCAAGTCCTTCAGTTCCTCTAGGCCTAAGTTTTCCTCATCTGGAAAATGGGAATAATACTGGTCCCCATCTTAGAGGCTGATTATGAGCTTTTAAAAGTTGAATGATAGCCCCAGCTGGTTTGGCTCAGTGGATAGAGCGTTGGCCTGTGGACTGAAGGGTCCTGGGTTCGATTCTGGCCAAGGGCACATGCCTGGGTTGCAGGCTCAATCCCTAGTAGGGGGATGTGCTGGAGGCAGCCAATCAATGATTCTCTCTCATCATGGATGTTTCCCTCTCTCTCCCTCTCCCTTCCTCTCTGAAATCAATAAAAGAACTCTATTTTTTTAAAAAATTGAATTATAGTTCACATATAATATATTCGTTTCAGATGTACAATATAGTGGCTCAATAATTTTATACATTATAAAAATTCTAGTTAGCATCTGTCACCATGCAAAGTTATTACAATACTATTGACTATATTCCCCTGTGCTGTGCATTGCATTCCCATGATTTACTTATTTTAAAACTGGAAGTCTGTACTTCTTGATCCTCTTCATATATTTCACCCACCCCATGCCTCCTCTGGCAACCACCAGTTTGTTCTCTGTATATATGACTATACACTGAGTGGCCAGATTATTATGATCTCTGAACACATAATGATCTGGCCACTCAGTGTGTGTGTGTGTGTGTGTGTGTGTGTGTGTGTGTGTGTGTAATATCTGTATCTATATATCTCTATATCTCTATCTCTATCTATCTATCTATCTATCTATATCAGAGGCCTGGTGCATGAATTCGTGCATGGGTGGGGTCTGGCCAGCCTGGCCAGGGGGAGGGAACATGGGCAGTTGGCCAGCCTGCCTGCTGGTCAAACTCCTGATCGAGGGAACAATTTGCATATTAGCCTTTTATTATATAGGATAGACACTGAGTGGCCAGATGATTATGCATTCAGAGATCATCATCACCTGGCCACTCAGTGTATTTCTATTTTATTTTGTGTGGGTTTTTGTTTTGTTTTTTTTGGTTGATGTTTTATTTATTTATTTTTATATATATTTTATTGATTGGTTGATGTTTTAGATTCCACATATAAATGAAATCATAAGGCATTTCTGTTTGTCTGGCTTCTTTCACTTAGCATAATACCCTCTAGGTCCACGCATGCTGTGGCAAAAATTGTGAGCTTTAAGGCAGATAAATGATGCTGAGTGCCTGGTACACAGTCGGTGCTATATAAATGCTATTTGCCTGTGTTTTTTTTTTTTTTTTTGAGCAGGGTTAAGATCCAGGCTCTGGCTCCAGACCACCCGAGTTCAAATGCCAGTTCTGCCACTTACTGTGATCTTGACGAAGTCACTTAATCTCTCTGTGCCTCAGTTACTCCACACTGTATTCCTCCTGCCTCATCTCTTTCCCCTGCTTCTGCTTGTCTCCTCTCTGCCTCCCTCACTCCTCCCCAGTCTGTTGGATCTACCAGAGACGCATGTTTGTGTGCGCTTGGTATACAGTACCTGCACAAGACGTGTTTATTGACCAAACTGAACTCATTCGGACTGCAGCCACAGGGAGTTTGCGACCCGTGGGGGAATGGGCACACTGTGGAGAGAGTTGCGCTGGGGGAATCCTGACTCTCAGCGCTCGGGTGAGGCCTCGGGTTCGCATTGGGACAGGACTTGGAGAGGGGGGAGGGGGTGACAAGGGCGAGGCCTAGGGGGAGGGAGAGGAGGAGGCTGAAGCTCCTTTTCGGCAGCCCTCGGCCCGCCCCTTGGCCACCATTGACGGTGGGCGGATGAGTAATGCATCCAGGAAGCTTGGAGGCCTGTGGTTTCCGCAAGACTGCCACAGCCGTCCCCGCCCCCGCCCCTTGCGTGGACATTTATCCTCCGCTGCTCGGGCCCTGCCGCCATCGCCGCGGACCCAGCGTCTAGAGAGGCTTCATCAGAGGTAGGTAGGGGGCTGGGAGGCCGCAAGGCCTGGGCCTGGGCACAGCTTTCCTGCCGCTGAACATCCCGCTGCTCAGCCCGAATGGCAGGCACCCAGCCATCGGGACCCTGGACCGGTCCAGGGGGAGGAGAGGGTGGGTGTGGGGAACTGGAACTTCTCCAAACTCCCCATATCCATCCTGAATCCGCCAAGCTCAGGAGCCTCTGAGATCACAGATGCCTCGCCAGCGGCCAACTCCCCTAAAGTCCCTCATTGTCCCCCAAGTCTCCCATCCCCAGACTTCTGAACCTCCCCGTACTCCCCCAATACCCAGACTCCTAAGTCCTCAACTCCCTAAACCTCAAAACTTCCTCTGCTCCCAAATCCCCCTAAACCCCCCCAACTGCTCCAAATCTTTAAGCCCCCAACCTCCTCCAAATTCCTCAGCTTCCCTCAACTCCCAGCCCTCCTCGGCCTCCTCTGTCTCCCAATATGCGCAACTCCAAACTCCCAAATTCCTACAGTTCCCCAAACTCCAAATTCCTCACCCCAACTCCTCCGCTTTCCGACTCCCCTACCCGCCCCCCAAGTCTTCAAGGAGTCCACCGGCCTCCTTTTCTCCCAAACACCACAACCCCGTAATCTCTGTCACTTCATCCCGTCCCCTAAATCGCTCCAACTCCACAACTCGGAAACGCTCCCGATTCCCCGAAAATCCTTTGCGCCCTCAAATACCCATCTCCTTGAAATCCCCCAACTCCCCAACCCGTCCAGCTCAAGTGTGGTGGACTAAGGCCCGTCCATGCTGCTGGGGGGAGGGGGCAGGATGGGGTGAGCGGCCTGCCCAGGTCTCCGGATTGGATCTGCTGGGTGGGAGGCCCCCCTGACTCCTCCTCTCCACCCCTCCAGAATCCATAATGGCCGCCTTCGAATCCCTGGCCTCCGGCCTCCTGTTGTTGCTGTGGCTGACAGCCCCTAGCAGGGCCTGCACCTGTGTCCCATCCCACCCACAGATGGCCTTCTGCAACTCTGACCTCGGTGAGTATCCCCGACTCTGCTCACATACTGTGCTTGGGCTTCCCTCTCAGTCCAGTGGGGTTCAGGATGGTGCTCACCTCTAGAACAATTCCACTCAGCCCTGCCCTGATTCTACTGGGAACACATGGCATCCTCAATTCCTTGATTACTCCAGGCCCAGTCCCTCCTCAGGGCTTTGCACTGGCTGTTCCCTCTGCCAGGTGCACCCTTCCCCCCAGGCATCCATGTGGGTGATTGCCTCAACTGTTACTTTCCCAAATTTTTAACCCCTGTCCCGCAGTACTCCTGATCCCCCTTACCCAATTCTGAAGTTGCCCATCATCCGTAATACCTCCACCACTCCCCCAGTCTCTCTGTTTTGCTTCTGTGTAGTCTGTCTCTTCCTGGCGAGCGTGTGAGCTCCACAAGGGAAGAGATTTCTATGTGTTGTTCACTGTTGTGTCCTCAACACCCAGCACAGTGCCTGACACATAGCAGGTGCCCCCAAATATTCACTGAGTGAATGAGCACATGGTGAATATATGAAAAAGGCTGAAAGCAGAGCCTGGCAAAAAGGAGGCTCTCACTCTATGGGCAAATCAGCTAACAAATGTGTGAATTTCTTAGTGGGCTGTCTGGCATCCAGCAACCCGTATTTAAGTATGTGCTTTGCTAGTATGACTGTTGTCATTGTTTTATTTATTAGCTCACGCAGTCCATTTGACTTGTTCCCCCCCCTTCTCCCTGCAGTCATCAAGGCCAAGTTCATAGGGACAGCAGAAGTCAACCAGACAACTTTATATCAGCGCTATGAGATTAAGATGACCAAGGTATTCCTCCTGCCCCTTCCTCGGGGGTTCCTAACATCTTCCTCCCAGGAAAAATAAAAATGGTTGGCGAGGAAGTTAGCTATGATCTCAGAATGCTGTGGGGGGGGGGGAGGGTCCTGTCAGTCAAAGAGTCCTCCTCATCCATCCACAGATGTTCAAAGGGTTCAGCGCCTTGGGGAATGTCCCTGACGTGCAGTTCGTCCACACCCCAGCCATGGAGAGCGTCTGTGGATACTTCCACCAATCTCAGAACCGCAGCCAGGAGTTTCTCATCGCTGGTGAGGCTCCGCCCCCTGGTCCTGGGCCTTGGCACCCTGAAGGGGAGGGGCTCTGAAGGAAGGGTCCCAGTTGAAATAAGGGCCACCCCAATTTCGGCCTATCAGCAGGCCCTCAGCCGGGTCTATGTTCCCAGGGACGCCAATCAGGCGTCACCTGCCCCAGCCCAGCCAATCAGGAGCTGCCTGTTGTTCCCTCCTCCCCCAGGACAACTGTGGAATGGGCACCTGCACATCACTACCTGCAGTTTCGTGGTCCCCTGGAACAGTCTGAGCTCCGCTCAGCGACGGGGCTTCACCAAGCTCTACAGCGCTGGCTGTGAGGAATGCACAGTAAGTGTCTGCGCCCTGCCTGCCATCTGGAGAGGTCTTCTTGAACTCTTTTCCTAAACTCACGGCTTGTTTCTGGCTCGGCCAGGCTATTACTTTTCCCTGTGGCTGCTCCCCAAACTCCCTGATGCTGTCTCTGATCTTCCCTGCCCTTCTCCCAAACCTGAGCCTGTCCTTCTGGACATTCTGGTGATTCCTTTTCCCCGTGAGCCTCCTACCTGGGGATTCGGTGTTGTGGCTGCTTCCTGTTCCTCTAACGTTCCCTGTGACTATTCTGTAGAACTGATGCTTGTTCCTGACCTTCCCTCCTTCCCCCTCCCCGCGATTGTTTCTTGGTTTGCTAGAATGTTCTCCAAGAACCCAATGCGCTGTTCCCCAACTCACTGACTCTTCCCCGGCACATATGATGGTTGCTCTCCAGCTGTGACAGTTACACACACGAGGGCAAGTTACATTGCCCATTTGACTGTTCCAGGACTGTCCCCTGATGTCTCTGAATGTCCTATGATCCAGTGACTGTATCTGAGAGTCCCACAGCTCCTCCCTATGCTTCAGCTCTTCACTTTCCAGCTGCTCCCTAGTAGGCCAATTGCTCCCTATCCTACGGAACAGTTCTCAGGAGACCCATCTGACTGATCCCTGCGACTGCCCCCAACCGCGAAGAAACTGATCCTTTCTCTGGATTACTGTCACCTCACCGAGTCCAATGCCTGTTCCCCCAATGGGCGGAACTGCTCTTGAGTCTGTATCCAGGCGGAGTGATTATGACAGCTCTTGAGCAGCTCAATGTGGAATGCTTAGGAGAAGAAAGGCCTGCTCCGCTGGGGAGGAGAAGTCCTCAGAGATGTGCCTCCCTCCCCTCTTGCAGGTATTTCCCTGCTCATCCATTCCCTGCAAACTGCAGAGTAATAATCACTGTTTGTGGACGGACCAGCTGCTCACCGGCTCTGACAAGGGCTTCCAGAGCCGCCACCTCGCCTGCCTGCCACAGAAGCCAGGGATGTGCAACTGGCAGTCCCTGCGGCCCCGGAGCATCTGAGTCCTTGCCCCAGCAGAAGCTGAAACCTGCACAGTGTTCACCCTCTTCCCCACTCCCGTCTTGCTCTCTTTGAGACAGAGAAATAAAGTCCTACCACTCAGCAGGCAGTGTGGCTGTGTCGTGTCTGGGAACAAACCCCTGTCACGGATGACCTGGGGCCAATGCTGAGGGGACGAGGGCTGCGAAATGTTGGCTTCGAAATGTTACATAAAAAGCAGAGGTATTGCTAATAATTCTCTCACCAACATCGGTGATCTGCAATGTCAATAACTGAGCCTGCACCAGCAACCACAGCTTACTGGAGAATCTCTTTAGTCAACATTCTAGAGCATTTTATTGGACTAATTTCTAAATCCTATTTGCATAGGGCTCTCTAGTTCATAAATTACCCACGGCCGACAAATCGCCACCTCTGGCAAATTCCCCTGTTCACAGATCCCTCCAGTCAACCTGATTGACAAATGCCCTATCAAATGGCTAACGGTGCTCCTTCTCACCTCAGGGAGGCCCAGATATCATCACCCTGGGAGGATGCCATGCCTGATCCAAATCTGTGCTGTCACTGTCCCAACATTAGGTTTGGACTGCGAGTCTGACTGAAGTAAAAGGGGGAAGTCCCAGGTGTCCTAGACTCCCACCCCCCCTCCCCCACATAACCCAGCCAGGGACCCTGGGAAAAGGGGCAGTCTTTCCCCCGAACCACACTCCCCGCCCCATGGCCCATGGGAGATTCCTTGAAAAGTGGTTGTTTGGGGAATAGGAAAGATGAACAGAATATATGATCCTGAAATCTCCTTCTCTAACCTCTCCTTCCCTCACTTCTTTGACCAACTTTGACAACAGTGAAGTACAGGTAAGGGTTCAAAATCAGAACCAATTGAGTACTGCAGTCCACTCCCTCACAAACTGCTCCTGCCGATAAGAACCCAGGTATTCTCCAAGGTGTTCTGGATCTCCAAGCATGGCCCCTGGATCCTCGGTGGCCCTGTCCTTTTGTATCCCTGGAGGTTCCCCCAGGGCCCAAGGTATGTCCCAGATCGGGATTGGTGGATTTGGAGAACCCAATCATGATCTCCTTACACAGGGGACATCCTTGCAGTAACAATTTCTGTGTCAACAGGTACACCTTGGTTGTGCCCTGGGGGGAATCTGAACCCTGGCTACCGAAAGGGCTGAATGGCAGCCTTCACGGATGAGTACAACTGTAAGGGAAGAGCCTCGGCCCTGGTTTGGCCCTTGTGGCTGTGACATTATTGTCTCAGCTGCCTTCAAGAGTTTGGCAGCTCCTGCTCTCTCCAGTGGCTCAGTTGGTGGGGCGTTGTCCAGGCGCTAAAGGGTTGACGGTTCAATTCCTGCTTCCTGTTTGATTCCACTCATAAAGCCCACCCATACGTAGAGCTCCTATTGATTGCCACACTGCTGCGGGAACAGCTCCCAATATATTCCCCCTTATGTTGAAACATCTCTCCCCCACGTTAAGTTTCTATAAGAACAGCCCTTTCATTTTATGAATAATGACTGACACCTGCATCTCGCTAACCAGTCCTGGATTCTTCCTATGCCAGTATTGGTAAAATCTGAGGACCAAACCCAATTACACTGTACAGCCCCCACTAAATTTCCATATGCAAATGGATCTACCCGTATTTTCCGGTGTATAAGACAACTTTTTAACCCAGGAAAATGTTCTCAAAAGTCGGGGGTCGTCTTATATGCCGGGTGTTGTTGTATTATAGGGCGGGTATATCCCAAACTCTATATTTTAACTGGAAAAGCTGGGGGTCATCTTATACGCCGGAAAATATGGTATATCTGGACTTCTAATTTTTCCTTCTTTAGTCTCTCAGTCTGTCTAGTCATGTGTCAGCATTATACTATTTAAATTAGAAAAACTTCATACAATACATATTTACTGGCAGAAGCATTCGACTTTTTGCAGGCTGGTACAACTAATTCCTTGCCCCCAGCTTCAGCATTTCCCTGGCTTTTATTGGATGCTTGTATTTCCGTACGAACTTTACTATCAATTTCCTGGCTCTGTACCATGAGGGAACCTAGGCGCAAGGACATTCCAGTAGCAATGAGTACATCTAGCTGCTGAATCTTGGCTTTGAAATACCATCATCCTAGGGCTGAGTTTGGGAAAGAACACTATATGCCTGGAGGTGATGTCAGTGGCAAGGTGAGAGCAGAGCCTGTAAAAATCCTCTCCTCCACAAAGCAATGAGAATACTTGCAAAAATATATATATCAAAATTAAATTTTCCAGAACTTTTAAAAATTGCCCTAAGTGAATAACAATGAAAAGAATGTCTGAATCTCATTAAGAACGGTACATTTTGTCCATATGAAGTTTCCCTATTCCCATCTCCCCACTTCTACAACAGCCTTGAACATCAAGAGCCTTGCAATCCTGATGTAAACCAGCAGTCTAGAAACCCCAGGAGGAGGCAGGGCAGGGTTAGGGTCCCTTCAAAGTTCCATTCTCAGGCAACTATACTTGAACTTTCACTTTCCTAGAAAACTCCACTCCAAGGACCTGTCTATCTGATCTGACTCAGAGTTTACCTGGTGTGAACAGCTTTGCCTGAAGCTGTTTTTTAGACACTGTTTAATATAGCAGGTGCTTGAGGCAGTGATGACAGTTATAACAAACGACAAGCTGACCGAAAACCCAACAGAAAAGATGGGCGATGAGAGCTCCATAGGAGGCTTTGAAAAGCTCTTTCTGGCAACCCAGAAAGGCACACATATGCATTAAGACTGTGAGCATGCCCAGGATCTCTGGCTGACCTCAAGGCTCTGCACAAGTAGTATGTAAACTTGGGGTGGGGAACCTTCTTTTCTGCCAAAAGCCATTTGGATATTTACACTGAGTGGCCAGATTATTATGATCTCTGAATGCACAGTAATTTGGCCACTCAG